>OZ004637.1:2402500-3002500 GCA_963924495.1 Nemapogon koenigi
TACTGCTACCACTACCCCTACCACTACTCCTACCCCTACCCCTATCTCTACTCCTACCCCTACCACTACCCCTACCACTACTCCTACCCTACTCTTACCTTTACTCCTACTCCTACCCCTACCACTACCCCTACCACTACCACTAACATTTTCCAACTTTTTTCTTATAAACCACCCCTGTGTTGTTACAACACGTTCGTTTGTTCGTTAGAATAAAACAAAAAAAGAATTAGCCAAATCGGTTCAGCCGTTCTCGAGTTTTAGCGAGACTAACGAACAGCAATTCATTTTTATATATATAGAATAGATTACAAAAAGAATGCCTCTTCAAGGATCCCTCGCTGTGAACACTGGCTGCGTCTTCTTCTTTCATGATTTTTTTCATATTTTTATATGTCTATTATAAAACTAAGTCCCCCGCCCGTGTCTGTCTGTGATCTTTTCACGCAAAAACTACTTTGTTGCGGTTTTCACTATTAGTTACGTTGATTTACCGGAAAGGTTTTCGAGTATTAAATCATCATGTTTAGGAGCTGAGCATTTACAGTATAAAAGATTTTCATGGCGTATTTGGTCTAATCCACAGAACTTTTTGGTCTAATCCGTCTGAGATAAAACAAAATGATGTAGAAAAGAATTGTTTAGAATAGAATAGTCCAAGTCTCCCTCGTTTAGCCGACGGTATTTGTGAGGCTATACCTACCTAACGAGTGGCCAGTTCTGTTGAGGTATATTTAGATGGAAAAGCCTCTAACGGATTATGTACATAAGTTATTCCTATTATTACAAAAACGAAGTCGTAGGCAAGTTAATATAATTTTAGTTAGTTTATGATTATGGCAACAACGGTTGGCGCCGACCGCCTGCCCCGCTGGGAACTACTCCGCGAAATGCTTTTAATAACACCAACAGCGTGTAAAACTCACTACCTACTCAATTATTAATAAACGGCAGAATATAATACACACACTGTGTCTTGGATTATGTACTCCGGATTTATGTTGTTTTGTGTTTAATTTAATTATCTCTAAGATTTAACGCTTCGTTGTATTTGGGGTTGGTAGAGAGACTTAATTATGTTTTCAGTCGTATTCTACGGATTTCTAATATTTCAGGCAGACTAGTAAGTGTTCTCTTGCAATTAAATAAATGATGAGCGGTCCTCAACAAGAAAATCAAAAAGTTAAGGAGACGTTTCATAACTTCTGTCTCATACAAATTACATGGTTCAAGACTTCTTAAATTACGTGATAACTATATTAGGTATGTCTTAGTTTCGACATTTAAATAGCTTTCGAACGATAAATATATTTGACACAGTATCAATTTGAAAAAAAATATGATAAACAGTTACACCTAAGTTTTATGAAGTCCTGAAAGTCATAAAAATCACGCCTATTTTCAAGCGATTTTTTTACTAATGTACCATTTTCTCGTATTTATCATATAGAAATTTCACATACTTTAATTCTAATTCTATTTCTAATAGTTTTTTATAATACTGGAAGAGCATGTGTCCGTTTTGTGTATTTTCTCAAGACCGATTTTTTGTGAAATCGTTCTTTCTCATGTTTCTGGTACGTGAATCTTGGCCTATCTTAACTTATCCTTGGTTATTTTATCGATTCTTTTTGCAGGGTAACTCTCTAACAACTTTTAAAGTAGATATCGACAAAATAAGCCGGGCGGTTTACTGAGTTCATTGCGCTAACAAGCTTGGTCTTAAGAAGATTGCTTAGACTGGAAGAGCATAGGCATTCGTGCAATGTCAGTGCAATAGGAAGTATGTGAAAGTGTGTATGATTGTTACACAATAACACCTAAATAATTAAATGGATTTGTATTAGCACATAGAAAAGAAAATGTTACATATATATTGTAAGGGGGAGAACGGAATAAGATCTATCCGACCCCAAATGTCATCCTCACCTGCACGCTTGGTACCCTCTGCTAGACAACAAACGAGGCTCTGGCGACCAAGCAATGGCTGTATAACCATACACCTAGCTAGGCAACTGGCTGGAAGAGGCTACAGCGAGCCTAAAGACCTAAATAGTCTCAAAATGTCTGGTGCAGAACGCAAGGGGAAACCACTGCACTATTCTTCCCAAGAATGTTAACCATGGGGCCAGTCAATACAAGGTGCGTCGCGCTGTGGACCGCCATGATTGACCACGACTGCTCTGTCAAGAGCACCACGACTAAGAAAACATATGATTAAGGTAATATATAATAATAATATACATATACTAGCGGACCCGGCAGACGTTGTCCTGCCCAAACGTTGACTTGCCCGCACTACCCCTACCCCTACTCCTACCCCTACCCTACCCCTACCCTACCCCTACCCTACCCCTACCCCTACCCCTACCCCTACCCTACCCCTACCCCTACCCTACCCCTACCCCTACCCCTACTCCTACCCCTACCCCTACCCCTACCCCTACCCCTACCCCTACCCCTACCCCTATCCCTACCCCTACCCCTACCCCTACCCCTACCCCTACCCCTACCCCTACCCCTACCCCTACCCCTACCCCTAACCCTATATATAAAAAAAAAATTTAGGGGTGGACCACCCTTAACATTTAGGGGGATGAAAAACAGATGTTGTCCGATTCTCAACCCTAACGGATATGCATACAAAATTTCATAAGGATCGGTCAAGCCGTTTCGGAGGAGTATGGGAACGAACATTGTGACAGGAGAATTTTATATATTAGATACATATATATAATAAGATATATTAAGAATAAATAACATGAGCACGAACAAGCGTTATAAAGTACAAACACTGAACATACGTAAAGTGCACAAACCGTTGAGATATCCGAGAACACGCGCTTCTTGTAAAACGTTTCCTGAATTACGATGAATATTTAAATCGTTTCAACAATCGGATCGCATCCCATATAGGTATGCTCAAAGAAACGTATTTTGATTGCCGTTTTGAAGATTTATTGTTTAAATCTAACTTTGATTCCTTTCCGTGGCGGTAATACTTATATTTTAAGCCCCTCTCCCATCCCGTTTTAATGGGTCAAATGTACTCTTGTGATACGAAAGGTAGGAACTGGCTATCCGGGTCCAGGAGTCTCAGGGAAGCTGGAATATTGTGATCCGTCGCCCTCGAAGGGATCGGCAGAGAGATTTGTAAGGCTAATACAGTGGGAGAAGTCCTGGGATTTTTGTTTTATTTATGTCTTTTCATCCAAATCCCTACCTCATTATCAAAATAAAAATTCAAATAAAAAACATAAGAGTCATTAGATTATTGACTACCTAATTGTTGGAATGTTCGTTCCAATTTCAAATTTTTGACAACAACGTATGGAAGTTATCTGTCAGTTTATTTAATCAAAATCTGTTTGACATAACATTCAAACATTCAAACTATTATAATGTTGCCACACATGTTGGGATTGTGGCGGTATGCCCGAGTGTCGCATATCGTGCTAATGATAAAATCAATAAAACTTTTCTCTTTTCCTCTGAGTTGTTTTGTGGTAATGAAAAAAGTGGAAGCCATCATATGGATGTTATAGTGGTTCCTCCGCGAAATAACTAGTCTATGCTAGGTTATGATCTTAGGCATGGAAAACAGGCGGTCATCCCAGGTTTGGCTTTCGTCAAACTCAGAAATATTTCTCGTTTCGTCTGGTCAATCCTAGGAATGACTAAATTAAAAAAGAATAAGAAAAAATGTAATTTAAAAATACTGTTTTTGATTCGCGTCTCGTCGTGACATGATGGGTAATTCTGACTAAACTGGTTAATCCCGTCCGCGCCATAATCACGACGAGCCATAATAAAAAAATAGAATAGAATAGAATAGAATACTGTTTTATTAGAAGTCTGAACCTGCTATTCAGGAGTAGTCGAAGGTCGATTTCATGTATCATAAAATAAATATGAAACGAGAGTATATGTCTATAGATTCCAGTTACCAAATTTAGGTCACAAGTAAAGCAAGTTAGAAAACTATTTTCCTGAATTGTATACGTGTAAAAATGTATATCCTTGCTATTCGTTTCGTTCTCCAAACGCTAAATACCCGCAGAAAGCGAATAAATCAAGATACACTCGGCTGGCATATATAAACGTAATTTACGATTTCAATTCTGTATTCTTTCGTGAAAAACCGAGAGTTTTTCCTTCGCTGCAATGTTCCGGTGATATGTAGAACTGGGTGTTGGATTATAGGGTTCCGTCGTGTAATTTACTCATAAAAAACACACATTTTCACGGCCTTTATACGTTGGACACTAGTGAGAGTGGCAATGTGGCAATGTGGCAAGGTGGCACTGTCAGTTGCTGCACTTATGGAACTATGTATCACTTCTTTAAAAAAAATTTTTCGCGGGTTGCCTTACAACTCCCGGGAATCGTTGCCGACCCCAGGGTACCCAACGGAAGACAATGTCTTCCTTATTTAGCCGAAGATTTTTGAGGCTATATACCTACCTAACGAGTGGCCAGCTCTGGCCAGTTCTTTAACAGATTTAAAAATTTGTTACGTGCCCTCCGAAGCACAAAAAGTCGGTTAAATTAAAATACTCTTAAAATCACTTACCGATAGTCGTATTAAGCAGTCATAGCTTATTTCGTGATATATATCTGAAAAGAACAATAATTTGTTAATTAAAATGAATATTATGTTATTATATTAAAATTTTGTTTTTATCGTTACATAAATGAAAGGTTGCTATTTATTAATTTTAATTATTTTAGACATTAAAAAATACAAAATTATCTATCTATCTATCTATCATCACGCCTTTTATCTCAAGAGGGGTAGGCTGAGACATTCGAACAAAATTATAATAATATTAAATTGTAATCAGACAAACTGGCCACTTGTAAAGGTGTGGTCACACATTCGTCCAAACCCCGGCGCGTCGCCGTACGGTCCACCGAAACCGACCACAGACTCGTCCAATTCTTGAAACGAACGGTCCGCCTAGATCATCCGGTGGCCGGAAATTTTCGGTGCGATGCCGGACATTGGTCCTACTTTAGGCAGTTATCTTAAATGGAAATTATGTACCAAATAAGAAATGGAGAAATAAGTATCGAATATTAGAAAAAATAATCTAGCTAGGTATTGTGTAAACGTTAGCTTAAATTAAAAGAAAATATGAAATATGTTTGCTTGTTATATTTATTTATTACAAGTAATACCCTTATTTAACTTAATTAAATTAATTAAATAAATCTTTAACACATTCTTCCTACGGGACCCTAAAACTCTACGGTCCTCAAAGGAGGTTCGATTGGATAAATTAAAGCGAGTTTACCTGCTACACCGAGTTTGTGAAGTTTCATACAAGATTTTGAGAAGTCCACGGGGAACTCGAGGTATAAATATCTCATAACACATTCATAAAGGCTCGGGTTTCGTGCATGAAACGCTTTGATACGGCCTACGATTTTTAATAATGCTACATAGGTGCCTTGTTCCTTTTAAGCTGATTTTAAAGACATGGCGGAGTGTGGTACTTAGAGAAAATTGCATATTTTTTTCTTTCCTTAAAGAAAATGTAAAGTTTGATGAAGACTATTGAAACTAGAAGAGGTAAAATGCTGGAATACCTGATTCGGCATTAAAAGCATAATGGAAGGAAGAATAGAGGACGACCTAGAAGGTGTGAAGAGAAGGGCGGAGTGCAGAGAAAGTTGGAAAAGACTTCACCGACAAGAGCGACATAGATAGTTGTTTTTCATCACGAATATTTTACTCCCAAGAACAGTCTACCCCAGTCCCTGATACGGCTGAATGAAACTTTCGGCGTTAATATTATTATATTGTATGCAAATTTAAACAAATTACTCAAAATAATCGTAAATTAAAAGCCGAGTCAGAGAATTTTTATTACCAACAAAATAATATGATTGAACTAAAAATTCGTGCAATGTTTTTAAATGAAATGTTTTATGCGTAACACGTCCGAATAACTTTTGAGTAGTCGTTCAATTTGTTTATTCGTAGTTTACCTCGATTCTACTAGAATACATGTACTTCTACCGTTTCATCTATTTAAAGACGTAGGTACTTATTGGATGTCCTCTTATTCCACTTTTATTCGGTATAAACACAAAATAGAGAGAGAGTAATATAAAGTAGGTTCTAGGCATCGATGGTTATATCGATATATTGAGTTAATGTCCCATACAAATTGCATACTTCTTAAATTACGCATTAGCTATATGTCTTAAGTTTCGTAAATAGCTTTCGAAAGATAAATATATTGAATTTAAAAGAAATATGAAAATCAGTTACACCTAAGTTTTATGAAGCCCTGAAAGTCATCAATCAAAAATCAATGTTCTAATATATTTACTAACGTACCAATTTCTCGTATTTATCCCATACTTTATGAAAACATTAACTACAACAATTGGGACCAAGACTAGTTCGGATAATCGAAACGCGGTTTTTTTGGACTAGATCATAAACGACACCTTTTTACATACATAAATATTAAAATTTGACATACATATTAATGTTGAAATATATATACATACATATTATGTTTTGTTAACACCTGGAAAAAGTCGAATGCTTTTTTAAATATTTTTTTTATAAAATCGTAGCTGTGGCAGCGAGCAACAATGTATCTTTTGCGCCAACTTTATTAAGTCATCGTTCGGATAATTGAGGGTTCGGATAGTCAAGGTTCTACTGTATTTCTAATAGTTTTTGTATAATACTGGAAGAGCATGTGCCCATTTTGTGTATTATCGAAAGACCGATTTTATGTGAAATCGTTCTTTCTCATAATTCTGGTACGTGAATCTTGGCCTATCTTATCTTATCCTTGGTTATTTTATCAATTCTTTTTGCAGTGTATGTCTCTAACAACTTTTTAAAGAGATATCGACAAAATAAGCCGCTTGGTTTACTGAGTTTATTGCGCTTACAAGCTTACTAAATATTATTATGATATTTTGAAAATCTTCTAAAACAGGTAATCAGCAGGGGATCCTGGACATGGTGTAATTTGCCCATTTTTTAAAGGAATTAAAGCTGATATCGAGCTAATTTTACCAAAGCTTAACAACAAGTGAATAATGTAACAATTTACATAAAAGATTAGCACTAAATGCTATCGCTTTAAGCTTTTTCTATACAAGAGTAATTCTAGTATTCATATAGCTGGGGTAAATATTTGCTATGACTGTGTATTCAGATTATCTCGCGCGCCGCACCAGCCTTCACAGATTCCTTCAGTGGAATCCACTTTATGAAAACGCTCGCCCACTTTTTATGAAGCGACGACGGTGTGAACTTAATCCAGTTTGGAGTACAGAAATGATGTTTTAACTTTAAATTTTACTTTAATGTTCTTGTGTTTTTGATCGTTTGACATTAGTGCGAGTATATTCCGTTTTTTAATGATTTGTCTGTTTGTCTGGATGTGGAAAAAATCCAACCGTTACAAAATTTGGGTTCAATCTCAGGTCATAGAAACAATTTCACGCCGAATGGCGACTTCTGAAAATAACTCGGCCGAAATAGATACTATAGATCCATTTACGAATTGACACTTAAATATGGACATGTAGTTAGAAGTGTATATTCGTGTTAGTATGTGGCAACACTGCAAAAGGTGTACTTGATTAGCTGAAATAATGAGCCTTTTAAATAGGGTTTAAATTGTCTGTCCGCCTGTCACAGCTTATTTTCTCCGAATCTACTGGACAAAAAAAAAGTTGAAACTTGGTACATATGTAGACTTTGTTGACTCAATTACGAACATATATAGTAAATATCGAATTTAGATTTTTGAGGGGAAAACGTAAATATACAAATATCAAATGAAAGAGCTCGTTATAAGTAAACAATTTTTTAATTTTAAAATGACGTTCCCTGTCTTATCTCCGAAACTACCAAGTCCAAATTTTTAAACACTCAGCTCGCACTTTTTTGTTGTCAATAATATTTCTAAAAAAAAATATTGCAAAATATTAGTACCTACATTAAACTGAAAAATGAGATATTTTAAGCGCAGACTCGTTACGAAGTCGTAAAGAAGAAACGCCGAAGTAATCACGAATAAGAAACAAGAAGTATTAATTAGCGAGTTTCGGAACTCGCGCCCGTTTATAATAACTACCTACCTATATATACCTACTCTGAACCGACTACATTGTCAGAAAAGTCAATAAAATAAACTAAAAGTAAGATTTAGGGAAGATAGACATTTTGTAAACAAACATTCAGGTGATTGAAACATTTTTCTTGGATTTTAGGACTTTTTTCTTTTTTTTTTCAATAAGTCAATAATTTATACTTCAAATGTTGACAACTTCTGTCATCGTTACAATACATCATCACAACATGATCCTTTGTAACTTTTCACGCAAAAACTACTGTACGAATTGTGATTTAGTTTTCACAATTAGGGTTAATAATTCACAATGAAGGTTTACAAACATTTTTAGGAGCTGAGCATTAGAAATAAGTTAGCCACAACGAGTTTTCATGGCGTATGCTGTCTAATCCGTCAGAGATATAACAAAATGATGTATGAAAGAATGGTGTAGAATAAAATGATTTACATCAAAGACCATAATAAAAGATGAAAGTTAATATGACCTCCACGGGTGAAGCCGGGGCGGAAAGCTATAAGTTTCTAATAATTATCTGAAAGCAGTTCTGAAAGCAGTTCTGAATAACTTGCTTAAAATTGTCTGCTAAGTTATTTAGCCGCATTTTCCTCCGAAGCACTACTTTATTTGTGAAATTATAGTAAAACTTCGAAGTCCGGGTGAATTGAACAGACTACGTGATCTGACTGAGGTCTACAAAAGCTACTAATTTAATAAACCCACCCTCTACCCTACATTAATTATTGCCCAATACCGTCCGTTACAGTTAGTTAAGGCGCCGTCATTCCCCGAATCTATTTTTTGTGGGAGAACACGGAATTGTATTGTTTCGTGGCTTGAATTGATTCTGTATTGTGGAGATAATGAATATAGGTATTGTTTTATATTATGTCGAACTTGAAATATTAGAGAATCTCAAGTTGTGCTCTAATTTTCTTCAGTTTTCATTCATCATAAAATCAATCTGATGTAATGTCAGCCATCAGAAGACTGAAGAATGGAAAAGCCGGCAGGGAAAGACAGGATTTCCTCTGAGATGATAAGACACGGAGCAGCGATGATATACACGTAACACACTGTGTGCTCTCTTCAATAAATGCTGGAGCGACGGACGAGTACCAGGAGACTGGTGTCAAGCCATAATAGTTCCTGTGTTTAAAGGAAAAGGGTTTACAGCTTGATTGCAATAATTATCGCGTCATCAGCTTTACCAGCTTGATTGATAAAAAGTAAGTAAGTAAATAAAGATCTTCAATGTAATGTACTAGCACCTGCGACTGACAGGCAACGCGCAGCCTAAACCTAGAAATTGAACCGTTTCTAACCGTTGAACCTAGAAATTTTAAATATCGAGGAAATATTCTTAAAGTAGGTACCTTGAAATTCCATCCGTAAAAAGGTGGAAAAGGTTGATAAACTTTATATTGAGCAATTTTTTTTTTTGTTATTTTAAAAGTCAAAGAAATAAAATAACACGTGCTTCAATATTTTTCAAAATTCTGTAAACGTCGGATCGTTCCTGAGATGTTGTCTATGGGAAATCCCATGTGACTTTAGAACCCGGGTCGGGGGAGGGATGTGTAAAATGTTTGTGTACTTTTTCCATTTCATATCGCTAGGCGAAACCGAGTGCGAAAGCTATTTATGAAACAAATTCCTTTGTGGTGTTTTGAAATCCCCCGCTGGGAAACCACGGTCCACGGTAGGTACTTGTAAAGTTTTTTTTCTTCACGGGTTGCCTTACAGCTCCTGAAACCGTGTTACGGTTCCAGGGTACCCAGCGGAAGACCAAGTCTCCCTCGATTTTTAGCCGATGGTATTTGTGAGGCATACCTAGCGAGTGGGTTGTTCTGTTGAAGTATATTTAGATGAAAAAGCCTATACTTGTAAAGTTATATAATAATAATGTAACTGCAATATTAAAATTTTAATATTTTTGCTGTGAGTTCATTAAAAATTCTCAACGACTTCCTCTCGGATTTCCGAGAAACTGCATTATATTTATGTGTGCATGATTCTTCAGCCGATGAAAAAAGTTAAAAGCACTTCTGTGTTGAATTTAATTTTAATGTAGCGAGCGGAACGTAGTAAGTTGTTTACTACAATGTTGTTATAAACTTGTGAAAAATATCTTGCTATTCTATTCTATTTTGATTCCATTACATTAAATAATAGACTAAAAAGGTTTATATGGCTGAAGTAAAAGGAAAATCTAGGTGTACTTTTATTGAACACATAAAACAATTTTTGATTTAAGGCAATATTAAAAGTACACACAATCACCGAGCATGTATAAAAGGTATGATGAATATAAAAGAAGCGAAAGAGGTATGTCAGGATCGTTGCTAATGGCATTCGATTGTCTCTGCCTACCTCTCTTGGGATAAAAGGCGTGATGATAGATAGATAGATAGATGGATAATAGATACCATGGCTTTCTGCCCCGGCTTCATCCGTGGAATTCGTCGTTTCTGTTGTTTTCTCTAGTTTTAGTCATAAATAGGTATCAGTATGCAGTATCATACGGAACTTAAAAAAAACATAACCTATATCTCAGGAACCATATAGTTTATAACACAGGTGGTCCAGTAGTTTTAAGTTTAGGTACTTCCAACAAAACAAACATACTCACACTCTCACTTTATAATATTGCAATACTGCCATGGATTATAATTTCAGGTATACGAAATAATACAGGTATTCTCTAGGGTCATCGTATTTTCGTGTCTTTGCCCATAGCACATGGTCTTCGTTTAGTTCGGAGCCCAATTTCTAAATATCATCATCAATATTTCAAATATTATAAACCAAAGTTCTGTCTGGTTGTATGTACTCGGTTCACTCTGAAACTAATGAATGGATTTTGTTGCAGTTTTCAGGAAGGTTTACAAAAATACCGAATACTGAATTTTCGGTCACGTTCACGAATGTTCTATGAGATGAGATTGATTTTTATATGAAAATTGTTCTCCAGTCGCCTAGATCGGACGGCAGATCCTTATATATGGTGGTCAGCAAACGCAAAACAGTGTCCAAGCCTGACATAATCCTCTAATATTTATCTATCGTAGTATGAGTCAGAGGCTATTTTCAGAAGCAGGTATAGTTTATGAGGAAAAGCGCAGTCGTTTGCTATCAGCAAATGCTGAAAAAATGTTTTCATTCATCACAACTTACCACTATTAGATTTTAAGTATTAAATGTTTATCACACCGAATACCGAAAATTAAAAAATGTAGCCGAATAAGCTGAATACCGAATAGTAGCCGAATATTCGTGGCTGAGCTTTACTAGTGTTAATGAATCAAGACGGGGGAAATCTTAGCGTCAGCGCACAAAGAATTGTGTAGAATAAAATGATCTACAAAAACGTCCGCGGTAGCATATTCCTATCTGTAATAGACAAGTAGCTAGTAATAAGCGTATTTATAATTTAAATTACGTATTATAATTGTTGTACTGTAGCGATGGGATGGGTCGATAGACTAAAAATAAAGCACTAGTACATAATTTTACAAAACAACGACCAGTAAGTCAAAACACAACATTAAAATTAATCTTTGACTAGGCGAGGAGATAAAAGGGGGTATAAATAGGGAAGAGTAAGGGCCGGTGGTCTAGTGCGAATTACCTCGCAGAGGAGTTGATAATACGGAACTGACTTCCGTAGAGAAAACCCTAGCATTAGTTATCTTTTTAACAAACTGTTACAGCCATTCGAGTTGTCTAAGTGTAGTTTTGAATGGATGGACGTAAATAAATAATATGTAACCTGTAAAATTGTAAGGAACAAAAGGGCGCTTTTGGAGCTTAAAAACTCGCAGCAAAATCGCCTTTTGCTGCGAGCGTGAGTAAAAGTGATTTGAATTCCAAACACCACCTCTTGGAATTAATATTTTATGATGGTTTGTTAGCTATGCTATTATATAAACATATTGTTAAATATTGACTTAATTATTTTTCTTACCTATAACACTTTTCTCGCTGGTAGAATCACAGCAAAAAATAACTTTGCTCACTTGTTGAACAAATAACTATTACCTTGAATCATGCATGATCTAGTCTAGAGTGAACTAACTTATGTACCGTACCTATTTTATGAAAGACCATGAAATCTTTCAGCCTTATAAACGATTGAAAGCAAAATAAGAGGGTGTCCAAGACGTTTATTTTAAAATCAACTAAATTATGTTCTTTTTAACGTGTCACTCTTGTGTCTATATTCCTTGCTTGTGTCTGTCTGTTCGTCTGTCACAGCCTTAGGTCACAGCTTATTTTTTCCGAATCTACTGGACGAAAAATGTTCAACCTTGGTACATATAATATAGAGTTTAATGACCCAATCACTGATGTATAGCGTAAATAATCAAATTTCGATTATGGGGGGAAAATTAAAAAGTAAAGAAAAATAGTTTTTCTATAAATACAAATTTATTTTTGTATCATTTTCTAATGCATTGTTTTGCATTATATTAAAGAAAATGTACGAAAATTGAGCCTTATGAGCCCCTCTTTATCTCCAAAACTACTGAGTCTAAAACTTTGAAAAAATTGGAATATAGTTTACAGGAAAACCTAAACGTTATCCTATCATAAAGTTCTAACCGTACTCGCAACTTAGCCGTTTTTTATTGTAAGTCAAGCAAATGAGTCTACCACCGCCTTAATTAAAGCAAAAGTGGCGATGCCTTTCACGTTTGAAGGACCGTTTGTATGAAGCTGGGACAAGGAGGAATACACCGTTCCATTTCTGTTGACTCAAAGCAGCGAATTCAAAAATCTAGTTTTTAGTTCGAGCATATTTCGACGGATGTGCCGACCGCTTGGACAGGACGGGTTTGCGGTTTCCTCCAGCGATACCATTTAAGTGCTTTTCGTATATACCTACCGAATATACCGACATAGTTTTAGGGTTCTGAAGTCAATGGATAGCAACGAATATGGTGATAATTCTACCGATTCTACGTCTTGTTTATTTGGGGGCGTATGCGGTATTTAATATACAATTTACAATAGTTACAATAATGTTGATAATACGTAATTGATGATGCGTAATAATCAACTTACGAGCCATGTTTACTGACTTTGAAAGTTCACTTTTCGAGCAAGTGTATTGAAAAAAATAAAAAGGTATAGGCAGTCATAGGGACTGCCGGCAGAAATGTGCAGCCAAGAATGCCCGACTCAGGCATACGTGGAAGCCAGTTCACTAATTCCTGCCCGGATATTCTTGGTTCGAGCATACTAGGGTCAGGCAATCCATGGTCTTGTGCCGAAGTCAGTACACAAATTCCTGCCCAGACATTCTCGGGTAGAGCATATTCCGGCCGGACAATCCATAGTCTTGTTGCGAAAACATGTCCCCCTACTAAAAATGACTCAACGCGCCTAAAGAAGTTTTTACTTTAAAAAGTTTAAATGAAAATTTGAGATTATTTTTAAATGATAAACTAGAATGAATATGCAAGAACGATATAACGACGTAGTACTTAACTAGTATCTGCAGTGGCATGTAGCGGCTAGCTTTCCCGAGGACACAATTTGCGTTACAAATTGAATTATACTTCAGTTGAAAACCTCGGAGCAACACGAAATGGTAGCTTGCTAAAGATATAACGATGTTATGCCTCGTCTATGGATTCTCGGTTGTGGCAATGCATCAATTAGCAAACTAACTTAGCTAAATAATGTATCTTCTAAACTCTAACTAATATTATAAATGCCAAATTGTGTTTATTTGTTTGTCCTTCTTTAGTCAAACAGAGCAACGGATCGACCTGATTTTGATTAGTGAATGAACAAAGATAGTTGGAGGGCTAGGATACTTTATATCCCAGAAATCCTTCGACATATATTTTTTATATCACTAGTAATATATAATACATATCCCACTCTTTATTTTTCTTTTTCTTCTTCAGCCTGTGTCCGTCCACAGCTGGACGTAGGCCTTCTCAGCATAGCGCCACTTCTCCCTATCCTCCGCAGTTCTCCTCCACGCTCTACCCTCTCTCTTCACGATGTCGTCACTTTATCTCGCTGGTGGTCCGCCGACACTTCTATGGCCCATTATAGGTCTCCACTCAGTAATCCTTGACGTTCATCTGCCATCGTGTCTTCGAGCTACGTGTCCCGCCCATCTCCACTTCAGTGTCGCAACTCTAGTTCCAAGGTCCATCACTCTTCTCTGCTGTCTTATTTGGACATTGGGTATTCGATCATTGAGAGAGATCCCGAGCACCCTACGCTCCATAGACCTTTGTGCCACCTTTATCTTCCGAATAACCTCCTTTTTCAGTGACCATGTTTCTGACGCGTGTCATGGTGGGAAGTACGCACTGGTCAAATAATTTTGTCTTCAGACTTATCCTACTCACTTCTCTTTAAAAATATACACTATACATTGCAGTTTTAATCGCATTATATGTTTTATATAATATAATATATAATATATAATATAAGTACAAGTACAATCAGTTTATGATGATTTTTTGTATAGAAATAGATTACAATAGGATAATTAGAAAACGGGGCAGGTAGTAAATAACACAAATATCGAACCGACATTCTGCATAAATCTGCCAACAAATACCAGGTTATAACGCAATAAATTGTCAAAGCAATCCTCTACGTAAGGGGCGGATCGCGCGTGGCATACATAGCTGAATCTTATCCTAAAACCAAACTATTGCTTGTATGCATTGAATAATATTATACGTTTAAATTGGTTCATATGTTTAATGTAGGTACTAGTTTTTTGTTACTTATACCTATATCTTACAGAACCCTAACATTTTTTAAATATAATTTTTTCACTGTTATAGTTTTCGATCTTTAGTGTTAATTTTTTAATTTTCTCTGGGTGGTCCAGGTATGTGTCAACCGTCGCTACAAGCTAATTTAGTTTTTTGTTACTAGATTAAATAAGTTTGAAAATTGTAAGCAATATTTGTATAAGTTTGTAAAAACAAATAATTCCACAAAAAAAATTGAACTAAAGAATATTTTTTCGCGCACCCATCGTATGTGCTATTGAACCCGGAATCCATACTTGGCTGGTGTTTTTGGTGGGATTAGATTTACAATATGTGGCCGTAATTTTATTATCTTTATGGTATAGATATAATGAAATATTAGAGATAAAAAATTTTGAAACATCTGATGCACCGTGGTGTGGTAACTGCAATATAGTTCTTGATAAAATATATCTGTTAAATTATGATAGTCGAACAACAGTGTGATTGAGTAACATTCAATACCACATTCATAAATTCTGTAGAGTAATTTAAATTTTGTGCTTAGATGATCATAATATATTTATTCAAAAAAGATTTTCTAAGACTCTCGAGTCAGTCAAAATCAAAATCACCTACTCATGTTCGTGTTGAAATTAATAGGGTAGTGAGCAATGTGTCAATTCAAAAAAACTATTAAAACATTTTTTTTCACGGGTTGCCTTACAGTTCCCGAAACCGTGTTATCGGGGTACCCAGCGGAAGACCAAGTCTCCATCTTTTAGTAAAAACTTGTAAGTAAAAATGATAGGTGCCATGTAACTGTTGATTGCTGAATATATTTTGGTAATTCGTACCTCAGGGTATTATAATATCATCATAATTATTTGTGCTACAAAATATACGAAATATCGTTTCAATTTACCTCAAGTACAGTCCAAATTGAGCTGTGAATTTTGATATGCGAACTGCAATAATACAACTTTAGCCTAGTGGATAGTGACAGATACAGCCCCGGGTTCGACACCCGGGTCAAGCAAACCTAAATTAATATTGTTAAATCGGAAAAAATCTTATTCGTAAGTTTCATTAAAAAATATCCACCGAGCGAAATAGGATATATAAATTATTATTTTTATATCAATAAATTCAAATAAAATAAAATGAACTCTACTGCTAGCCTTTTAAAATTATTATAAACCATAAAACATTTTTTTTTTGCTGACCGTAAAACCAATTTGTAGGCAACATTTTAATTAACTTTCATTACAACGTAGATCACATCTATGTAATATTGTAATTTGGCAATTCATTCCAATCCTGTATCAGCATTAACAATGAATGCACAAATGCTTGTGATCGCCTTAACTCTCAATATTATTTCTGCGAAGGATCAGGTAATATCATTTTGCTATAATACTAATTATTTTTTGTTTGAAGAGTTTGTTTGTTTGAACGCGCTAATCTCTGGAACTACCATTCGAATTTGAATTGCATTTGATAGCCCAATTCTTGAGCAAGGTTATTGGCTATATAACATCACACTACGTCACAAAGGAGCGGAGCATTAAGAGGATCGTGTAGCTCAGCGTACGCAGCGAAATAGGTATTTAGAAAATCATATTTTGTCTCAAGCGCGCTCTTCCCCCGGGCATCAGTGCGACAGAGAACACTGCAGCTCGTGAGTGTTCGTAGGCATGTTCTTCGTTGAAAATTGCGTTTTGGGCGAAAACGATTTACACCTGCTAAACTATAACGAAACCTTATAATTTTGGTGTTAAACGTTTTAGCAGATTATAATCTACGTACGTACGTTTTGCTTTTTTTGAAATTTTGCTTTGTTTTTCAAATACAGACGGTTTATTACCAGCAAGTTATGAACCAAAAAAACCGAGATTTGAGGGGCTTGTAACTTTTGACCTATCACGAATTTTGATAAAAGGAAAAAATACGTACGTAGTTTTTCATTATGTCAGTAACATATTACAAAATCGTTAAAATTAAATGATATTTAGGGGTAGTAAAACGTTTTCTCCGTTAGTATGGACATGGACGCGGTACACTACACTCTTAACCATTAATTCGGCTGCAACCGCAAGGCACAGCTAGTATGTGTAAAACTTTGGCCTGTCTTTTCTGTTCGTTAAGTGATATACCTAAAATATATAACTAATACAAATATAAATATAAATGAGAAAGTCCGTTTGTTTGTTTGTTCTTATTTCATGTCATAACAGAGCAACGAATTGACGTGATTTTTTGCGCTAAGATAGTTGGAGGCCCGGAAATCCTTCGGAATAAATTCTTGTTGCTTTTAACCCTTAATTAGGCGCATGGGGTCAATACAATTTCATATTAAAAAAAATGTGTTGGAGTGCTTGGAGCGAGTCAGCGCACTTTCTAGGTTCCTAACTCCTCGCGAGGTTACGCAAATCAGTCGCGTCCAAGACATAAACGTCTGCCTGATGCCCGACCCCATGTGACCCTTTACATGTCCTAGAAAGAACGACAAAAAAGTGCCAAGCAAATGCAATAAATGCTGTAAATTTAATTGCCAACAACACTTTAGTTAGGGTATACTGCATCGGGTGCAAAAGAGAACAATCTGCTGATGAATCTTATAAAATATGTTGATCTCGGCTAAGCCAAAATTTTGTAGTTTTAATTTAAGTAAAAGTTATGTTTTTGTTTCTTAAAGTTAATTTTTTTAAATATTTTTGATAATAAATAGCTTTATTAGTTAAGACCCCAAAATTGTTGGGGTCACTATAACCCCATGCGACTTATTGAAGGTGATTTTCTTGATACGCCTAATTAAGGGTTAAAAATTCCACGGGCAAAGGTAGTTATATAGTTCCAATTTTAATCCGGTTTTTCATTTTGTTATTTGCTCAAGTAATTCTTTCTGAATAAAACACATTTGTAAGTTTCCACGAAACTAGCACTGCAGTTTCTGGTTGTAATTTCATTATCACATTCAATAACTAAATCTAATAATTGTGTTGTTATAATTTTCTTTCTCATTCTAACTTTTTGTTTCTCTCTCTTTTCAAACATTATGAAAACGTGTTCGCCGTGTTTGCTAACACGTTGTAGCACAAGCGCTAACTGTGCGCCACACCGAAGAATCATTTAAATAGCGTGCACTTCTCCCTACACATTTCCGTCGCATTTCTCGAAATTAGTCCCACCAAATGCCACATACAAAATAAACCCACCTAATAGATAATAGATAAATAAGACGATCATCGAAAACCAGAAAGAGTCCATGAAGTTAAAACTAGCGGCCAACTCTCTCGCGACTTTCATGGTAGGAGTCAATGGTAGGAGTCATTCGATTTATGAAATAAATAGATTACATTTTTTTTTTCTTCTCTCACAGGTATCTAGCAAAACTACATACAAAACCATACCAAAATCGTTTACTCGTTGTAAAGAACCAGACCCGCCTTATTCTACAAACAGGCTCGTCTACTTGGACTTGATTCCATATAGAATCCACAAAAAGAATCTTATAAAGGGCAATGTGACCTGTCTTCAAACTAAAACGGATGTAAAGGTATTTTTTGTTAGCTGTATCTAGTTTAGACTTTTATGGAAATAATGAGCAGTGGGGTTGCATACTTATAGCACTGCATCTTTCGTTTTTACTCGAAGGTCTAAAACGAGCGGTCCTCACCAATGGCCAGCAAAGGAATGCCCGACCCTATAATGTCCAGGCAAATCCGTGTACTGTCTTTGCCCGACCCAGTATGTTAGGCAAGTATGCTAACCCCGCAGATGTGTTAACACGTGGCGTTCCATACTCTCTGCCTACCCTTTGAGAAACAGGCGTGAAGGTATGTATATACATATATACGCGTACTTACCAAAAATTCATGTATAAAAGTATTTTATTTATTATATAAATATTGAAGGTTTTTTATTTTATTATTGATTACTTACATCTATGTATATCTAATTTGTTAAATTGTTTTTGTAATAATAGGAATAACTTATGTACATAAACCGACAAAACACACTTAGATGCTTTTCCATCTAAATATACCTAAACCGAACTGGCCACTCGTTGTATAGCGCCACAAATACCATCGGGTAATTACTGGGTACCGCTGGGTACCCTGGACCGTAACACGGTTTCGGGAGCTCTAAGGCAAACCGTGAAGAAAGAAAAAAAAGTATTTTTATTACTTAGGACGAATTCCTTTACCTATTATGAAAGCTCGAGCATAATATTAAAAAAGTAAACAAACTTCTACGACGTAGAACTAATAAAGCTTGAACGGCAATTAAAATAAATTTGCAGTTTTCATTCCAACTGAAAAGGAAACCTACGAATGTAACTATTATTAAATAAATGTTAAAAAGTAAATTAAAAGTTTTTTCCACTTTCAATATCGGCGCCGCACTTTTTTAAAATTGTTACTTGTATATTTCAGGCAGATATAATAAAAATGCGAATGGAAAATGGCAGGTTTGTGAGAGATTACACATTCCGAAACTTAAGTTGCCACAACAGCTTCATGAGACAACTACTGTCCCTGAGTAATATTGATTTTAATAAGAAAAATTGCGCCTGGAAACCGGTACTTAATTTTTAGTTTATTTCTAGTTCATGAAGTAAATACTAAAAATCAGTATATTTTTCATGGGATCTCGTGATAGACAATTTTGAATATTATTATCTATTCCAGACATAGAAGTACGGTAGGTACCCTTGAGTATAAAATTGTACATAATGTATCTAATACCATCATTCAGGTTTAATAACGAACTGTCAAATACGTCTTAAATACATTTTCAGGGAATTTACACATTTCAAGACATAGATATGGATCGTATAGACCATTTCGTAACAGCAGACGCCCTTAATCTAGGCAACCAATATTGGATATTCGACGTACACACTATGTATGGTACAGAAGAATGCATTCTTATAGAAGCAGAGTACAGGCAGGTCCAAAATCATGGTAATCAAACTAACATACAAAAAGTCATTGATTAATACCGATGGAGATGCTGAAAAATTATAAATACACCTAATTCGCACAGACAAATAGCAACTCTAGGTCCGTGGGGTTCAAATGCCAAAAATTTTATTAAAGATGTATCCCCTCGACTGATCATCTCTTCTGGTGACAAGAGGGCTGGCTCCTTCCTCGCTCAACGAATCAGCATCGCGATTCAGCGGGGAAATGCAGCCAGTATTCTTGCCACTATTCCACCTGGACCTGGTTTATTTAGTTATTTTTAATCTTTAGAGATTTAAGGTTTTTATGTTAATAAAAAAAATTCTTTAAATAGCAACGTTCTAGCAACTCAATGTAATGTCTGTTTTCTATGCTTGTCTTATTTAATGAACAATCTTTGCTATCTTTTTAAAATAATTTGTCATTTAAAATATACTTATCAATTAACATTTTTTAACCTATTTTACGTTTGTAGAACTTATATTATAATCATATTTTTAAAAGGTTTGTTTTTAATTACAATAAAAGACATGCAAAGTTAAGGCTGTCAGTCATCTTATATCTGTCAAAAATATGGCAAATCTCAATTAAACCTAGAAAAATTAGTTTATTTATACATTGTTGATAGTTATTATTTTAAACCTAGGATTAATTGAGATTTGTCACATTTTTGACAGAAGTAAGATGGCCGACTACCAAGTACAGACTTTAAAAATAATCCTATAAAGTAATGACGAAATCCCAAAATGTTCTATTACGTACACAAACCTTTAAAAACGCTCTGATCCGCTGAAAACTTACAAAGTTTTTTTTGTGAACGTCGCAATCAGAGTTCATTTAATACTCGTAGTTTCTTAAATCTATGTATACCTATTAGTGTGGCGTGGCGAGATCTCCAAGATAGATTTTTTTTACAGAATTCAGTGACTTCGATGGTATAATTGTCGCCAAATAAGTTGAGCTTTTTACATTCTGTGCGCAGTACAAGAAATCTACCAATAAAATACCGGACCGATTTTGATACGGTTTTAACTCATAGATAGACTGATTTACAAGGAAAGTTTAGTGTGAAACATAACGCTACGTCTTTTTGGAGCGGAGCAGTGATCAATAATTGGCGAATTTTGTCAATTTGTCATGTGGTATTAAAATTCCACGGGCGGAGCCGGGGCGAGGCGCTAGTAACATATATAGTCTAAAGATTGTTCTTATATCTACTATTTAAGAGTACGATAAAAAGGTTGTTAGTTACCCCCTAGATGGAATGAAATCATCAAGAAATGGAGTTCGAAGCCCGTCACTAATTTGATTACTTCCGTGCAACTCTATCGACTCTCCCCTAGAAAGCTGACACGTTTGAAATAAAACTAACCAAGTTACAGCTGCCGAGAAGAATCCACTGCAGCACACTACGGTTTGTACTAATAGGGTAACCATATTATTTATCTATTAAAGAACGATTTCGTTTCCTTTAGATTGTAGGCGCATACACTGCCTTCCGTAAATAATTCAGAGTAGAATATAATCATTATCAAAACAAAAAGCATATAGAAATGGCTACATACAACAATCCAATGATCATGAGTAAAAACTCCCCAACGCACATCGTTGGAAAGTTGCATATATGCCAATCTATTAAATATTTTCAATGGCGCGATGGTTTCAAATGAGTTAGTAACGGTGCGACATCTATCGACGCGATGTGCCGCCACAAGCAGATAATTCAAAAATATTTTAGAGACTCACGTTGTGCTGCTTTGTAAACAATGTAAACGGCAGCGTTACGCGAAATCAATTTTGATTCATTACACTTTTTTTTAAGCTTAACTTTCCATTTTTAGCTTTTAAAGTTTGCTTTTGTTGTTTTACGTCGATATGCAAGTTTTGAAGATTTTAATTGATTGTATGAGCAACAGGTGGCTCGGCTCTGGTTTCTACAAAAGCAAACTTTAACCAAAAAATCAATTTTCTCTTTATTAGTTACGTAAGAGAAATCGAAATTTGATATTTAGAACTCAAAACCAAAAATCGTGTCGACCGGTGTTATAACTAATAAAGAATAAAAAATTCGCCGCAGGGAGCGCACATGCGCGTACTGGTCGCGCGGCGTAAGTTGAGCAGAACAACACATCTACAGTCTACACACAATTATTTGTGTGTGAGGCGTGCGTGCGCCAAAAACACGTAATTTCATCGGCTTATATTGTAACCCAAAATTGCCAATAACCAAATCTGAAAATCGGTCCGTATATTTCTAAAATTCTATTAGTGTGGGTACTATATTGTGCTCATCTTACGTTGCGCGACCTGTACCTGACAATCATTCATCTATGATAAGTAAATTAAGAAAGAAAGAAAGAAAGAAAGAAAGATATTTATTTGCAGAAAGCCTAGGGACTTTCACCAGATTCCTGGTATGCAAAATACAGTAAGTGGCACATTATTACTTCCATATTACATGACACCAATACATTATTATATTCTAAAGCACAAGTATAAACAACATATTATATTCTAATCTACGAGTAAGGAAATTCTAATATTTATTTGTCAAGTATTCTTTTACAGTGTAGAAACAATGTCCCACCAGCCATTTACGCAAAACTCGCTTAAACGTTATTATTTGTTCAATATTTTTAATGTCCTTTGGCAGTTTATTATAAAGCGTGACAGTAAGGTAAATTATATCATCATAGTTTGTGGAATCTCTTACGTATTTACTGATCAATTGGCAGCTACTCCCTCATTTTGACATTGGCAAAAAAAAATCTCTCCCGTCATTAAGACAAAATGTGGTTACCATATCATATCCTGAACCGTTCAACGAGCAGCGTCTCCTAGGCTGATTTCATTACATAGCTCGCCACAAAAGAATACTTCCTAACTTTTCTACTGAAAATCACTACTATATTTCTTTCATGTATTTTTTTCAGTGAAAAACATACGTTGTGTCTTCATTTGTTAATTATTTATTGCTAGCTTTCTGCTCCGGCTTCATTGCTTACCAAATCCCATTGACACAGTCACAATATTATGGGTTCCGCTCCCAAAGGGTGCCAATGGAAACCCTATTACTAAAGCTCTGCTGTCAGTCCGTCCGTTTGTCACAGAACTGTATCTTTTGAACCGTATCAGATAGACACTTGAAATTTTAACCTATTTAACCTAACCTAACCCTTAATAACGAGATAAAACAACAAGCAGGTGTTAAAACTGAGCAGGCAAGGTCACATGTCGTCTTCTCTATAAAAAAAAGGTACCTTGAGTTTCATTAAAATCCATTGAGCCGTTTTGGAGTCTATTCTGAGCAAAAATTGGGATAGATAGACCGACAAAACTATAAAAATGTCATTTGGATATTTGTATAAATCTAAAAATCACAGGCAGATACTTCAATTGGCCATGCTAACTTTTTGAACAGGAACGAAGATCTCGAAACCGTTTCGAGATATAAGCTTTCAGTACAATTTCTATTTATCAGATTTTAAATTAAGTCTATACTTTTTAAGATATTCAATAAAAAACAATAACCTTAATTTGACCGATGTATGACGTCATCATAAGCAGTATGAAAAAAAATAACTTTTGCCTACAAAAAAGGGTAATCGTCAATCTTTGAATGACATCTTTATAAATTTATATTTTACGTGTAATTATTTTCTTTGTTATTAGGACATGACGGGATGAAACACTATTTACTTGGCATTGTAAAAAACTATTCAATTTAAATAATTATAAACACGAGTATATAAACAAGAGTAATTTTTAGGTTAGTCGACCTTGACCGACGTTTGCTTGACGTTAATTTGATTGACTGTCACTTTTTTTATGTGTAGTGGCCAAGATTATAATTCTGTTCCAAATTCTTGTGACGTCACGTTTACTTTTCGCGGATAAAATTTGTAAAATATTGTTAGCCTCTTCTACCGTCAGCGGCGCCACCGGTATCCGGACATGAGCGGCGATAATATTATATTACTATATCTTATAATTATAATTTAATAATCAATAGGAGTTATCAATTTCATCAATATCAATACACAATTTATAACAAATAATCAGTCGTATAAAAATTTATTAGGACAGTCGTTGATTAATTTGATTATTATGCCATCTAGTGGAAGAAGAGATAATCTTGTAAAATAGATACTTCATTTTATAGTAATTCTTAAATTTGAATATCTTACATAATCCTTATAATTCTGATAATTTATATTTTGATTTTTAACGCTACTTATTATATTAATTGCTAATAGATTCTAAATAATTTCATTAGAAGAAATGTTAACTAGAAAAGGTGTTAAGAGAGGGAGCCACGAGCAACTAAAAACGCCATGTTGTTGTGGTTGTGTACGCTTGGTGGATAGACGCGCAGTTGTTTTTTTTCTATTTGACTTGCTCTGTGTTTTCTATATTATATTAAAGTTGTACTTAAAAGTACGAAGTAAATCATTTTGTTTATATCAACTTCTACGGTTTCAATATATTAAAAATAGACGCAATGGATAAAAAACAAAAATATCGAAATTAGTTTCTTAAAATAGCCTATATTTTCATAATAAATTATAAAAAAAGTATATCATAAATATGTAGCATGGCCAATTACTTGTATATTATTTGGTCCATCTGATCGCTTCGCCAAAAGAAACATTAGAATCCCATCTATAGGTAAATTCTAATACAATGGGTATATTATTATTTACACAACAGAAGTAGATTGAATAAATAAACAAGTTAGAAACAGATTAGCAGATAACGATAAGTCGAACTGTGAATAATTTACAACGCCTTAATCATCCAGAGAGTAGAGAGCATCTAACTTTAGCCACAAACCGTCACTTTGAGTATAGCTGGCTGCTGGCTGTGTTACGCTCAACTTTACACTTCGGGGTAATTTATCTAAACGGACCGACACCGCAATCTCAATGCATTTATTTTACTTTAACAGTTGTGGATATTGTCGACAAATAATTCCATCATTAAGAAGTAAATCGGGTTCAAGAAGTGACACATAGAATCTAGGTCTATTAAGTGCAGCAAAGGCTTGCCACCTGTTTTGTTCAATATGGACAACTGGCAAAAGGTGGACTCTGTTACTTGTCTCTGGCCACATCGCAAGG
Organism: Nemapogon koenigi; assembly: GCA_963924495.1. NCBI lineage: Eukaryota > Metazoa > Arthropoda > Insecta > Lepidoptera > Tineidae > Nemapogon > Nemapogon koenigi. The sequence continues at coordinate 2,427,434 of OZ004637.1, forward strand.
TGTGTGTAAAAAAATAAATCATCGAAGTATTCATCGACATAATTATGACGAAAATTTATTGAAAAGATCAGTTTTTTTTTTCAAAATATCTGAACAATTACTAAACCAATTTTCATCAAATATATCATATTCTGTAAAATGTCTTCACATTTTTTCAGTAAATACCGTTGACGAAAGTTCTTTTTCAATTTTCGTGTGCACATTTGAGACCTAGAAATATATGTAAATCAGTACCTCACTGACAGTCCTGACACGCATGAATCACGCAATTGACAATATAAATATACTCGAGCTCAGAAGTATCTACCTGTCTTCAATCTTCATTCGAGTCAAAAGATAAAATTTCTTCAAGAAAATTTCTCCAGACACGAAAACAGATGAGTCTGTGGTTGATTTCGATACCTAACTACACCGAACAGGGATGAACCGGCCGGCAAATGTTAAATGTAAATGTTTAAAAATTTGCAAAAATTCCACAATTTTAATCCGTTTAGTCGTTATGACGTGTTAAACAAATGTCCAAAAATATAAAACACATTCTCATTGAGAGTATTAAAGTAGCCCACGCTCTAGTCCGGTATCTCACCGAAAATTTTCGGTCCGGCTAGCAGTATGACCGAGATTGAACACAGGTCACACATTAGAGATATAAATCATACGATCTGGTTAGATCATTATGCAATTCACTCACTCACACAGACACACAAGATTCAATTAAACAAAGTGTCAAACTATCGTTCCGGCCATCGAAATCAACCACAAATACAACGATTTGAAAACGGATAGCGGACCGATCGTTACAAGAATTGGACGAGTCTGTGGTCGATTTCGGTGGACCGTATGGCAAAAATATCGTACGGCACACTGTGGTCAAGAAGTTGTAAATGGCAAAACGTTAAAAGTTTAAAAATAAATTGCATCGCGGATGTTTAATTTTGAATTTCATTTTGTCGTTCATTCTGTTGCGAACTGTTCGTATTGAAATCTAAAATGGCTTCGAACTTTGTTTATCGAAGTATAAATTCCTTTTTAGTCGTAGATTCTCATTGGGGCATTAAGAAGTTGGAGCAATGGCCGGCCCTTCAAGTTATATATTTGTTTTGAATAATACTTATTGAAATCATTGAAAAATTAATAAAGTGAGTATTTTTTTTACTTAAAACTTATATCAATCAACAATCTTATCTCATTGCACATTTATTGTGTTTTCTATTACCTACAATCAGTAAGTCTCACTGCCTACAATGATCTCTAGGTGTATGCAGCTAACGTTAAGTGCTTATTTCCACAAACTGCATCCAGGCGCAGTTTTCCACGTTCATAACTTTTATACCTTGTACCTATGATAAAATAAAAAATATAGAATACGTTACGTCCTAAAATGGGGCGACGGTGGTCAAGTGGCTAAGACGTCGGCTCGCAACTGTAAAGTCGCGGGTGCGATTCCTACATCCGACCATGTATCAATGGGTTTTTATAATAAAAAAACTATGTACATTATCCGACAAACCATACAAAGAGGCTTTTCCATCTATATACATCATCAGAGCTGGCCAATAGTTAGGTATAGCCTCAAAAATCTTTGGCTAAATGAGGAAGACTTTGTCTTCCACTGGGTAGGGAACCCTGGGACCGACAACGGTTCCCGGGAGCTGTAAGGCAACCCGTGAAGGATAAAAAAAATCCTACACTACATCAAACAAATCTAATCCGTGGCAGCTAGACCACACGTTACCACACTAATTTAGTTTTTGTTGTTGAATGATTTGTGCACCCGAAGATATGGCATTTTAATTATATTAAACGTCTATAAATTTATGATTTCACTCAGTGGCGTACGTGTGCAACGACAGCGTTAATGAATGCAATCTATGAGCCCGTGGACTCGTAAATTAGGTGTCACAAAAAAGTGATGGTCACATATCTATATATTTTTATTTTATCAAAGCCTTGTACCTACAAGTCAAGTTTTCGTGGTAAATTTTAGTTTATGAGTACTCTAAAATCGGAAGCCGGGTCCAACATCTGTTATCTAGCTAAATACGAAACTGCTAATTGAATTATAAACAGATCCTTTATACATTGTTAATTAAATTTACACCACTAACTTTGTTACTGCCGTTTTAGGAAAATTAAAATTTCTAACAGTTTTAACTAAATTAACCTAGTAAAGAAATTTTAGATCAGCTTTTTATAAAACGACAAAGCAAAACAATCTTTCGCGAGCCCACGTTTACCGTGGCAAATTACCAAAACAGAACTTTGTCTGTCTGTCTGACATTATTATTCTGAATGAACGTTAGACGTGGAAAGGGCTGGAATATCGACAAAAAGGTAAATTTAAATGCGCTATTTAGGCTATAATTTTAAAATGATTGAATTTAAAATCAATGAAATGTGAATGAAAGATGATGTTGTGACTAACATGAAGAAAAGTAGTTTACTCTGCTTTGGACACGTTGAAAGAATGAAGGATGATGCCAACCTTTTTAAGGTTTATATGGCAGAAGTGAAAGTGAATGCTGGCAGAGGACCGCCTAGGTGTACTTTTATTAAACATTCTCTATTCGACTACAGTACACTTGATGCGTTAATTTCGATGTTTCACATCTGCGGAACAATCGGCAGGCCACCTTTTTTACAAGCTTTTATTTAACTTACAATGTTTGTTAGTATGCATGTTTATGAGGATCAAATCTTGCAAGTTGAATTTGACCCACTTCCCAGTGTTCGATTGAGCTGTAATTTTGCATACATATGTAAATCGGATGACAATGCAATATAATGATGTCACATAGCTGTGCTCTGTTCCTAGATGATGTCCAGGGTCCTGATGATGGAGCTGAAAGGTGGCCAAAAGGAACTCTGTAACTAAACGACGTAACCATATCTAGTTTGGGCTCGTTTGATTTATCTTCACAAGTACTCTGGTCCTAGATGAGGGTCCTGATGATGGAGCCGAAAGATGGCCGACTGAAACCCTCTATTTCTTTCCTGCTGTCAAGTGTAGCATGGCGTTTTTACAATAGGAATAAATTTATTTTTAACTTTTTAGTTCATTTTTATCAATATAAAAGCATGTGGCAGCACATCACGTCGATAGATGTCGCATCGCTACTGTCTCACAATATTGAAATTGAAACCTGTATCGCGCTATTGAATAAGCCTTTGATAAAATAAAAAATATAGATATATTTCATCAAAAAATCCGGTCCGTCGCAGCCAGACCACACTAATTTAGTTCTTGAGTGATTATTTGTCCACCCGCGAAAACGTCCATACATTTATAATTTCACTCAGTGGCGTACATGTGCAACGACAGTGTTGATGAATTCGACGGACAATCTATGAGAACTTGAACTCGTAAATTGGGTGTCACAAATTTCTACGTTCATTTTCAACCTATTCTCCTTCAACTTTTCATTTTTGTGCGGGGTTTCAATTTTTCCTGACCCGAAGGTCGACCCGCCACCCCGCAAAAGAGGCCCAAGAACTGGGTTAGGTTAGAAGCCTCAACCAGTCAAGCCCGCAGACTACGACGGACTGAGCCGGCGAAATGCGATTACTTTCGGCCAAAAAATGCCTTATATACCCGTCTTCTGACAAAACACTGGCGCGATACAGGTTTCGATGTGGTATTCTGTAAATGGACGTCGAATTATTCAACGTTGAATACAACGTTGCATTCAATTTTTATTTGATACATTTCATTCAAATTAATTATATAATAGGTACACTAGTTGTCCACCCCGACTTCAAACATTGAAATTTCTGAAATGTAACAACAATTTATCCCGGGGGATTTCCGGGATAAAAGTAGCCTATGTATAAAAACATCCCGTCGATCCATCGTTTCGTTTTCAGGCGAAAGAAGGACAATAGTTCAAAAGGGGATTTCTTAAGGAAGGTGAAAAAAATACTTCAATTCCATTTTAATGTTTTATTCCTCATTGTAGAGCTTAACGACTTTTATGAATATTCTTTATACAGAATAACAATATTTTTACACCAATCTATTGAAATTAAATACAAGAAAGGGACGGTCCTGCATGTTTATTATATTTTTGTAATCTAGATCTTATGTTCTTTAAATAAGGTTCAAAATTCTACTACAAAAATGTAAAAGTTTTGGAACAAGTTATGACATGAACGAATTTAACGATTTTTGTAAAACCGTCTTTCATTAAACTACTACAAAGTACAAGTAAAGCGTTTTCATGTTTTATTTGAAGGTGTAAAATTTTAATGATGGCAATATGGACATAAGCAGACCGCTGTTATGGAAACAATTAAAAAAGTTTAGGTACTGTCAAAGTGTCAACGGCAAAATAGAATATAGAATAAACCAGAATGTGCATAAATTCTTAAAACTGAGGCTAAAAATAGTACACTAAAATAGAGATATGTATAAGAAAAATAGAATAAGAATATGGGTTTTTAATTTTTTTTTGGACACGACGCTTTAATACTATCATCAGTGCGCATGCATCATTAAAGTTCTACTAAATGGAACCCAGCCTGTTAGGGGGTATGATATGACATACATGTCGCACTTTGTTGACCCCTCCCTCCCCCTAAATCTGTGATGTAATTTATGGATGGCCCCTTATCAATAAAAACTGCGAATAAAACAGCAAATCGCTACACAATAGAACTGAAGCTGCAACTGTCACAAATAAAACAAAAGACACTGCAGGTAACAATTACTACGTTTGGGCAGCTTCCCCGCAGCAAGCTGTGTCTAGAACTACATAATACTGTGGACGCCGATCCGAAGCCTTTTTAAAAGAAAATTTATGCTTTATTAATAAACTGAGGTATTTGCAGAATTTGTCCTTTTTCAGCCCCTCCAAAGTACAACTCGATTAGTGCTTAGCCTTTTTGGCTTCAATGAGTTTTTTCCGGAAGGTTGCCGATAATGTGCCTCCAAGTTCAGGGGTTAGGCATGAAGCACAGACGAAGCCTAGAGTTAGCGCTAGTCAATTAACATAAAGGTAAATTACTTTATCATCCTCTCGCTTAGATTATTTAACTGAGTTATACCTCTTACGGCTCAAGGGGATTGGAACAGGCCCTTTCTAATGAACCTCGTAAACAGAGATCAACTGGGTACCAACTTTATCATTTAAACCTCCCCTCACTAAGGCTGTCTTGTAAATTTACACACGTGTATACCAATTTATGTATAGAAGTAACCGCAGAAATTAACAGCTTCATATATCTGGCAGTTATTCTATTCGTGTTTGAGATTTGTGTGGAGAAAAACTTCCATTCGACATTTTGGTGGACGAATAAATCGTTATTTTTTAAGGTTTTTAGAGTTTCGTAGCTAATTGGCGAAAACGGAGCCTTTATATTATACCAGGCTTCAGGCTTCATATCATTTCAGATTGTAAAACATAGAATACTGTACTCAAATAATAAAAATATTTTTAGAGGTAGCTAACTAACTACCTACAATTGATTGAGGTATGAAAAAAATGTTTAGGGTATAGAAATGGCTACATACAACAATCTAACGACTGTGACTATAATTGCTTTTTAAAAAAAGTGTACCGACTTCAAAAATTATGCACTGAAAAGTGTGCTTTCCGAAAGCAAATATATATGAAAAAAAATACCCAAATCACTTCATCGCGCAATGTTTGCTTATAAAACTTCTCGATTTCTCCAGGATCCCATCATCAGATCCTGACCTGATGACCATGGGACCACCTGGGAAGTATACCCTTTCAAACAAAAAAAAATCCAAATCGGTTCAGGCGTCTTCAAGTAATCGGGGAACATACATAAAAACTTAAAGATTCCAACCAATTGAGAACCTCCTTCTTCTTTAGAAGTTCGGTTAAAAAGGGAATACTCCCCAACGCGTGTCGTTGAAAAGTTGTATTGTATTTATGCCAATCTATTAAATATTTTGAATAGCGTGATACAGGTTTCAATATTGTGAGACAGTAACGTTGCGACATCTATCGACGCGATGTGCCGCCACAAGCACTATCAAAAGATTTTTTAAAGTAATTTTTTAAATATTTTTTATAGATAGCTCGATATGTGACTCGCCTGGCTCTCGGAAAGTGGCTATGGAAGTCCATGAATGTAGATGAGAAGAATGCATATACCTTCACTATGTCAGGTTATTTATAACACAGTGTTTATGCACAAGCCAAGGCAAGTGAACTGTGTTTGGTGAGTAGATGTTCGAGGGTATGTAAATGTCGGTTATATACTGGACTGGCGACCCCGCCCCCAGCTTCGCACAGTTACAATATTGGTTTATAAAAATTGTAATACCCACACAAATACGCTTATTACTGCTTATCTCTTAGATACGGGGACTTTTTGGTAGATCATGTTATTCTACCCAATTCGTTCCTACATCATTTTTTTCTATCTCTGACGGATCAGCCATACGCCATGAAATTTGCTGGGACTAACTTTATTCCCTTTGTCTTTGGACTTTGTTTTATAATATTGTATAACTACTCATCATTTAAACAGGAACTCGACACTTGATGTCATTTTCAATGATGAGCTTCCCCAGACAGATATGAAAAATCTTGCTAAATTTGTAGAACCTAGAAGTGACTTTAGAATGCATCAAAAGGAAACCTAAGGTAGGTACATGGATTTTCATTACTTCAGACCCACTTAAGTCAGAGCTGCGCGCTACACATCTTTGAATAGGAGTGATATGTACGGAATTAATATGTCTGCGTTCCATTCATAAAGGATATTGTCTGGAATCTAGAGCAAAAATGCATTTGATATTTGAATTAGAGATTTAATTTTTTAGGATTCCGTAACTGCACTAAAGTCACTAAGATTAATATTTGATTCAAATTCGTTTGGCCGTGTAAGCCTAATTGAGTAATAACATATATTTCACACTAGCTGTTCGCTTCGGCTGCGCCCGTGGGGTCCATACTAACCTTCATTCATCCCCTATATATACCGCTTAAATTTAAAAAAAAGTAGCCCGTCCTTCTCTAGGGTTCAAGCTTACTCCGTATTAAATTTCATGACGTGAAAGCGTAACAGACAGACATATAGACAGACACACGTTGTCCATAATAAAGTTTCCAGTTACAAAAAGCACAATTTCGAGGAACAACAGAAGCCACTATGTTTTAATGTAGGCAAAATTGGTACAAAATTAAATTCCGCATTGCCGAGACTTAATTTCACATATTAATCTGGTACACACCGCCCCCAGTGACCGTAACAAAAACATATTACCATAATTTCTCATTGATATTGGAGTTTTGAATAAAAATACATGAGTAAAGTGTTTGTTTTTCTATATTTTGTCAAGCTATGTATTATAAGTTATTTTTTCTTCTTCACCAGCTCCCGATACCGTGTTACGGTTCCAGGGTACCCAGCGGAAGTCTCCCTCGTTTGGCCGATGGTATTTGTGAGGCTATACCTAACGAATGGCCAGTTCGTTATTTCGTTCGAATGTTGAGGTATATTTAGAAGGAAAATCCTCTTAGTGTGGTTTGTCGGATTATGTACATATTGGTACATGGCCGGGATTCTGCCTAGTTAATACCAGACGTCTTAACTTAACCACTCGGTCACCGACGCACCTTTATAAGTTAGAACTAATAATTTCACTGTTTCATATAATACATATTAAAGTAAATATATAAATTAGGTAGTTTTAGATGTGTTTATGGCCAGTAGAAAATTATTCAGCATAGAAAAACGTTTTATTTTACCTCCACTGACTATTCAAATTAATGCAAAATTCACCTGCAGTAAGGTATTCTAATAAAAAAGATAGGTACGTGATTTCGCAGGCTCTGCCATAAAGCTAACGAAGCTCCCAGCGTATGGTTACTTTATGATATACCTACCGCGGTGTTGCCATGATGGATTTACTGATTCCCTAGTTACTATTTTTTATTTTCTCTAAATATATTCTTCCATTAGCGCCCTATCCTAGTTTTAACTTTATACATACTTGCTTCATAACATAGTTAAGTTTGACACTATATCTTAGTCAAAATTAACTTTGAGTTACTAAGTTTGAACTAGCGTGCGTTAGTTTCAAAAACACTGAACAGATTTCAATGCTGTTTGCACTGTTACGATCTGCGTTTCTCAATTTTATTACAGGAGCTGAGCAGTATCTGCATTAGTAAATCAAGTCCTGAAAAAAGTTTCCTAAATGTGTGGTGTTAAATTTCTAAAATAATCTTTACTTTAAAAAAAAATATATATATCCCCAAAAAAGGGGAATGCGTTCAAACCTGGCAACCCCGGTATACATACATAGAAGTTTGTAACGAAGCTCACGTGAATATTTGATGAGTGAATGTGCGGGGCGCGCCACAAAATGCGACTTCAACATAGCACCCAAATTGAAAAGAATCAAATTTCCTTAAAGAGATTTTTCCCTCTTGTTACCTTGGGTTTGATGGAAACTTTACTTAGAGAACTAGCTCAAAAGCTACATTGTTTCATTATTCAACATATAACTTTCAAAGATTATTACAGCACAAACAATCCTAAACATACTTATTTAGATATTGAAGATTCTAAATGAAAATAAACGTAAACAGATCTAACTTTACGAAAACCGGTTCAGACTTTTAACTACTTTTACAGGTTAAGAATACAGATTTTTCATATTTTGTTAAAAATTACCTCCAATAAAAGAAAGCACTAACCGTTTTCGTTGCTCGAATCTGTAACAAAAAATATATTGTTTATTAAAAAATATAATAATTAATAAGATACTGAATTTTACACAATGTATACTTGAATAACAAACAGACAACAAAATTTAACTATAATAAACTGATGAATAAATAGTACGATGAAATGTGGCGTCGTAGATTCAGGATTATTAGATCGGATCTGTGCGGCGCGGACTTCACTGCAACTCCGGAAATCTCCCGGGAATGCCAATAATCGAATAGCTGTTAACCGAAGGGATGTCGCTTTAATTTGTCGCTATTGATTCACATGCTCTCACTGATGTAGTGGTTAGGTTATTTTCAGTTTTAACTTAAATTTTACCCTGATTAGTCCAATTTAAAGTCTTGAAATAGTCGACTAATGACACTCTATAGAAAGGAGCAAAGAGAATGGAAAGAACTAAAATAGTCTAGTAAAGAATTAGGTCAATGCTCTAAAGTTCTAAATGGAAATTGTGGATTTGAAATTAAAATTGCATATAGGTAGTTAGGTATTATAGTTTTATGAAAGAAAATTAAATTAAAACTAGACGATCAGTGCGAATACTTCGCACCGTTAGTGGTGTGAGTATTGTTGTCATGGTTCAACTGATCTGATAGATAGCGTCTTTTACAAAATAATAAATTAGTCAAATAAAACAAAACATTTAATTTTGATTTCTTTGTTTATTTTTCGTCGTGAGAGGGAAAAATAATCTTCAAAATGGCGTATTAAACATTAACTTTGATACATTACTCATAACTTTTGTCCCATACGAATTACGTTCTTTCTCATGTTTCTGGTAAGTTAATGTTGGCCTATCTTATATTATCTTATCCTTGGTTATTTTATCGATTCTTATGCAGTATATCTCTCTAACAACTTTTTAAAGAGATATCGATAAATATAAGTATAGAGATTATTAGAATATCTACATCTAATCGTTAGGTGTCAAAAGTGATTGGATATTAAATACCTAAGTAATATTAGTAATTACGTATCGGTAAAAAAAAGCTGAGATTATATATAATTAACGCGTATTGTCACTATGATGATAGAATAATTAATATTTGTATGTGGGTGAAATCACTGAAGTCTTAAATAACTTACAATTTTTCCCCAAAACAGCTTTTTCAATATCATACGAATAAATACATTAGAACCATAATATCAACAGAAATATAGGTATAGCGCTCCCACTTATCGAGAATCCACTACTGAATCGAAAATGGAAAAAAAAACTTAGACAAAGGTGCCAGCGTGGGTGTTCAAACACCTGACGACCTCTATAGGGCTTAAACCTTGGAATTAAGTGGACTTAGTCAAGCCCTGCAACGACCTTTATCGATAAAAAAATGTTAAAAGTCCGCTACCATCTTAAGTCTGTATTTGTTTTTCTGATAGACTTTCCACTCTGCGCTAATGCAGCCTTAGAACAATTAATCTTCATGAACAAAGGATGCGAGCTTTCTTTTCAGCAATTTAGGTGATATTTCTTGAGGCCATTATCTCATGGTATCGATTGGTGAAACGTGGTGAAAAAAAAATGTTTAAATGAAACAAATAGGTCAGAAATAAATTGTTGGTTTAATTTCAGCAGTCTTCCTTTGTTTGCTTTCAGGTTTTTTAATTACCTCGTAGTTATTAGTCAATTTTGGTACGGCCTCGATTCAATTATTCATTAATTGTGCGTGCTCTCTACAAAGCTTTCATATGGAAATTTTTCGTCATTTTTGGTAATATATTCAGTAAATTTTACAGTATTAATTAACCTGAGTATTTTTAACTTTATAATTATAGTGTATACTTGACATTGGTTGAAAGTCGGAAGGAAAATTACTAGACTTTGGTTATACGACTTCGTGTGATTTCAAGGATATACAATAGGAGTCGATAGCCTAATTCGGTATGTAAAGTAAAAGTTAAGGTACGATTTTTATATTTTTATTTTAAAGATTAAGCTATTTTAAGAAGAAGAAGAAAAAAAAAGAAGAAGAAGAAGAAGAAGTGTTGCCGTCTCTAAATTCTACAAAATCTACCAAAACCTACCACTTCTACATAAAACATATTAAAACAACAACAAAGGAACACATCTTTACGGCTTTTATATCGTAGTCTGCATAGTTGTTGTGATACAAAATATATACAAAGGTCAAATAATATCCTACCATAAAAAATGCTTAAACATTCTTCCTAAATAATAAACTAGATTAGTTATAAAAACTACTGAAATAGTAGTATATCTAGTAACAGGGTAACATTGGTTGACAAGTTGACAAGTAAATATTTTGCTTTTATTTAGCCGATATAATGACGTCATTCATAGGGGTCCTATACTGGGAATTTGTATGGAGATATTACTATTCCCAATTTCTCTGTAAGTACTCCACATGTGTCACTGTAATTTAGCATATAGTTACTTATTCAATATATCTAAGTGAAATAGTCGTTATTTTTTCAATTGGTTTTATTTAATAGGAAATATGGGTGATAGAATAAAGGATTATTCTGCCCGTTCTGTCTCTTTCATAATCTATCACAAAACTCTAAATTTTTTTAAAAGCGCTCTTATACCATTAGTCTTCAATTATATATATCGCTTTTTTTGTAGCTTATTGAAAATTCAAAAAAAAAAAAATTTATGATTTTTTAATTTGCCAAAAATAATAAAATAATTATTATTTTAAATTTTCAATAAGCTACCAAAAAATTCGACATATATAATTGAAGGGTAATGGTATAACAGCGCTTTTAAAAAAAATTAGAGTTTTGTGATAAATTATGAAAGAGACAGCAGGGGCAAAGTTAAACTACCCATATTTCCTATTCAATAAAACCCATTGAAAAAATAAGAGCTATTTCACTTAGATATATTCAATAAGTAACTATATGCTAAATTACAGTGACACAGGTGGATTATTTACAGAGAAATTGGGAATAGTTTATCCCAGAAAAATTCCCAATATAGGACCCTTAAGTAAATTATTTGTTTTTGAAAAAATAAAGACAATCTCAATTAAGAGTTATGAATTGAAAAATACGGATTATTGAACCAAAATCCCGAAACGGTTTTGGATTCAGCATACCTTACCTTTTACTTTACCCTTGAAACCGGGATGTCCCGGGTTCAATTCCCACTCGTTCCAAAAAAATGCTAAGCATCAATTTTCTTCAAGAATATGTGCTTTAATCGACTCCTCGTGGCACGTATAGCTGGCGTCCGCACTTCTTCTAAAAAGTTGAAGAACTGACACATCCAGGTCCAGGTTTTGTGTTTGTTTGTGTAGGATATACATACATGCGTATGTATGCGTTTCTCGGGATGAAAAATCGTGGTATGTACAACCTATACCACAGATATCTATTAATAATATTATCCATTATTACAAAGTTAGTGATATTTCCATTTTAGTTTCTATAATAGTTTCTGTGATAAAAACTTGAGTATGGAATAGGAAGCATGGAAAGTAAGATAAATGCTGTGGAAATGCGGTCTTTACGTAAGAATGTCTGATGTTAGGATGTTTAGATGATTGACCGCATCAGGAACGGAAAAATGCGGAATGAAAGATGCACTGACTAAAATTAAAAAAGTAGTTTTATATGGCTGAAGTGAAAGGAAATGATAACAGAGGATGACCTGTGTGTATTTTTATTGATTGAAGGCAATGTTAAAAGTACACACAATCGCCGAGTATGTATGAAAGGTATAATGAATATAAAAGAAACGAAAGAGGTATGTCAGGCAGTAACAAATGGCGTTCGATTGTCTCTGCCTACCACTCTTGCGATAAAAGGCGTAATGATAGATAGATAGTTTCGGGTTTTAATCCGCGGTATTGCTCATATAATGTGAAATCATTTCTTTATATATTTGTTATTCTTGGCTTTTGGTATCAATAGCACAGCACCCTATCAAAGTAATTTCTGCATAAATTTATTTCTAATACAAAACTTCCGCTTGAATTTCAGAATTGAAGCTGAAATTAAGAAACAAAGCAAAAAATTGTTCACCCCTATAATTTAGCGCAAAAAGTATATTTTACTGTTAATTTATTAAGTAAATATCAAAGTATAGATGACATTGTGAAATTGTAAGCCGTTAGAAGCAGGTGTGTCGCATTTTGTACGGAATTGCAATTAGGTGGGTCGGTTGAAGGGCCCGATTGTGTAGTATTGCCTTATAGCATTCACCAGTTCGACAATGACAAACTTTGACTTGATTATTAATTTGATTATTTGTGACCTCTACGTAATATCACACTAACTGACAACTCGTCTTAATCCAATTGCAATTAATTAAGTTGTACAGGGTCCAAATTAAGCGTTGCGGTGTATGTCTGTATGCATTTACGCACACATATATTGCTTAATGGGTTACCTTAAAAAAATGTTCATGGTTACATTTCCCGGGAACCGTTGCTGGTCCCAGGGTACCCAGCAGAAGACAAAGTCTTCCTCATTTAGCTGAAGATTTTTTGAGGCTATACCTAACGAGTGGCCAGCTTGCCAAGTCTCCCTCTTTCGATGATAACGAGTGGCCAGTTCTGTTTAGGTATATTTTAGATGCAAAAGCTTCTAAGTGTTGTTTGGTACATTTTTAAACATACTGTAACGAATAGGTACTTAAATCGCACAAATAAATACCTAAACACATCAAGGTCGATAGACGTCTCTAGAAACATCCAGAGAGAATCAAGTACAAACGAAAATGGACCGTATGTGCCTAGCCATAGGTAGCAAAATCGGGCGCGGTCTGTGTGTAGGTATTTGGCACCGAGCCGCATCGAGACGCGTCTACAACTCTGTACAACAATCTCGGCGTTTCTCGAATGTTCGGAGGGCAATATAAACAGAGGATCGTCGCCGGGAGAACACAGTGCGAATAAGAGCGATCAAAGCGAACACAGTGCGAATCAGAGCGATCAAAGCGAAACAGTGAAGTGGAATTTAGTGCGACTAAGTGTTATTTTAGTGTTTTCATTTATGTAACTGTATTTTTGTGGTGTTGAAGTAAAGTTTGTTTATTTAATCGGTATTTTAAATCTCTTCGAACCCCAGCTCGTAACAATACCGTATAGCTCAGATAATATTTTTGAATTTTGAATTTTTTGAATTTTGAATATAAAGCTACTAAACGAATTTTGTTGAAAAGTGACTAAGACAAATTCTACGCTACACAGTGTGTTTAAAAATGTACCAAATGTGCTACAATTGCATCAGAACACCTGAACACCTTGACCCCAATACTTTGCCATAATTTATGTAAATAAGCTTCGTCTCCGTTGTGCTCGTCGCTTTATTTACGAATTTGCTTTCGTTAGTTAACGGGTAGGTAATCACTACCGAATACAGATGGCAAACATAAATTTAAATCTACAATATGTACCTAAACTAGCCTGACCACAGGTTGTATCCCGGATCCCGGCCATGTACCAATGGGTTTTTTAATTAAAAACTTATATATAGGTACCGGGACGGTTCTTGAGCGGTGGTCGTTAGATGCACAGAACACTATTTTTGGGTCTGCTTGACGGTATGAGGTATTAATTTAAATTTTACTAGCAGTAAAAAGCAATCGTAAAAACAAACACCAATAAATCAATTATAATAAATATACAAGTTATATTGCACTCGAATTACATATGCGCACACATTCCCCCACTTTTTCGTCGAGAGCTCAAGAACCGTCCGGGTACCTACCTATACATAATCCGACAAAACACACTTGGAGACTTTTTCATCTAAATATACCTCAACAGAACTGGCCACTCGTTAGGTATAGCCTCACAAATACCATCGGCTAAACGAGAGAGACTTGGTCTTCCGATAGGTACTCTGGAACCGTAAAATTATTACCTAATGTAGTCCTATATATTATACCGTTGAAATATTTGCTAATTTACGAGACTTCAGAGAAATATTTTTGGAATGTTTATAGTTAGATGCAAAGACTAAGTACTGAAGACATGCATATTTTGACTTGAGATGAACGCCTTACGTTTAGTTCTGGGATCATTTCAGAAAAAATGCGACAGGAAGAACATGTACTTTTGAAAGCTACGTGCTACAAAAGTTTATCAATTGCAAAAATTTTAGTTGTATCATTTTGAGGACCCATCCAGCCGCTAAACAAAACATATGTTCGACCTCACCTCGGTCCCCTCTGATGAAGAATAGGCGGCGGAAGTGAGCACTAAAATGAGAGGTGAGCTGGCGTTGAAATTACTCGATGGATTGTAACTAAATAAACCAACTGTATTTTGTTTAAAAAAATTGTTTCATAAATATATTCACACCGACCAAAAACCACTCTTGGGGACAGAGAGGATGTCTTTATCGTTTGAGGAAGAAAGAAGCACAGAATGATACCAGCTCGAACCAAGTTGCCGACAATGCCGAGCGCCTGTCACGAAAATCGTCAATTTCAACTTCGCAGATGGATGCAGATGACACAGAGGAATCAGAAAATATAAGTACTTCAAGTATTAACATCATTAGTGGTGGGCCCATGCATTCTATGTCGACAAGTTCGTGGCTCGTCGACATGGCGGGTGCTTGAAATCATCGAATTCACGAAAAAAATACTACCCACCCTGATATTCTTAAATTACTTTTTAAAATCATTTTGATAATATGGCCACAAAACCTTGCTTACTTGCTTCAACAAATAGTAAGCTTTACCACACATCCTTGTATTTAGTTCTTTCATACATAATTATTGTTTGTTCTGTCATTCCTCCAACGGTTTATTCAAGTAACACAAATCTCATAGCACCAAATGTATGGCATGCGCCTACGCAGCTGAGTGCAACCAACCAAGCTTCATACTATACACGATGGTATAGGTTCACACGATACTTTCTCCATTGTTACCGGCAATTAATGTTAAACCATTTATTTGGTATTCTTTGATAATTATCACTGTAAATCACTTTTTAATTTAGTTTTTAGAGACTAATATTACTGTCACTCTACCAATGTCAAATGAAACATCGTAGTCCCACTTAATTATGGATTATATACATTGTATTCACGATGCCCTGTAAACAACCGCCAAGCACCGTAACGTCACTAGGAATCCTCTAAAAGACATTGAAAATTAATTTGAAATATTTTGTCTCTTTGCACAATTATTTAGTTACAATCTGGTTACAATATATTTTTGCGTCTCTCTAAAATTGAAAGACATCAGAGAGTGACAAAACGGCAGTTTTACGGAGAATTTGTTAGGTGATTCTTAAAAACCTATGGATAGCATAGATTCCAGGTTTCCTTCTCAGAATACAGAACAAATCAGAATAGAAATAGAAGCGTCATGTGTCCAAAAAAATAGGTACGCAATTTTCCGCACCCGTCTTACTTCTGGATTTACCAATTTTAGGATAATTTCTTATTATCAGATATAATAAAAAATAACACCTATTCTATGTTCTTAAGTAGCCCACACACTGGTCCGGTATCGCACCGAAAATTACCGGCCGGCCGCCTAATGATCAAGATTGAACAAAGACCACACATTGGCGATGAAAATCATACGATCTAGATCGCATACAATTGTCATTCACATACAAATGTGTGTGACAGATCGTTCCGGCCATCGAAATCAACCACAGATTTTAGTTGACCGTACGGCGACCGGCCGGGGATTCATCCAATGAGTGGGCGCCTTTATTAATATTTCTTATAAGTATTGTCTTTTTATCAAGTAATACAATAACCGGGTACACTATTTTCGGGTACGGTTTAGCATCAGTTTGAAGAATTTATGCGGATTCTGATTTATTATGTACCTACCTAATCTGAAGTTTCCATATGTTAACCTGACTAATATTATAAATGCCAAAGTTATGTTTTTTGTCTGTTTGTTCTTCAACGTGAAACGTCAATACAGATTGATTATATTTTTTTTATATTTTAATGCGTGACATAGGGTACTTTTTATCTCGGAACTCCTTATTATGCCACATTTCAAAAAATTGCACGGGCAAAGCCGGGGCGGAAATTTCATACTCGGGGATATCCAATCGGTGATTAAAATTCCTTGTTTTTCCCCTCAAAGGATCCAATAAAAGTGATATATTTGGTAAAATTTTTATAAGAATAGTCGGATCAAATGGAACTTGAGGCACGACCGGTATCTTGGGCCAATGACCCCGCAGATCGCTTACCTAGGAGCTTTCGTACTAAGGAACTTCAAACTGGGTAAATTGTCATCAGATATATCCTTCTATCTCGTGATTAGCGGATTTTTTATTTTCTTAGAAATGTAATTTAATTGGTAAGGACATCCCTTGAGAACGGCTGGATCGATTTGACTTTTTTTATAATAGTCTGAATAAGGTTTTTAGAGAAAGAAAAATTGGAAAAGTTGCCCGAAAAATTGGAAAGTCGAGAAAAACGGTGCTTTTTTCTATGGGATTATTGTATGAACTCAAGACTATAATTAGAGAATTGGCGGAAAGTTATTAATAGAATTATATTTTTTCACACTTTTTTGTCTCTATTCTGATTCGGGTAAATAAATTGTCATCAGATTTGAAGTCTCTCAATGTCGTTAGCGAAAAATACTTACCTACTTAGAATATTTTTTGTGCTCATTCATTCTGGAATTTCTGGACTAAATATTCGGATATTTGTTACTAAATCACACAAAAAAGTTAACAGAGTAGGTATAGATAGCTACCTACATTTTGATCTCGTGAAACAGAGGAATTTGAAACGTATTAGAGAATATTTGTCCCATTTCTATATGCGGGCAAAACATATAATATGTTACATACCTCCAGCTCCACAAAGTACACAAGCCATTAGCGATCTAAATGTAAATAAGAACTGTCAGAACAATTTGTCACATTGACTGACGCACCGTGAATAGATCTTATAGATCATGCACGCGATACAAACATGTTCTTGGAGATAACTAAAAGCCATGCGTGTGGGATTCTGTCAGGGGTAGGGTATATTTTATTTTGTTCGTAAATATCCACGGGCGAAGCCGATGGCGGAATACTAGTTTATTATAAAACAAAGTCTGACCGGATTATGATGCGGTTTTTACGAGTAGATAGGTTAAATCACATATAAGGTATTCGAGTATTAATCATGGACCTATCATATACAGTATAAGTGAATCAAATCGGGTAAAAAGTTAGCTTCAGCGAGTTGTCATGGCTTATGCTGTCTAATCCGTTAGATATATAGCATAATGATGTAGAAGTCTAATACGATAGCATATTATATCTATCTCTAATAGATAAGAGTATTTGTGAAGGTATTCAAATTGAGTTGTTTCACGAAATTACAGAAGATGTCAAATATTCCAATAGATTAATACCTCATCATGATCTTACTGGAAACATTTAGTGAAACAGATCCTAAGCAAGTCCGAGTATAGTTCCACAAACTTATCTGACCCGGTGGCCAAAAGTGGAACTAAACTACAATAATAAGTAAATAAGTAAAATGTTCATGTGTCTTCTACGTATAGTTCTTTCTACCTAAAATGAATATGGCCAAGCGTTACAACGTGCATATTATATACCCACTTTACATTGAAAAATCATTTTTATTGGCAAAACATGCGACAACAGCGCCGCTGTCACCGGGCCAGATATGTTTGTGGAACTATATAATAATCTTTGGCAGTTTTTAACGTAATACGGCTAGATCCATGGCACCCTTTGAAGTAATTATTAAGAGGGTTAAACATGGCGGGCGAAGGGACGGAGGACACGGGGCGGGCTAATTGATTTATAATGATATTCAGGTTTATGTAACACACGTGACAAACGGACCTTAAATATATCTCGGGTCTAGTGGTTAGTGACTTTATTTTATTAAGAAGCTGACCTGCTAGGTTCAAAACCCCCCGTATAATAATAGAAATAAAAAACTACTTATAGGAAATTCGAGCCCGTCCGGATAGATAAACACGAAATAGGTGTATTCACTTTTATTAAAAAATACTAGTAGCCTTGGCCTTATCTAGAAATTTGCTTCAGGGGTGGGGTTTGAGCACCCATAATACCCGGCCCGAGAATGTCCAACACTTGAATGCTGATCAAATTGCTGGGTCGGGCAAAGACAGTATACGGATTTGTCCGGACATTGTAGGGTTGGACATTCTCGGTAAGTATTACCTACGCTTCTGACAGATAGACCTATATTATACCGATTTTAACACTAAATAAGCTTATTTTCTTCGATCAAATAATGGTAAATTAGAAGTTTGGAATGAAACCGGAAACCAAACATTTTCGGAGGGAATTTAAAGACTTCAGCCCCACGAGCATGACCAAGAATAAAGAAAGAAAACTGAAAACTCTAGCCACACCGAACCGTATAAAGGCCGTAAAGTAATATCTCTAAAATGCCAACACGAAATTCTGCATAACAAAATCTCTATGAAATTGAATTTAGTGAAATTTGACGATTTGAAACCTAAACCAATATTTGCTAAATTATAAGCGGTTGCGTGGATCTCCCTTGTTAACGATCGAGTTCCCTGCGTATGCTATTACAGCCAAAATATCTGGCCACATAGTCCGATAAACTAACGTGTATAGCGACATTTCTGAAAATGTTATAAACTTGAAAATAACTGCGTGTGTTATACTTTTTTGGCATAATACAAATAAGTTTAGTTAGCGCGCAAATAATTAATGGAAATATAATTGCGTGTTCATAAATACGGTTGCTAAAATGTGAATTCAATTAATAAATGAAATTTTAAAAATGGCTTATTGAGAATTAAATATATGTACTAAATTGGCGATTTAAAATAGTAAAATAATAGGCTTGCATCGTGCGCGCGCATCGTAAAATTTCACTCTCGGCAACTTCATCCTGTCACTCTCGGCAACTTCATATTGTCGATTTTTGTTACATCGTAAAATTTCACTCTCTTAATTTTTTCATAACGCGCTTAATGAATCCGTAAAGAAAAAATAGTCAAAAAACACTCTATCTATATATAAAAAAAAAAGAGAAGTTCCGATTCACTGACACATCAACGCCCAGCCCAAACCCTTAGACCTATGAAGCTGATATTTTGCACACAGGTTCCCTTTATTATGTAGACAATGGAAATTTCGATATTCATGTATATATGTTTGTATGTAAAATCTTATTTCCTTCGTGAATCAACTTGAAACTTGGTTAAAATATTCTTCGAACCAAATAATAAAATATGTATTTTTGCACTATTCAAAACAACCCTTAAAGAGGGGTGTAACGGGGTGTAGAAGTTTCTATAGGGAAATCGTATTACCTGCGTGTATTATCTTGAAACTTGGTACAAATATTCTTCAAAACAAATAATAAAACACGTATTTTTGGATTTTTAAAAACGACCCTTAAGGAGGGGTGCAACGGGGTGTAGAAATTTGTATAGGGAAATCTTACCTGCGTGTATCAACTTGAAACTTGGTACAAATATTCTTCAGAATAAATAATAAAACACGTATTTTTGGATTTTTAAAAACTACCCTTACGGAGGGGTGCAACGGGGTGTAGAAGTTTGTATAGGGAAATCGTGTAGGTATCAACTTGAAACTTGGTACAAATATTCTTCAAAACAAATAATAAAACACGTATTTTTGGATTTTTAAATACGACTCTTATGGAGGGGTGAAACGGGGTGTAGAAATTTGTAAAGGGAAATCGTATTAACTGCGTGTATTAACTTGAAACTTGGTACAAATATTCTTCAAAACAAATAATAAAACACGTATTTTTGGATTTTTAAAAACGACTCTTACGGAGGGTGCAACGGGGTGTAGAAGTTTGTATAGGGAAATCGTGTAGGTATCAACTTGAAACTTGGTACAAATATTCTTCAAAACAAATAATAAAACACGTATTTTTGGATTTTTAAACATGACCCTTATGGAGGGGTGCAACGGGGTGTAGAAATTTGTATTGGGAAATCGTATTGTATTGTGTATTAACTTGAAACTTGGTAAAAATATTTTTCAGAATAAATAATAAAACACGTATTTTTGGATTTAAAAAAAAATACCCTTAAGGAGGGGTGCAACGGGGTGTAGAAATTTGTATAGGGAAATCTTACCTGCGTGTATCAACTTGAAACTTGGTACAATTATTCTTCAAAACAAATAATAAAACACGTATTTTTGGATTTTCAAAAATGATCCTTAAAGAGGGGTGCAAAGGGGTGTTGAAGTTTGTATAGGGAAATCGTATTACCTGCGTGTATTAACTTGAAACTTGGTAAAAATATTTTTCAGAATAAATAATAAAACACGTATTTTTGGATTTAAAAAAAAATACCCTTAAGGAGGGGTGCAACGGGGTGTAGAAATTTGTATAGGGAAATCTTACCTGCGTGTATCAACTTGAAACTTGGTACAATTATTCTTCAAAACAAATAATAAAACACGTATTTTTGGATTTTCAAAAATGATCCTTAAAGAGGGGTGCAAAGGGGTGTTGAAGTTTGTATAGGGAAATCGTATTACCTGCGTGTATTAACTTGAAACTTGGTAAAAATATTTTTCAGAATAAATAATAAAACACGTATTTTTGGATTTAAAAAAAAATACCCTTAAGGAGGGGTGCAACGGGGTGTAGAAATTTGTATAGGGAAATCTTACCTGCGTGTATCAACTTGAAACTTGGTACAATTATTCTTCAAAACATATAATAAAACACGTATTTTTGGATTTTTAAATACGACCCTTCAGGAGGGGTGCAACGGGGTGTCGAAGTTTGTATAGGGAAATCGTGTAGGTATCAATTTGAAACTTGGTACAAATATTCTTCAAAACTAATAATAAAACACGTATTTATGGATTTTTAAATACGACCTTTATGGAGGGGTGCAACGGGCGTAGAAGTTTGTATAGGGAAATCGTATTACTTATGTGTGAAACTTGGTACAAATATTTTTCAAAACATAAACCAAACCTTAAGAAATTGTTAAATTGGGCATGGGGAAATATTTTTACGGGACTGGGAATTTATACTTTTTTGAGCTTCTGACTGACGGGGAATTTATGGGGGTAAAAGATAAAATGAGAGAAATCTCTGCTAAATAGATTACGTCATTATTCCTAATTCTACGCTAACGAAGTCGCGGGCAAAAGCTAGTCAAACAATATATAATCTTGAATAACTTTACAACAGTGAACAAATTTTTCAAATCGGCCCATAAGTTTCGAGTTTATACTTCTAACAAACAAACTCACACCCTCTCTCTATCATATAGTATAGATGCCGTGGTTTTTCAAAACATAAACCAAACCTTAAGAAATTGTTAAATTGGGCATGGGGAAATATTTTTACGGGACTGGGAATTTATACTTTTTTGAGCTTCTGACTGACGGGGAATTTATGGGGGTAAAAGATAAAATGAGAGAAATCTCTGCTAAATAGATTACGTCATTATTCCTAATTCTACGCTAACGAAGTCGCGGGCAAAAGCTAGTCAAACAATATATAATCTTGAATAACTTTACAACAGTGAACAAATTTTTCAAATCGGCCCATAAGTTTCGAGTTTATACTTCTAACAAACAAACTCACACCCTCTCTCTATCATATAGTATAGATGCCGTGGTTTTACGTTCCCTCCGGAGTATGAAAAGTCGATCATAGCATTTATCCTACAAATTACCTAATCATATTTTGTTGCAATTTCGTTAATTTTAACAGAGCTCCGTCAAACTTCTATCCTTATTATTATTAGTCTTGTGTTAACGACCTCATGGGACGCCAGGGTGTTTTGTTAGTATTAAATAAAAACAAGTTTAAAATAGCATACCGGTTACTAGTCACATTTATAATGTTTAAAGACATCTCTGATCTAAACCCGTTCCACTTACATTATTATTCAGTCATGTAAAAATATACTGATATTTATGAATTGGGAACATAATACCCAGGATGACAAGCTTCTTCATGTGGCTCCGTTCGTGTCTATTTAGAAATATTTCATTGCAGAGATGACCTCAATATGATTAAAAAATTAAGTTTAAATTGATGTACTTTTTTTTGGGTCGTAGCATGATGTTATATAGCCTTCCTCGAGAATAATTGGGCTATCAAATGCGAAAAATATTTTTTTCAAATCCGACTGGTAGTTTCAGAGATTAGTGCGTTCAAAAACATCTCTTCCAAAATAATACATATTTGAGGCGTTTGGTGTGGAAACAATGGGACCATGGGGACCTGGAGCACACAGGTAAACGACTAATAGAAAGCTCACATGACCAACGGGCTGGCTCTTACTTCGGTCAAAAAATAAGCATTGCCATCTAACAAGCCAGTCTGTTGGGTACTCTCCCATTTACATGTTTTTTTATTTGTAAATTTTATATTATATTTGTAATTTAGTATTTAATATAATTTTAATACATTTTCTATTAAAAATTAATTAATTATAAAAAAAACTCTTCAGCTTTATTTTTAGTATAGAAAATATAGATTTCGTGATTACATAAGTAAACTACGCAGTACCAAATAGCATCAAACATAAGCAAACTTTAACATTTAATTTTATAATATTAGTAAAATTAATGAACTATTCAATTTCATATGGAATGCAAAGTACAAACTTTAATGCATCTGTGTTAACATAATACTTAGTCAGTCAAAGTAAAGTAGCGCGCTCTAAGTATGTAGTTCTGCTAGATATTTGAACATAAAATATGAAGTCTTTCTCCTTTAGCCGATGGTATTTGTGCGGAGTGACCAGACCTTCCTCGGTTCAAAGTAACCCAAACAGACAGATATATATATACACTGACAGCATAATTATATAAAAAAGCCACCACTACCTTATTATGAAATATTTCCAAAACCACGACAGATAGTTTTTTTAAGTAAAAAGCATCATTCAGGATTATTTTTACTTCATGAAGCTAACTTGTATGGTTTAGAAAATATTTAAATTTTTTTAGGCACTTTGCAAGTGGCTATCTTATATTGCTCGTATATCAGATACCTTTACGCCTGTTTCCCAAAGGGATAGGCAGAGAATATGGAACGCCACTTCTCACTATCTTTGCATACCTCTCTTGCTTCATCCACATGCATACATAGTTTCATACATGCAGGTCTATTTTTAGTATTACGTATTTAACTTTTTCAAGGGCATAATCAGATATTTGATTAAAGAAATTTCGTCTTGGTCGTCCTTTCCTTGTTGGTCCTTTCGGTACTACAGCCTAGTTTTATATATTTGATTTGTCATTCTTTCATCACACATTCGTTCAACATGTCTAAACCATGTCAGACTCTGGTAACAGTATTAACATTTAGCTTGTTCTATTCCAATAAGTTCAGCTTTTACGCCTTAATTAAGTTACGGCCTTTCATTTTTTTACGATTTAATGTAGTATAATTAAAATAAATAAATAGCAACAGCTCCAGTTTTGAAACTAAAACTCCCAGAACATCAAAATAATTAACATATTCAAAAGCTTTTCCATCCAAATCCCTAAATCTCCCAAGCTCAGTTCGCTTTCAAACCACAACTAAACAGGTGCAAAACGATATAATTGTATGTATACCGTGTAACAAGATGTATGGCATAGGTACATCTGCTTGAGTCCTGATTAAGCCGTAAAGGAGATTGGTTTCGCGTCGCCTTGCTTTATGGGTGACATAATGGGGGTAATTTTGTTCTGCCAGCGAATTTTACCACGCTTCCTTCAATACTTGAGCTCATTTTATTGAGTGAGCGGTAGTGACTTTCAGGAAAGTTACTTTTGTAGCCTTGTAAAATACAACGGGTTTGCCCGGCTTCTTTTATGAGAAACTACCGTCTGATCAGATTTGGATGCGATTTGCATTGCTATAATCTGCATCGAACCTTAATTACAATTGATTTTGTTTTCAACAAACATTATAACTTTCTTAGCGTCGATGGTCGAGTGGGTAAGACGTCCTACATCCGACCATGTACCAATGGGTTTTTATAATAAAAAATCTATGTACATTATCCGACAAACCATACAAAGAGGCTTTTCCATCTATATACCTCAACAGTGCTGGCCACTCGTTAGGTATAGCCTAAAAAAAATCATTGGCTAAATGAGGAAGACTTTGTATTCCACTGGGTACCCTGGGGCCTATAACGGTTCCCGGGAGCTGTAAGGCAATCCGTGAAGAATAAAAAAAATATAACTTTCTACTTTCTTTTCAATGTTTGTTTGTTGTTGCAATACTAGAAAAATGAATCTTTGTTTGTCCCTTAGACTAAAAAACTATAGACCGCGTTACTGTTTACGCAGATAGATTGATTCACGCTATGATTTTTGAGAGCGGGATTTAAAATGTTGTAGATTTTGTAAAATAAATACATAAACAATACCAAAATACACTAAAAACCGTAAAACATACGGGAACCGTTCGAAAACTCGTGGGCCAGCTTTCAGCTATTACATGGCAGTTAAAACTGAAAAAGTGTTGTTTTTTGCGCGAGCCGCGGGCATTTGGCGCGAAATAAACACGCTCGCAGATAAAACAGGTGCCGCTCGTGATATATGACGCCGCAATGGAACCCTGCATGCATGCTGCACCCAAATAATAACCACAACATTATGAAATGGCTGTCTGTGTGCGTTTATTATCACTAAAAACAAAGCCTTCAGTCGCGACTCTGTGCCCGATTTTCTACTACCTATTTTTAGTCGTGGAGAAATCTTATGGATTCGCGACCTGTGTTCGCGACATGTTGGCCACACAAGGCCATGGATTGTCCGACTCGAGAATATCCGTGCAGGAATAGGTACATGTACCGGCTCCACGTACGCCTGCGTCGGGCATTTTTGGCTGCGCATTTCTGGCTGGCAATTCTTCGGTCCGTCCGGACACAGATACATTGTGAAATGTTCGCTAGATGGCGTTATATATAGTTCTTACTTCTGTCAGCAGTCCCCATGCCTTTGCCTTTTTTGTGAAATGTAAATTAACTGAATGAATACAATCATCTCTGCCTATACCTCATTGTATGAAATACGTAATGATAAATATATAGAACTTATAGATTATTTCATTTGGCACTTGAACACCTTCATGTATTTTTAAGCGAAGCAAAATCTGAAATATTACGCTGCATTGGCGAACCTCTCAGCAACGGGCTTTACCGAGTATAGCCGTGATAAAATACAATGTAAGGTAAGTACATATGTTTCAACGTAATACATTTTATAGATCAACTAATTTAGTAGCATAATCTGTGATGTAATTGTACTACTGCTGAAAATATCTGTATGACATTTCGCTCATCTAGAAAAGTCAGTGGCTACCTCAACAGTGCCCAAATACGAATCAAAGGGGCATCATACGAAATGTGATTACATATAAATGTGCTATGAGTTAGGTTTTTGTGAAGGTTAAATTAGTTGTAATGTAGCCTTTGTTATTGCATCTCTAAAGTCCCCACACGATGGAGTACATGAAAAAATGTCTCAGCATGTGCTCAGCTCTATGATTGGAGGGAGATCTACCACTACATTATTTACTTAGACAATTTTATTACACTACTAGCTGTGACTTGCGGTTGCACCTGTGTTAATAGTTACTGCTCCGTCCCTTTAGGTCGTAGCGTGATGTTATATAACATATAATAACCTTCCTCAAGAATTGGGCTATGAAATGCAAAAATATTTTTTCAAATCCGGTTTTTTTAATATGACATAAGAATTATGCCGATAGATTTCGGGTTAAAAAGTGAACTCTCCAGCTATCGCTGTACAAAAAAATTACGTCCATCCGTTGCTCTGCTCTGACGACAAACAATATAAAAAGCAATATTAGTTAGGATTTGGTTACGGAACCCTAAAAAAGTAAAAACCCACAAACGAAACAGTAATTAGTGTTTTTAAATAAACAAAATCTCAATTTTATTTCGGCTTTTTCTTTTTACGAAAGACAATGAAAGGTAGATAATTGAATAAACAACGTGTGAAAAGTACGCCTTTGTGTGAGGGAGGAACACTAATTAACTAACGACTTATATGTCGCTACAGGAAGTGTCTCTGTGGCTTAGCGACGGGTTTTTACTCCGGGAATGCTTGTTGTGTGGCACATGTGTTTGTCGTTAAAATACCCTTTTCAGAAAATGGCTGGGAAAACTCAAATCATGATGAAAAATGAATCCAGACCTTCTAAGTTGCAATACCAACTATTAAATATTTAGATCTTACTTATAGCTGAACGAACGGTAACCAGAAGCCTGAACGTAACACTTAATGAATAGTTGAAATGGAAATCGAAAAGCAGATCAATTCCATCAGTAGGGGTACCAGTAATCATGGTAGTTTTTATTTTTACTAGCTTTCTGCCCCGGCTTCGCCCGTGGAGCCATATTAACTTTCATCCCATAGCAAAAAAATTTTTCGGGCAACTGTTCCAATTGTTCCTTATTCAGACTATTTTGATTTACTATTTTTTTAACTTATTTAGTTTTGTATTTTCTTTTAGACGTACAAAATAAAACTCCTTAAATTACTATTTAAAACGAGAACACTTCATTTTAAATGTTTTACCGTCACGAGTTTTCCCAGGGTACCCAGCGGAAGACGATTAATGTATTTGTTACACAACTATATTTTAGCAGCGTTGAGCGATTTTTGGTAGGGAAAAATGGGTTTGCGTCACCCACATGCTATGGTATATTTAACTAAAGTATCTTAGAACAAAGCCCATGAAACATCTACCTATAGCAGCGCCATCTATCCGCTGAACTGGACCGGGCTGGACCCTACTATCAGTGGCGTTATTATACGTTATATACAATTTACACTTCTGTCGGCAGTCCCCATGACGGCAAAAATAGACAAATCGGTCCAGCCGTTCTCAAGTTATGGGCTTACCAACGAACAGCATTTAATTTTTATTCTCTATTCTGGTGACAACCAGAGCTGGTGCTAACTTCGCTCAAAGAATTCATGCAGAGAGGTAATGTCATCCCCATCTTGAGCACCATGCCACAAGGGGAATATTATATTTTTCATATAATAAATTACTTAGGTGAACTGATTTTGACGATATTTATATATTTATATTTATAGTTTCTAAAATAAGGTACTGGGAACAGCCCGTAATTTGGGCAGCTCATACATTCTTGACTTGATAAAAGCACTGTTATTTCAAATAAGGACTTCTTCAAATATTAAATAGAGAATATGCTCAAGAAGAAATACTCAATAAAGACACTATAGAACAGAATTTACAAATAATGTAAGTGCTTTAATGTTCAAGTCAGAAAAAAATAATGAAGAAAAGTTTGCTTTCGAAGTTCTCGTATTTGTAAATGTCGCACGTGAATGTTTCACTATACAAATCTCAACAGAAATCCTCTCCTTAAAGAGAAAGCATCCCCATCGAGCCAATATCAGATATGAATCTGCTGAAGTTATTCACGAAACACAATTTGCTTCTATACATAAACAAGTCTAGTCTGAAGAACCAATTTCTTCCACGACCGCTAGTAATAGCATGCGACGATTACGTGACATGCACGCGAGTGGCGGTTTAATTTGTGTTTGATACCACTTGCGGATTTTATTTATATAAGGTTTCTTGTTAGCTAAATATCGTCTATATTTTTATCTATCATGTTCTTTAAACCACAGGAGGGGTAAACAGAGACAGTCGAGAATCTAAAGTACACCGAGTACTTCTACCACTAAACAATAATATTATCTACTTTTTTTCTTTCTTCGCGGGTTGCCTTACAGCTCCCGAAATCGTGTACGGTCTCAGCCTGACTCTCAGGGTACCCAGCGATAAACCAAATCTCCCTCTTTTAGCAGATGGTTTTGTGAGGCTAACCTAACGAGTGGCAAGTTCTGTTGAGGTATATTTAGATGGAAAAAAGCCTCTAAGTATGGTTCGTCGGATTATGTTACATATGTTTTTAATTATAAAAAACCTATGTTAATACCAGACGTCTTAACCACTTGGCCATTGAGGAGCATCCTACGCTGTATTCTTGTTAGTGCCTATGTTTCTGATGCATATGTCAATATCATGATGAGAAGTACAGACTGATCAAACAATTTTATCTTTAGACATTGAGGCATCTCTCTGGATATCAAGACATCGCGTTGCTGAGTTTTTCAAAAGATGACAAATCCAGCTGAAATCTTCTTTCGATTTTTTATCTTAGTCATATTATGCCTCCTATTCCAAACGGAAGGCTCGCTTCCTCTTATCAGTCGAATAAAAAAAACGAGCGAGCCTTACAGTAGTCGCATATTATGTGTAACATCTGACATCTCACCTTGGTACACGCACACACTGTTGGCTGACAGTACCAACCTTTCGGAAAATGGATTGGTATCATCTGCTTACCGCTCATTGGTCAAATCAAATAGCCGCGCTTCCCCGGCTGTCTGTTATACACTTCCGTCCCTTTTCACGAAATCACTCTCACAGATTGCAGGAAAGATGTTACACATCAAATACTCTAAAATTCTAAACACACCATCCCAAATCTAATACAAAAAACCTTGACATACACTGTTATGCGAGATGAGTTCTCTATACTGTACTTAGGTGAGTTTTGTTTTTAAGGTGCGTGTACAGTGTACGCAGCCGTGTCGTAACGTAACGTGCTCATTATCTCGGTTACAGTTATTAGTTTCGTAACATTTGTGATTTTGGTATATTGGGTCAGGTAGCCGTCTATAATAACACTAGCTATTACCCATGGTTTTGTCTCGTTTTAGTATTATTTTCTTCTTATAGCAGAGAACGTACCGTAAAGTGTAACGCTCTCAGCACTTCTTATCCTCCTGTCGTTAAAGAACGTCGAATGCTACATTTTTAAATTGAATGAAAATAAAGAAAAGTAGTTTACGTTGGTTTGTACACGTTAAAAAGTTGTTTGACTAAAAAGGTTTATATGGCTGAAATGACAGGAAATGCTGGCAGAGGACTACCTAGGTGTACTTTTATTGAACATATAAAAAATGTATTGATCGATGGAAATATTAAAAGTACATACAATCGCCGAAGATGTATGAAAGGTGTGATGAATATAAAAGAAGCGAAAGAGGTACAGGGTCCTAGCAAATGGCATTCGATTGTCTCTGCCTACCCCTCTTGGGATAAAAGGCGTAATGATAGATTTAATTGATTTATTAATTTTTTGGGTCCGGTATCCAAAGTTTGCTAACAGATACTTTTTGATGTGAAATTGTGAATAATTTACTATACTGTACATACCCATATAGTCTTGGTTATCCCAAAATTATACAAAAACACTACAAAATCAA
The DNA here is from genome assembly GCA_963924495.1 of Nemapogon koenigi. Lineage (NCBI taxonomy): Eukaryota > Metazoa > Arthropoda > Insecta > Lepidoptera > Tineidae > Nemapogon > Nemapogon koenigi. Next base: position 2,457,376 of record OZ004637.1, read on the forward strand.
GAGTTTTTTTGCTTTTACCCCATCCTGGACCAAATCCTGCCTACCCCCATTACCTATCGCTATGAAGTTTCATTTCATTATTTATTTAGCGTTATAATAATTACACCCTCACCTTGTACTTAAAAACTACTAATATTTTTGATCTTTATAGAATGAGTATAAGCTCTTATAATGAACTTTTGAGCTTAATAAAAGGAAACTTAATTCGTTACAGACGTCTTTCCAAGCCTAGTCTTTCTTCTCTCTATCGTGATAAACCTATCTACTTATTTCCCATAAGCAAATGTATTTTTCTACGGCCAAAATAAGCCGTTCAGTGTTATAAGTTTCCGCCATTGAACCAGAATTCGCACGTCCGTTCGGTGTCAAAGCTAGAATCAACTGTCGAATCGGAGAGATGAATCGGACGTATATTTTGTTTCTATCCAAAAGTAGGCAAAGCGCGCCTTCAGACAACACGCGCCAACATTTGTATGGCACCAGTGCCTTCCTATAGTCTGATTTGACTATCGGGTCCGACTATCGTAAAGAAAACGTGACGTGTATTTCCAGCCTTACTCTTTACTTCTCAGTTCGTCGCAGAAAGATAAGATAGAGTGAACTATAACCTTTTTTGAAACATAAACTGTGACCTCAAAAATAATAAGACATCTAAAGTACTGTCATTTAACCGGCTGCGAATTCGGCGTAACGCGCGAATACCGCCATCTACACAGATTAAAGCGAGAAACTCGCTCGATTCGATTTATTTTGTTAGTTTATTACAAATATTATAATTTATATTTAAAAAAATCCGGATTCGACTTTCAAATCCGGATTTAAAAAGCGAGTAAAAATGTGCGGATATCCGGATTTTACGGATTACGAATTATCCGGATTGCATTCCCTACTCTTATAGGTCTATCGTACATTACTAATCTGTGGATGGTTATCAATACGTTTATGTTAGCAACAGAGTTACGGAATAGGGTGGCGGATCGATATAGCCACATCTATCACACAGGTCACTCCGTTTTTAGGATTCCGTACCCAAAGGGTACAAACGGAAACCCTATTACTAAGACTCCGCTGTCCGACCGTCCGTCTGTCCCTCTGTCTGTCCGTCTGTCACCAGGCTGTATATCATACACCGTGATAGTTAGACAGTTGAAATTTTCACAGATGATGTATTTCTGTTGCCGCTATAACAACAAATACTAAAAACAGAATAAAACAAATATTTAAGGGGGGCATACAACAAACGTTTTTTTGCCGTTTTTATAGATAATGGTACCCTTCGTGCGCGAGTCCGACTCGCACTTGGCCGGTTTTTGTATATTGATAATATTATATGATGTGGTTCGCTGTCATGCTGATATCATATTTTTGGACTCCAAAGGGTCTCTCTGGATTGACCTGACATTTCAGCTTTTTCAATAAAAAAACTATACGGTTAACGAATCTAAAACATGAATGGAAGCAAATATCACAATACTGAAAGTAAAATGATGGTCACAACCCACACCCACTAGCTATGATTTATGACACACCTATATCCTATTTACAAAGAAATTGATGAATCATTTGAGGCGCCTACAAAACTGTTAAAAGGACACCTTCCATATTTGCGGACTCACTCAGTGGGCCCATTCTCTGACGCAGTGGATTTTAAAATCTGGGACATATCACAAACTATACTAATCCATACTATTATACCTAAATGCGAAAGTAACTGTGTCTGCGTGTCTGTTACGGTTTCACGGCTAAACCACTGAACCGATTTTGATGAAATTTGATATGGAGAGTTTGATTGAAGGTTTTTTTAAGTCCACCCCCATAAGGGAGAATAAATAGGGAATGAAAGTTAGTATGGGCCCACGGACAAAACAGGGGCGAACAGCTAGTATTATTATAAATGCAAGTTTGTATGTTTGTTTCTCAACCACTCCTCAACGGCTGATGAAACTTGGATGATAAATACTTAGTTTAAGTCCTGGATTAAAATATAGGCTAGTTTTATCCCGGATAATCTGGAGACATGGAAGATCTCATAATAGACAATAAGACCATAACGGTTCTACCTAAACTATTAGATATAGAGCAATGATGCTTAAACAAAAACTATTCAGTAACTTTGGAATTAGCAAAAAAATTTCAATCTGGGTAAATTGGAAGACCTGATGATTAATCCTAGAGGTTCACCTAAACTTTATACTGCTCAAACAAAAACTGGCCCACATCACAGTAAGTACGACGGGAAATATTTATCTTTCTTCCATTTCCAGTATTTCCAGGCTAGTTAAACCGCGGGCAGAAACTAGTATTATGAATTCGTACTTCTCAATAAACTCGAAAAAGCTATTGGTCTGAAAAATTGGCTATATTTTACGTAAGATATTTGTAATTTAAAGGGGCAGAAAGCTAGTTTTTAGAAGTAGGGCAGTTTAATATTTGGCTGCATGTTATTTTAACGTAATTCAAATGTGACAGGAAACCGATGGCTAATACATTTCCTTATTTCGTAAACAAAACAACTGCGAATACTGTCGCAGAAATGAATGTTATTTTCAGTAAAAGTGCGGACACAAGCTTTACCTGCCCTCCGAAACAAACGAGGAAAAAACTCCTGTTCTACCAAGAGAACATGATGTGTCAGGATCGTGGCATAAGACAAAACACAGAATAATAGAGGCAGCGTACGCCTCTCGCTTCTGAGGTAGAAAATTCTAATTCTGACAGACGACGCCTTAGTAATATGTATCATACACTACCAACCGTCTAGGCGTCTAAACGGATCTGGAGGATAAATAGTTTATGTAGCAAATATAATACTTTTTATCCCGGATGGGGGAGGGGCTTAAGGGGAGGAACGAATAATTTTGGTTGATTGCTAAAACTGAAATTCCCGAATTTTACGAATGCTATGGACATACAATTTGGGCATCGAAAACTAGAGGATTTTATCTAGTATTGTGTAGGATGAAAACATGATTGGTCAAAATTTTCTCGATAACTTAAATTTTTGAAATCACCTCTTCAAAAACACCTTTTTAGTCATACGACCATACTCTGAAGGGATTTACGTTTAAATTTTATACGAATCTGTAGGTAATTTCAGTACCTAGTATTGATTAAGAAGATTTTTCTCTGCGTGTGATCGATTTTTAATAAATTATTTATTTCTAATGTGCCGCTTACGTCATTTATTCCGAAAAGCGATACTTTATGCCCTTCTCACTTCTGCAGCAAGAACGGACAAAGCGCCGTCGTTGTCTTGCATGACGTGCTCGTTGCGCTCGAACCACTCATACGCCCGAACCACGAGTTTAGGGCGTGGCTTACGATTAGAAATTTCTGAGTCGTTCCTCGTGTTAAGCCATACAGCCACGGCATTATATTTTTGTAAGTAAAACCGCTGTCAAAAGTTAGTACGATATAATCCTTATTATTTGAACTTAGCGGTAGGAAATGGGCTCCTTTATTGAAAAGCAGCGTATGCCCTTTTATGCCGCTAGAGTGTTTTCTAACACTATTAACCTATTTACGTGACGGAAATAGTGATTCAGGACTTATAAAATCTCAAAGGACACTCAAAGGTATACCATATGAACTATTTCTACACGTGTTTTATTTGACAAAGAATTGTAAGTTTTTATATGAACTTGTCTTTATGTACAGAAACGTATGACAAGAATAAACTCCGAAAAAACGACTTTTCTTGGAACTACCTAACGAAAACTTTCTGCTATCGACAATATGCTAAATATATTCATCATATAATATACATAATGCTAGTTTAATGTTTTAGTTCCATAACTTAATTATGGAAGCGAGACTTGGGTATGGAATAAAAAGCATGAAAGTAATAAAAATGCAGTGGAAATGCGGTCTTTACGTACAATGTGTGATATAAGGCGTATTGACCGCATCCGGAACGAGGTCATTGGAGAAGAATGAAAGATGATGTTGTGACTAAAATGAGGAAAAATAAGTTTACTCTGGTTAGGACACGTTGAAAGAACGAAGGATGAAAAATTTACTAAAAAGGTTTATATGGCTGAAGTGAAAGGAAATGCTGGCAGAGGACGCCCTAGGTGTACCTACTTTTATTTAACATATAAAAAATGTGTTGATCGATAGCAATATTGAAAGTACACACAATCGCTGAGCATGTATGAAAAATGTAACTAATATTATAAATTTCAACAAGTAGTTGGAGGGCTGAATAGGACTACCTACTTCAGTTATGGCGTGAGTAACGGGCAAAGCCGTGAGTAGCATCTAGTTCAAAATATACTAGACAGAATAGTAGGCAATACCTAATGCGACATAAAAGTTCGCGTGTCAAACTATTGCATTATTGTTCTTTGTGTTTTGGTTGCTTACGACTATATTATGGAGAGAGCTTTCGTGACAAGCTTTTTCACTAATATCAGACGTCATTTTAAAAGGGGCCCTTAATCATTGGATTGCGTTTTGTGTACCTCCGCGTTTATTAAATTATTTAAGTCATCTTTTCACCATATTTAAGTATCTAATTCGTAAACTAAACTGATGTTTCGTGTTAATAAACTTGAAGACTCCTTGATTTGTTAGTTTTATAACTTTCACAAATTACTGAAATTAATAGTGAAAAGTTTTAAGGAGTTTAAGTGGTTGTTTCTGAGGACTGTGAAAGAGTGAAGGGTTTCATCGAAATTCCTCATATATATCAAAACTAGGTTTTTCTCGGTGGTTTTAGCCGAGTAGAAATAATACAAACATTCACCACAATTTTCTTTTAACGACATGCGAACTTTTATATGTTGTGCTTTTGTAGTGAAAGAACTATTGATTTATTACATATTTTGTGATAATGAATCTATGCAACTGTGGTAAGAAAAATTCTTGCTTCAATCCTTGAAAATCAATTGATTGAAACCGAGGACCCACGATTGATAGTTGAGCTCAGTTGCAATTTTTTTTCCACCTCTTGAGTGACTTTTAATCGAACTATCTTGTATGTACTAAGAACAATAACTATGTAGCTATGCAACCTAACTAATAAATCAACATAATTTACGCACACAATTAACCATTTTCCAAAATCAGGGATGGATTTTCGACTTGTGATTCGAATTATATGGTAATCTGGCCCGTCTGACGTTAATTAAAACAAACCGACCTGTTATGAACATCCCGTGCGGTCCTACTAATTGTGTATTGTTCTGACCAGAGTTCCCGCAGGCTAACGTCTACGTGCTCTGTATTTCATGAACCGCTACTTTCTCCCACGGTCTGGAATAATTATTTTGTTGCATCACAAAGTAAATTATCTTTTTGTAATAAATTCGTGGGAAAGATTTCGGTTAAATGTTTGATACGTTAAGGAAGCCATGCAAATTGGTGCAGGCGTTTCGGTAAGCGTTTAGTAGAGTAGCATTTGATGTGGTCTGTGGGGTACTCACTTTGGTACTCATAATAAATTACAAATTCCAAGATATTCATGGTACATACATACTGTAGAGGTATGTATTTTCATCTGCTCACGCCCCAATTCCTTTCAGGTAGGCAGGATAGAGAACAAATATATACCCTTGCTATGATCCTGGAATTATTTCTGCTCCTCCCCAAAAGACAAACTGTTGATAGTTCAGGGCGAAGTTCCAAATTAAATATGGTTGAAATAGAGTCATAGAATAGGTAAGCCTATTACATAGAGTCGAGTTTCAAAGGATTCATGTAGAAGATTATAGTTGCACATTTATAAACAACTAGCTGTTCGCCCCGGTTTCACATGTGGGGCCCATGGTAACTTTCACCCCCTATTATACCCCTATCATCACGTCGGAGTCACCAATATAATGGCTATACACAATCCAACGAATGACTCCCTAATGCGTGTCGTTGAAAAGTTGTATATATGCCAATCTATTTATTATTTTCCACTATTTTCACGATACAGGTTTCAGTATTGAGACAGCAGCATCTATCGATAAGCCGGCACTATTAGTTAGGGGGTGGATAAAAAAAGTAGCCTACCTTCCCTAGGGTTCAAGCTTTCTCCGTGTTAAATTTCATCAAAATCGTTCAGTGGTTTAGCCGTGACAGACAGAGTTATTTTCGCATTTATTATATGAGTATGAATTAAGTTTTTTTTTAAGTATAAAAAAAGGATAAAGTATTGTCGATACAGCAAACATTTCACTAACACGTTGCCATGACGAACTAGTGATTGAGTAGGATTGACTATTTATATTATAAAAACGTTTTAAGTCCTGTGACAAAAACATTACACGAAATGAACTATCCCTTATTACTCGTGTAATAATAATTTAAACTTGGTATAATAGAAAGGAGCGTTCAAAGTTTGTACATTTATGAAATAGGTCAAGCTGATATCAAGCCGTCAGAAACAAACTGACAACCGTTTCCGATATATCAGTATGGCTGACGGGTCAAATTGGAAAAAACTTTTTTGTAGGAATATTTTGATTTTACGACGATTCAATTACATATAAATAAATTTAGGGAACGTATCCAAAAATCATTATATTTCTCTTTAATTTTAATTTAGTTAAATAAATTAGTTAAATAAATGTTATAATATGCTTTTTTTGTTTGATTCAATTGTCTGTCATGTTTAGCAAAAATGCTATAAGACTTCTCGCGCTTCGGAGAACACGTTAGTCGGCGTCTGAACTTTATTTAAAAATAACATTAAATGACAGCTTTCTATTACTTTTGTTTTAATGAATATGGTCAACTCGCTAAATTGGACATTTTTTAAAAATCTGCCAAGAGCGAGTCGGGCTGGGACAATTAGGGTTCCGTAAATTAAAATTATTATCCTGCCTACTTGATTGACGCCATTTTGGCGCTGTAGGCGGACGAGTGTCCGTGGAACTAAATCCTTTTTGTAGCGACGTTTGCAAAATACACATTTCCTCATGTTTTAAATCTCGAAATAAACTTAAAAACTCATTAAAGCCCTTCTAAAACCTCAACAAATTAAATTAAATAGCGCAAGCGCTTCACGAATTTTACAATTATTTGTTGTTTAGGTACACAGTGATCTACGTGTTGTTTACATCCAAGTTTTTGGGACAATCGTTGACATAGGGGGCCGTTTCAAATTGGCACATCTTATTAGCTGTCATTTGTATGGAAAAACCTGTCCAGTGGTTATACAATTTTTATGTCAGTGGTATCGTACCCAATACCATAGGGGAAAAAGGTTACCGGTTTTACTAAAGGTTATCGCTGGAAGTACACATCTAAATCCATAAGGTACGGAACCCAAAAAATGTTCACGAATTTCGTCATTACATAGTTAAGTTACCAAACAACACAATTCCACCTCAAATGTTTTCTAATAAACGAACTACAAGATAAAGGAAAACTACTTTCGCCGAAGATTTTTATTGTGATAAGAGTTGGCCCTCAATGTTACCTAAACCCATAATATTGGTTTGACTACGTCTAGTTTCCTTCATTTTGTCGGTTGGCTCACTTATTCCCCCCAGAAGTTATGCCATAACCGCCGAACTTCAGGTTAATTAACTCTTATGCTTTCAGTGTAGGATTCCGTGAAAGGAGTATATTAACTTGTACCGCGTAGTAACGCTATTGTTTGCGGGGTATTAAATAACCTTTAGTTTTATACACAATATCGCGGCCTTTATGCTATGCGACGTGGCTAGACAACAGACTTTGTTTTATAATATGTAGTGAAGTAACTATCTCTATACCATTGTTTGGGTCCATACGTAATGGACCCAAGGCTTGACTTCATAGAGGGTCCGGTCCATATCAGTGACAATGAAATTGGAGGTATACGAGAAATAGGGGGTCTATCGGAGAATAATACACGGAACTACGGAACCATAAGTATTATATATCCATGACATAGACAATACTACATTTTAATGCAAACTTGGCTCTATATGGGATTCCAATCAGGAACCTCTGTCTCAATTTTAGAACGTTATAACATACTCTGTGGTCTCAAATTCCATGGAACATACTTATAAACTTTCTATAAATACTTGAACATTAAAATTGGTTAAGCGAATCATCATGAATAGCAAGATCTAACACCGTTACAAGTAACATGTCACTTAAAAGTTAAACCTAATGTCAAAGTCAAACATAGCCGCTAGGAATTTGGTATCTATTATGAATGATTAAAGTTTTAAAGTTACGGGTGAAGAATACTACGACATTATTAATAATACCCAAAACTTCTACTTCTACTTTGAACTACAGAAAGAACCCTGGAAAATCTAATAAAAATAAATAAAATTGAGTGCCTATATGTGATTTCAAAATTATTACCCTGATTACCTATAGAATCATGGATACATTTTGATGAAATGAAAGTTTATATTTATAATCACAATATTAATTAATATATATACCTACACACTAACAAAGTTTAAATATAATTTTAAAAAAACACAGGGAACCCCATGAGTAGGTACTTATAAGTAGAAAACCTTCTCGAAATCACCGTCATGCGGTAAATTGCTGTGGCTATGCTAATACGTTGCCCAAGGTATGCTCCAGTCCTCTTGTTACCTGAAATGACGATTTTTGTTTTATCTCAATATATTAAAGGATTCCGTAGATAAATTGAATGAACCCATGCGAAGTCACGAATGATAGTTTGTAATATTTAATAGACCTACCTATGGAATCGCCAATTTGAAATTAGGACGTACCTGGAACAAAAAGGTTTGAATTAGCTAGGTATGGATTTAGTAAATAAATCACGAATTAGACATAAAGTTAGGATATAAAACAATTCTAACTCAGCAATTATTTGCCGGTCGCATTCTGTCTCATTCGATGAAAAAACATGTAAAAAATTCTCATTCAAATTATAATTTATACGCCCTTCTTATCCTTAAAAATATACAAACATATAAAATACAAATCTAATGTATCTCATAGCTTCTTTGTCATGTAGAGTTTCTTAGTTTCTTCCTACCTTACTGGAGAATGGCGTGATAAACCTAACTTTAATAATTTAAAAACTACAATCTGACGTCACTTTAACGCCTTTTAACGACTTTCGATTTCAATACAGCTTGACTAGTACCTTATTTATAACAAAGTAAACACATTGATGCTTTATTAGATATTTTATTAAATTTTAATGAAGATAAGAAGCAATGGACATTGTAAATAGAGGTATGTAGAGCAATCAAATAAATAGAGAACTACTGGTTTGTTATGTAATTGAAGATATCGGAAGTATCGTTCACGGTCAAAGAACAAATTGGATTTTAAAGTTATTTAAAACAAACTTGCTTACAATGCCTAAATTAAATTTATTTATCAGTAAGTACTAACAAGCAACTGAAAATTTGCGGGTTCGATTCCTACATCCGACCATGTACCAATGGGTTTTTTTCCAATAAACAATCTATGTACATTATTATGTACATATATACCTGAACAGAGCTGGCCACTCGTTAGGTATAGCCTCAAAAGTCATTCGCTAAATAAGAAAGACTTTGTCTTCCACTGGGTAGGCTGGGGCCGACAACGGTTTTTGAGAGCTGTAAGGCAACCCGTGAAAAATAAAAAAAAGTACTAACAATATTTTGGAAATTATTGGATAAAAAAAATTGGGTGAGAAGGCAGGTGTTATAAAAGAAGACGTCAGTTGAACCTAATTCCGCTGGTGTACTGGTTTGGGCACGTTGGGCGCATTTAAGGTCCAGAAAAAGTGTATTCGAGTGATGTGTGACGCATGGTTTGATGATAGTTGTAGGCCACTTTTCCAAAAGCTTAAAATATTACCATTACCCAGCATGTACATCAGAGACATGTGTGTTTTTGTGGACTCCCACCCTGAATATTTTAAAAAACGCGGTGAAGTTATTCAGAGGCAAACTAGAGCCAAAATAATGAATTTATTATACCAACCTCCTTGTCATAAATATATTTATAAAAGGAATATTTATAATATGTGTATTGTACTCTATAATAATCTGCCTAGTGACATTAAATTATTAAATGGAAATGACTTTAAATCTAAATTGACAAAATGGCTCCTCGATCATTGCTTTTATGGAATAAGTGAACATGTGTCACAAAACTGGATAAAAATTGCGGAAATTTATTGTAATTGTGTAGATTTTATAACCAATGTTTTAGAGTCAAAATATGTACCTACCTATATCTAATTAATGTTTGCACACCTGCTTGCAGGTTGAATACCTACATGTCCATATACTCACCATAATCTTAAGACCTATATTGTAAGTATTCTTGCAAATAAAAACATTTGATTTGATTTGGTTGATTCTTTCGTATGTTGAATATCAAGGGAAGAAAGTGGCCGATTACCAACAACCATAGGCGAGAGCTTTATAGCACACTTTCTTCCAAATGATGCATACCATATACTACACCTATGAGGAAAATACAAGAAAGCGGTCGCAAGTATTATCACATGAATTTTCTTCTCGCATATTTGTATGGCCGTAAAATTAAGTAAATAGGCACTTCCGAACAAGTGTATGTATATATATACATTTATTTATATGGCAGAATTATTTATCCATCTTAATATACCTCAACAGAACTGGTCAATCGTTAAGTATAGCGTCAAAAATACCGTCATCTAAAAGTGGGAGATTTGGTCTTCCGCTGGGTACCCTGGGACCGATAACACGGTTACAGCAACCCGTGAATAAAAAAATCGTATGAGTATGTGACGACTGTAAGGGACGAAAGACTGTCTTCTTAGCAAATGGTATTATATTGTAACGAATAGGTACTTAAATCGCACAAATAAATACCTAAACACATCAAGGTCGATAGACGTCTCTAGAAACATCCAGAGAGAATCAAGTACAAACGAAAATGGACCGTATGTGCCTAGCCATAGGTACCAAAATCGGGCGCGGTCTGTGTGTAGGTATTTGGCGCTGAGTCGCATCGAGCCGCGTCTACAACTTTGTACAACAATCTCGGCGTTTCTCGAATGTTCGGTGGGCAATATAAACAGAGGATCATTGCCGCAAGGGACACAGTGCGAAACACAGTGCGAATCAGAGCGATCAAAGCGAAACAGTGAAGTGGAATTTAGTGCGACTAAGTGTTATTTTAGTGTTGTCAATTATTTAACTGTATTTTTGTGGTGTTGAAGTAAAGTTTGTCTATTTAATCGGTATTTTAAATCTCTTCGAACCCTAGCTCGTAACAAATTGGTGTCAGGAGTGTGGGATTCAAAAATGCCGATTACACCACGTGACTCGTCGTCATCACGGCGACCCAAAACACGACAAACTACTGCTGGACATCACGGCGAGGAGGTCGACGAGGCTGCTGCTGCTGGAGCCGCTGCTGGTGCTGCTGGGAATGCTGCTGGTGGTGCCGGAGCTGCTGCTGCTGCTGGGACTGCTGCTGGTGGTGCTGGAGCTGCTGCTGGAGTTGATTCGGGTGCTGCGGGTTCTGCGGGTGCTCCCCAGGCAACCGACATGGGAATGCTGGTTCGGCTGATGGAGGAGCAGGCCAGACGTCAGGAGGAACAGACTCGACGGCTGATGGAGGAGCAGGCCCGACGTCAGGAGGAGCAGGCTCGACGACAGGAGGAGCAGGCCCGACGACAGGAGGAGCAGACTCGGCAGCTATTGGAGGAGCAGGCCCGACGTCAGGAGGAGCAGGCCCGACGTCAGGAGGAGCAGGCCCGACGTCAGGAGGAGCAGGTCAGACGACAAGAGGAGGAGGCCAGACTTCGGGAGGAGCAGACTTGCCGGCTGTTAAAGGAGCAGTCTGCTAGCCTTAAGGAGCTGCTTTCAGAATCACTGGGAAAGGTGACTATGGAGGTGAAGCAGCTACAGAGGGTTACAGACATGCACGAGGAGAGAATCGAAGACCTCGACACCCGGTACGAAGACCTCAAACAGCACTATAAGGATCTCCATAAGGAAATACAGACAAGGATGAGCGGAGAACAGGATACAAGACTTAACGACCGCTACGGAGAGTTGGAGGCACGACTTGACAGCCAATGCGAGAGGCTTCAGAATGAAGTGAGAAAACTGAAGCTGACCGCTCCTGTTTCTGGAGGCGTCGTCGTCTCCGGCCCCCGAGTCAAGGTGCCGCCGTACGACGGGACTACGTCCTGGACAGCGTACAAATTGCAGTTCCAAACGGTCGCCTCTGCCAACGGCTGGACAGACGAGCAATCTCTGACCGCCTTGACAGTGGCTTTAAGGGGCCGTGCACTATCGGTTCTGGAGGCCTCTCCAGACAGCTGCACCACGTACGGGAACCTGATCGAGGCAATGGACTCCAGGTACGGCGACAAACACCTGGAGCACGTCTACCGAGCGCAGCTGAGGGACAGGACGCAACATGCTGGTGAGAATCTGCAACAATGGGCTCTGGAGATCGAGAAGATCGTGAGGAAGGCGTACCCATCTGCCGGACAAGAGTTCATTGCTGCAAACCTCGTTCAAGCATTTATCGACGGCATCCGCAGCATGGAGGTCAGAGCTGCAGTTCGTCTGGGCCACCACAGCGCCCTGAAAGATGCACTGGCCCATGCTCTAGAGGTGGAAGCCGTGAGACAGGAGCCTCGTTCTCAGCGATTGCGACAAGTGGCGGAGGAGGCTACTCCAACAACGACACCTGTAGCAGAGAGGCGTAGCTACTTACCCCGCTGCTTCTACTGCCACAAGCTGGGGCACCTTAAAGCAAGCTGCCCGGCGCTTAAACGACAAGGCACGGATCAACGAGTGCCGAAACGGGACGTCGAAGCTGATGTCCGTGCCGTAACTACCGAGCTTCAGAGAACAGCCCCAAAAGTTACCATCCGACAAGTTTTCGACGGGAACAGTCTGGTGATCGCCGGCGAGGTCAACGGGACGCCATGTGAGATGACGATCGACACAGGAGCAACGCGTACGGTTGTGAGACCTCAGTTGTTGGGACGATCTACGAAAAGAACCAGACGTTCATCTTCCTGTCTGAAACTCTTCACGGCAACCGGTCAGCCAATACCCGCATACGACGAGCTGCCGGTGACACTCAAGGTGGGTGACGGGGAGTATCCACACACCGTCATCGTGGCCGACATTATAGACGACTGCATTCTCGGACTCGACTTTATGAAGCGGTTCCAGTTTGGCATCGACTTGCGCAACGGTGTACTGCAGTGCGGCCAGGAACAGGTATTTTTGAAAGGCGGTTATGCTGGCTATGTGCGTTGTGCCAAGGGCGTCAAGCTGAACCCATACTCGGAAACGCTTGTCGATGTGGAGTTACCAACTAATGGGGACCCCTCCATTACGAGGTGCTCCATCATCGACCACCTGGAACGTTCTAAACATAAAGGCTGGTTACTCACTCCAACTTTAGTAAACAGCCAGAGTGGACGAGCTGTAGTAAGGGTGACCAACTTCAATGGCGCTCCTGTCACTCTCAATAAGGATCAAGTCGTGGCAAAGTGCGACGAGGCGAATTGGATGCGGAGCTGCACCCAGGGGAAGCTGTCGGCGGTGAAAAATAACAGTGCAAACCCCTTGGAACTCGTCGATATTTCGAAAAAGGACTTGTCAATCTCCGAGTACAAAAGAGCGAAGGAGATGCTCACTCGTTACATTGACATCTTTAGTGACAGAGATGGGCATCTCGGCAGGACGTCATTGGTGAAACACACCATCAACACAGGCAACGAGTTACCTATACGTCAACGTGCTCGACGAATCCCAGTAGGAAGAGAAGCCGAAGTACAGTGCATGCTGGAAGACATGAAAAAGGCTAATGTCATCGAACCTTCTTTGAGCCCATGGTGTTCTCCGGTTGTGCTAGTTAAGAAGAAGGATGGCAGCACTCGCTTCTGTGTGGATTATCGTCGGCTGAACGAGGTAACCAGAAAGGACAGCTACCCTCTACCCCGGATTGACGACACCTTAGACAGGTTGAGTGGGAACCAGTGGTTCTCAACACTGGATTTGAAGAGTGGATACTGGCAAGTGGAGATCGATCCCAAGGACAAGGAAAAGACTGCTTTCTCGACCGGAAATGGACTGTGGCAGTTCAACGTCATGCCTTTCGGGTTATGCAATGCTCCCGCTACGTTCGAAAGGCTGATGGAAGTTGTGCTTGCGGATCTCGTTGGAAAAGCTTGCCTAGTCTACCTGGATGACGTCATCATCATGGGACGCGACTTCAACGAGCACCTGGGGAATTTAGAAAGAGTGTTTGCCAAGTTGAAGCTCGCGAACCTGAAATTGCATGCCAAGAAGTGTAGCTTCTTCAAGAAACGTGTAAATTACCTCGGGCATGTAATTACAAAGGATGGCGTAGAAACCGACCCTGTAAAGACAGTAGCTGTACGAGAATGGCCCACCCCACGGAACAAAACAGATGTTCGGGCGTTTCTTGGTCTGTGCTCATACTACCGCCGCTTCGTATACGACTTCGCGGGAGTAGCCAAGCCCCTACATCGACTGACGGAGGACAAGCGTTCGTTTCAGTGGACTGAGGACTGTGAGAAGTCGTTCCAGGAACTGAAACAACGACTGTGTGAAACACCTGTATTGGGCTACCCGGACCAAGTCGGCGAGTTTGTGGTGGACACAGACGCAAGCAACATCGCCATTGGAGGTGTACTGTCACAACGGAAGGGGGACAAGGAAGTTGTGATAGCGTATTTCAGCAAGGCTCTGTCGAAACCAGAAAGGAACTACTGTGTAACCAGACGCGAACTTCTGGCCGTAGTGAAGACAGTACGACACTTCAACAAATATCTCATCGGAAGGAAGTTCAAGCTACGGACAGACCATGCGGCGTTGAAATGGTTACTTCAATTCAAGGATCCCGAAGGACAAGTCGCTCGATGGATCGAGCAGTTACAAGAATTCGATTTCACGATCGAACATCGACGAGGACGGATGCATGGCAACGCTGACGCACTGTCACGCAGGCCGTGCCCTGAAGATTGTAAACACTGCTCGAGGCGTGAAATCAGTGATTCTGTCATCAAAGTGATTACGACTAACAACCTTAGTGACGAATGGGCGAACGAAAGGACGAGAGACGAGCAACTCAAGGATAACAACTTGGCGCCGATAATGGAATGGAAGACGCAGAATGTTCCAAGGCCCGGCTGGAATATTGTATCAGCAATGAGTTCCACCACGAAAAGCTACTGGGCTCAGTGGGAAAGTCTAGTGCTGCACAACGGGTTGCTGTACCGCAAGTGGGAGTCGCCAAGTGGACAGGAGACATTGATGCAGCTGGTCGTGCCTAGGTCAAAGGTGCGCGCAGTGCTTGAGTCCGTGCACGATGGATCCTCGGGAGGACATCTGGGCATGAATCGAACCCTGGCGAAAATCAGGAAACGATTTTATTGGGTTCATTGCCGGCAAGATGTCGAGGATTGGTGTCGTAAGTGCACAGTATGTGCGGCCGTGAAAGGACCTACGACACGTACGAGGGGACGTATGCAGCTGTACAATGTTGGCGCTCCATGGGAACGAATTGCGGTGGACGTTGCTGGACCGTTCCCGGCCACTGAAGACGGGAACAAGTACTTCATGGTCGTGATGGACTACTTCACGAAGTGGCCGGAGGTCTTCGCAATTCCCAACCAGGAAGCGACAACAGTGGCGACTAAGTTGGTCAACGAAGTATTCTGCAGGTTCGGGCTACCATTGGAGATACATTCTGATCAAGGGCGTAACTTTGAGTCGCAGTTGTTCCAGGAAGTATGCCGTCTCCTGGGAATAAATAAAACGAGGACTACGGCGTATCACCCACAGTCCGACGGAATGGTTGAAAGGTTCAACCGCACTTTGGAGACTCATTTAGCGAAACTGGTTGAGGATCACCAGAGGGACTGGGACCGATATATTCCCTTGTTCTTGCTCTCATATCGATCCGCAGAGCATGAAAGCATAAAGGTGACTCCTGCTTATGCCAACTTTGGGAGAGAACTCCGACTACCAGTTGATCTCCTGACCGGCGGACCTCCGGATGCGCCGCAACCTGTAAGTGACTACGTATCGAACCTGAAAAACAAGATGTGCGACATACATGACCAGATTCGTCAGAGCAGTCTTGTGGCCAGTACAAAGATGAAGACCAGGTACGATAGAAACTTCAATAGTAACGGTTTTGACGAGGGATCGTTGGTGTGGCTGCACAACCCGAAACGCCGAAAAGGCAAATCTCCCAAGCTGCAGAACCGCTGGGAAGGCCCGTATAAGGTCATCACGAGGATCAATGACGTGACCTATCGGATCCAACGATGCCCGCGTGGACAGTTAAAGGTTGTCCATATTGATCGACTGGCTCCTTACAAAGGCTCGAATATTGCTCGGGACGAGCAAGTCTAAGCGGGGGGCAGTGTAACGAATAGGTACTTAAATCGCACAAATAAATACCTAAACACATCAAGGTCGATAGACGTCTCTAGAAACATCCAGAGAGAATCAAGTACAAACGAAAATGGACCGTATGTGCCTAGCCATAGGTACCAAAATCGGGCGCGGTCTGTGTGTAGGTATTTGGCGCCGAGTCGCATCGAGCCGCGTCTACAACTTTGTACAACAATCTCGGCGTTTCTCGAATGTTCGGTGGGCAATATAAACAGAGGATCATTGCCGCAAGGGACACAGTGCGAAACACAGTGCGAATCAGAGCGATCAAAGCGAAACAGTGAAGTGGAATTTAGTGCGACTAAGTGTTATTTTAGTGTTGTCAATTATTTAACTGTATTTTTGTGGTGTTGAAGTAAAGTTTGTCTATTTAATCGGTATTTTAAATCTCTTCGAACCCTAGCTCGTAACAATATTGTCTCTACCTACTTCTTGCGAAACAAGAGTGTGAAGATATATAAAAAAAACCTTATTGTCACAAAAATACGGGTAAAAACTTTAAAGATATCCACATATATATGAAAGCTAAGTGTGTTTGAGTATGAAGAGGATTGTGTAGATCTTAAGACTCGCTGGGGCGATGTTTGCTATAGCTTATTGAGTGCAAACAGGGGGAGACCTCAGACTATTCTATTCTTAGAGTAATGCACATATTCCTTTAGAGACGTTCAGAAGTGACAAAACAAATAAGTAATCCATAATAAAATAACCGTTGAATCTGGAGAAAGATTTTGTCAAGCTCTAGTCCCTAGAGAATCTTCTTTTGGCCAAATGTGGACATTGTCACGATCGTCTCCACTTGAGTAAAACAAAATCACCAACTAATTAATCAAAGTTTCGGTATTATTTCCTTTTCACATTTTCTTTTCAAAATCCTTTATTATAGAAATCTTTGAACTATGTCTATTGGTCAACCCTAATGCGATTCAAGCGTGAGCGTATGAATTCCTCGTATTTAAAAAATGATATTATAAATGCGAAAGTATATCTGGCTGTCTGTTACATTTACACGGCTAAACCACTGAACCGACTTTAATGAAAAATGATACGGATAAAGCTTGAACCCTAAGGAAGGACATAGGCTACTTTTTTAAATTCATCCCCTTAAAATCAGATAAAGGGTAAGCTTTTATATAATAATTTATATAAAACGATAAAAAAAAATTAACTATATTTGCGCCGTTTGTTAGACATTTCGATTTCCGCCGCAACCCCCGCTTTAATTACTGTTTATATGTTAGCATAATTAATAATATCTAGCATATTATGCTTATGACATGTCGTAACAACTGACTGCACTCTGAAGACGCGAAAGCTAAAGGTTATTAAAACCGCGGTGTGTAAATAAAGCTGCCTATAAAATCGCTATTCGTGTTTTCTTGTATCCCAACAGTTTTCAATTAAAATTAGTACCGTCTGCAATATCGCTGAAAGTTTCTCTGTTTTCATTTCATTTCCGGAGCGAAACAAACTGCAATAGTGTTCACCTTTTTTATTTCAAACATTGACACACCTTCTTTAAACTTGTTAAGCTCCTTCCCTTGCATTTTTATAGGTACAACTATTAAGTAGAAGCTTTTAAACACCACTCTGTGCGTAATTTTATCGTACGCGTATGACTAATTTTTCACTCGTGAAAATTTTTAAATTATAAAAATACAACCTCTATTTTAGTTTTAGGTAGCTTTTCTATAGGGAAGATGACAGGGTAAACAAAATGTTGTTCTATTTAGTCCGACATTTAGATTATCAAAAAATATTGGTCAATCAAATAAAAAATTAAAGAGATAAAGCCCGTCAAAGTTTGGGAGTGGGGGCCGGTGACGTCACTTCTAGGTCAAAAGTGTACTCAAATGTGACGTCACGCGGAATTTTAGCGGGTTATATTTTCATCATTTTTTGTTTAATTGACAAAAGAAAAAATACGTGTCCAATATTTTCTGATAATCTAACTGACGGACTAATTAGAATTTTTTAGTCATCATGCCTATTTCTTACATGGTCGTATCTAGGGAATTCTCGTAAAAAATCTAGGGATATTCTACGATGCTCGCAATCGAAAATATGAAAAGACTTTATGCAGATAGAACTATTCCCTCTTTCATATTATTATGAAATGTAACGTCTCTCTGTCTATCCGTTAGTGTGCTTATAACCGTGAACGTCAAGTTAGCTGCCATCCTTTTATCGACTTGGATATTTGTCAACATGTGATTTTTCGCCTTTAATTTTTAGTACTGGAAAAAAGGTCAAAAATATAATTAATATGTAAAATTGTTAATATAACGTCTTTTAAAAATTTTAAATGACAACTTATTTTAAAAAGACATGTAAAGTGTGTTTACCAAATAAGACAAGACTAGAAAAACGCACTCTTTAATATTGAGTTCGAACTGCTCTCGTTTGATTGTTTTTACTTTCACGTATCATACATATAAGCACTTCTCCGGGAAGTCATCAATCATATTGTTTTCTATACAATTTGGTGAATGTATATTCTGTGGTATTTTCCCTTCACACAATTTTATAGAAGTCAGAGTTGTTGTTTTATTATAAAAATAGTGAAAACGCAACCTGTTGTTCCTGTAGAGAATAATGCGGAGTGAAATGATGTTGGTTTGAACATGTAGAAATAATGAAGGTTGAAATGGCAGAAGCGAAAGGAAATGCTATGTCTATTTTTATTGACCATATTAAAAAAATGTTTGAAGGCAATGTTAAAAGTAGGATACACACAAGTATGATAAATATAAATAAAAGAGTTAGATAACAAAATGGCTTTCGTCTCTATGCATACCTCATGGTATAAAAGGCGTGATGATAGAAGGTACGGAAAACTAAAAATTAAAAAACCGTTCCATTGAAAGTTAATTGATGTGACTTTAACTAGATATTTAAATGAAGGATATAAAATTTTATCGTTCAGTTCACGCGACGGAAATGGCAGTGATGATCTATTCAAAAATAATTACATTACAGTACCGTATTAGATCAAATGATAACAATGTATTTATGTTTGTACTTTGACAAGCGATGTAATCTGTCTTCACACGATTTTTGCATTACCATCATGGCGTTTATACCTTTCGGAGTGACCAGAAACACTGGTAACAATGTCTATAATTATTAGCGAATGAACAGTGACAAACCTGTCATAGCTGTCATTTCTTAAATAATTATTTTCAGAAGTTATTTACGTGTCCTCCGAAGCGCGAGGTTTTAGGCTCGAATGAGAATTGAACCTGCGTCCTCCGATTTCAATTCTAGCAATAATTTTTTCCATAAATTCCGGCCAAAGCACAAAATGCACTTATTCATAAAGGAAATATTGGAATTTTTTTTGCTAGTCACTAGTCAGGTTTTAAATCTAACACTTTGCCAATATGGGTTCTTAGGCTGCAAGAGCCTCTTTGTCACTTTCCTAAAATGTGTCAAATAAGTATTACATTTTAGTTAAAGGATAGATATTTTTAAATGTAGACACTGTTACTGTTGTCTTCAGTCACACCGCAAGATATAAATGGCGTGATGTATTATTTCACTCTAAATATACCCCAAAAGCGACTCATGGAAGCCGTAGCAGCAGGTGTTTCGAGTTAGTTTTATATGTAGGTAGTGATATAAACATATGGTGAGGACAAGACGACCGCGACAAGTGTTATGTGTCGGGCAACGAACCTGCGACGCGGTAGAGCAGGTTTGTGTGAGAGCATCCTGCGCTGAATTGATAACGCACTGATCAAGTTCATATAAAGTAACAGGTTTAATATAGAAGCTAACTATTGTAGAAGCACATATAGGTATATGAGGCAAATTCTAAATAATATTATAAATCTTTGTTTGTCCTTTTTTATTCCTGGAAAATACGTATACCTTCCCCTGGGAAAATCAACCTTTCCACCAGAGCCAAGCCAGGACGGGTCGCTAGTCTATTGTAATGTTATAAAGAGACAGTGCTAATTTTGTGAGTTTGTGTGTATGTGGAGGTTAACCTCGCACTACTGATCCGATTCTGAAAATTATTTCACTAGGCAGCTACATTATCATTGAGTGCTATAGGCTATATATTCATTAGTTTTAAAATATCCACGGACGAAGCCGGGAGCGGAAAACTGTGAATATATAAAGTGCTTCGTTTGAATGCCCTGGGTTTGCTCCCAACTTTGGCAATGTCAGAAGTAATGCCAATTCTTCTTCTCTACCCTGGAACGTGAGACCTATAAAGGATGATGGAGAATATAGACATGAAGACGACTTTTAAATTCTGAAAAAAAAATGATAAACCTGCAGGCACGTGTTTTCTGGAAAAAAATTAAAGCATATATTCCAGTTTCAAAATAAAAAAAATAGAGCTTTTTTAAACACAAGCTCTTGATTAAAGGAACACGAGTAGAACTAGTGACCAAGTAAGAACATATAAAGACAAACAACTTGTTTGGCTCTCACCTTACAGGTGTCTCTATACCGAGGAGACTTCACCACATGCTACAAGGCTGTAGCTAAGAAGCTTTTGCTTATAATACTATTATATACTTATATATTTTAGTTTATTTTTAATTTCTTTGAACACTTAGTAATAAGCAAATAAAAAAGTATGTCAGGATCGTGGCAAATAGATTTTTTTCTATAGGTAATGGAAGTCAAGTCTCTCTACTAATCTCTACTTTCCCGATGAGTTTACAACTTTTTAAAAGATTTTAAACCTAGAACTCCAGTATATACTAATATATGTATAAAGCTAAAGGTTGTACGTTTGTTTGTATGTTGGATTAGAATGCGCTAATCTCAGGAACTACCAGTCCGACCGCTGACTGGTAGTTGCGCCGTGAGGAACGTTATAGCAATATTTACTGTGGTTTTAGGATATGCTAATATGACCCTCCATAAACACCAACCAACTTAAAAAAAATCCATTGGCATTTTTGGCATTTCCTGACTGCATCTATGGAGGACCGAAATTCGACTCCAATTCAGAAAAATCGACTATTCAAATAATCTTACTCAAAAGCAAGCAACCAAATATTACTTGACTATATCCCTAATGAGAGCAATTCATATATGAACATAGCCTAGCTTCAACCCTTCTACTACAGTAACAGAACACATATGGACAGTTAAACATAGAATTTACGAGTTACTTCTGCAAATAATCTGAGTACATGCGGTTGTGGTTTAAACTTTCACCAACCTAACGTTTGATAATGTTGCTTCCGATTTTCTAAATTATCTTAAACTGTCTTGCTTCTATTTTGTTGTTTCTTTGTATGTTCATTGCTATTTACTTTGTTCTTCCTTCACTTGTATTAAAACAGGGCTTTATACAAAATGTTTTTTTCTGCACTTTTTCTTCTAAGCATATTCTAAAGTTTTCTAAGCATATTATATCGATCAGTTTAAAAGGACAGATTTTTTTTAAAGACAAAATCTACTTACATCTTAATCCCTAGTTACTCCTCTGGGAACACGTCATTCTCAATATAGATAGACTTAAGTAATGTAATATCTATACGTAATTTAGTTGTTCGTGAAATTTAGTTAATTCGCCAAGGGATCGGCCGTCAAAAATTTGGGTCATAAATCAAGCCGAAAGCGCACTGGACCGGTCACATTTGTCGCAAAACCAATAATCGAGGGGACCCAAAATAGGAGAAATTACACTAAATTTACTAACCTTAAAATATATAGGTAGTATAATCGCTATTGCCCGCGGCTCCCCCCGCGTAGAAGTGGAAATAGAAATTGAGCCTTTTTTATGCCCCGCAACGTTTTTACCGTACTTATACGTATCAAAAATATGTTAAGTCCGTATGTATATGTTAAAGCGTGTGTTTATTTGTTTGTTTGTCTTTCTGTCACTTCAATACAGAGGAACGGATCAACTTGATATTGCACAGAGACTTGGAAGGTCAGAGAGTGACATAGGCTACTTTTTATCACGGAAATCCTACGGGATAAATTCTTGTAGGTATACTTACCTATATCACATTTCAAAAAATTCTATAGGTGAAGTCGGGATAGAAAGCTGGTATATTTGTAAAATGACATCGTATTATTTGTTTTGAAGTTTCGTTTTTAGAGTTTCGTACCCAAAGGGTAAAAACGGAAACCCTATTACTTAGACTCCGCTGTCCGTCCGTCTGTCTGTCTGTATGTCTGTCTGTCACCAGACTGTATCTCATGAACCGTGATAGTTAGACAGTTGAAATTTTCACAGATGATTTATTTCTGTTGCCGCTATAACAACAAAAAATAAAAAACAGAATAAAATAAATATTTAAGGGGGCTCCCATACAACAAACGTGATTTTTTTGTCGTTTTTATAGATAATGGTACGGAACCCTTCGTGCGCGAGTCCGACTCGCACTTGGCCGGTTTTTACTTGTTTCTTTTTTGAAGTGAAAACTTCATTAGGCGCGTTGAGCGATTTTTGGTAGGGGGAAATCTCATGTGTTTGCGACATGCCTTAGGCACAAATAATAATAATGCCGACCATGGATTGCTAGGCCCAGTATGCTCGACCCGAGAATCTCCGAGCAAAAATTCGGGCATATATGGCTGCGCATTTCTGGCTGGCAATTCTCGGTCCGGACCGAGAATTTTTTAATTGAAAACTTCTTTAAGCGCGCTCTAGATTGATAGTTATATACCTACTTGTAAATTAAAAACCACTGTTATTCATAGTTTTAAGTTTTCACTTCTGTCGGCAGTCCCTATGACTGCCAATGCCTTTTTTTTTAATAAATGCAACTTCAATACTTAGTAACTATAAAATAATTTTTAAGAATGGTACATAATTGTTTTGTCTTTTGATAAAATTGTAGTTGCTTTGGACATCTTAAACTCAACCAAAAAACAGAACTTCTTTCATATATTATTACATTTAGAGCCATTACCTGATAAAAGCTGGACTTGAGAATTTAAATAAAAGCCCGAAGCAAAATACCTCGGCTGTAATTAAGCAAGTTTTTAAAAGAACCCTTAATTTAATCTCGTCACGTACAATTACCACTGCGGACCTGGAATCGTGTATTTCCTAACTCGATTTCTTTCTCACGATCGCTATTAGAACATATTTGTAGCAGCGTTACCAGATTATGTGCTTTAAGCGAATTCTCGTGTTTCGGAGGGCACGGAAAAACGGCGTCCGCACTTCTATACAAAAAGTGTCTCTGGCTACACAGTAAGTTGTAAAGGCCGTGAAAATGTGTTTGTTTGTTTGTTACCAGATTAGCCAAATTTTATACCTCTAGTTTGTAATGTGAAGCTTTCATTAAATAATTTGTAAATTACAATTAAATAGTACATTTACACATTGACACATTTATGTATTTTTAAATGTTAAATGCTTCTAAATCCAAAGTTAGATTTCCCTCGAGATTTGAAAGCAAACTAATTTTTGCTATTTGGAAAAGAGACAATACATCTGGCACCGCTGATTTGGACATTTCTCAGAGGGAGCTCTTGGCGTTAAAATATTGTGGTGGCATGGAAAGGGTTAATGTTCTTAATTAAATGGATTGGAGCGAATCGATTTGTAGCTATTCGCGGGGCTCATTACTCAGCCCTAATGGCTGATTCTGAGTTGACGTAGCTTTCGGCGTAGCACCCTAATGTGACGGTGTGCTTTTAAAACAACTAAATTACCCTGATTTCACCGCAACCATTTCTGATTTCTCGTGCATCGATAACTTAACATGTTATCTTTTACTTTACTTTGAGCTGTGAAGTATTTTAGATCGAAAAATAAACATCTCCATTGCGCCGCCGTAGAATGTGTTTGCGATTTCCAGGACTTTCATCCATAATTAAGGTTGTTATATTTTATTATAGCAAACTCTCCGTTGCGCTTATTTAGATTTAATCCTCTTATAAAGAGCCAATACACAATAATCCAACGACTGAGAGTAAAAGGGAATACTCCTCAACGCATGTCGCTGGAAAGATAAATTGTATATAATGCCAATCTATTAAATATTTTCACTGGCGCGATACAGGTTTCAGTATTGATGAGAAACCACAATCTTATCTTTGCAACATTATCCAAAAAATATTTATGTTTATTTAGATTGTAGGTAAGAAGTAATTTGAAGGATACCCGCCGAATTTTCACAACCGAAGCTAGTTTTTCATAAAGTTTTAACAACTCCGCCCCTAATAACCTGCTATTTCAATAAATAATTCATAAGAATATTATTTTCAGTGACGACATTCTGTTATTTAAATAAATGAGTGAACCTCACGACATATTCCCAAAATGTTCCTTCATAATCGGCTTTATAACTACTAAAACCGTTTGTCCTCGGTCCCCTTTGTGAATTATTATAACTAAAAGTTTTAAGATCGTTTCTGAAACCTTTATACCATGATGTGAATGTGATATAAATACTTTATTTTATTGAACAAACTGGAGAGCTCTCCACGAGTATTGAACGTCCTTTCTGTTCTTTGTATTTAGATTATTTACTTGAGTCTGTCAAGCACCGACCCACCAACTTAGACTTTCCTCAGATATTTTATTTTTATGTAAGAATATAACTTACAGTGTGGCCAGAGACACTGGTGGAAATGTCCACATTTAGCGAGTTGGCAATTAGAATCTTTGATTATTTCGAGATCGAAAGTATTAGTACAAAACGGTCACCCATATTTATAAGAAACTAGCGAACCCGCCCCCGGCTTCGCACGGGTACAATATCGGTTTATAAAAAAATGTACTAATTACTACTTATCTATCAGAGATAGATATATGCTTTTTGGTAGATCATTTTATTCTACATAATTATTTCCTACATCATTTTGTTATATCTCCTACGGATTAGACAGCATACGCTATAAAAACTCGCTGGGACTAACTTTTTCCCCAACTTGATTCACTTATACTATTTATGCTCAGCTCCTAAACATGGAGCATGTTTAATACTCGTAACTATTCCCGGTGAATCAACCTATCATGGAAACCGCAACAAAATTCGTTCAGTAGCTTTTGTGTGAAAAGATCACAGACAGACAGACAGACGCGACGGGGAACTTTGTTTTATAATATGATAGTGATTAGACTTACACACACACATCATCATCATCATCATCATCACAGATCTAGACGTAAGTATCTGTTATTGTTAGAATTATTGTTAGTTTTGTATATCGGCTCTACAATATACAAAAATTCTAAATCATACGAAAATGAAAAACACTTTCAATAGGTATTAATAACTTAACAACATGTTTACAAACTCGGCAATCTTCATAAAGTGTAGGGGAGTCTTCCGGTGACACCTTGTATTTTACCTGTCAGATTATTTAACATCAATTCAAAGAACCGTGAACTAATCGACTCTGCCTATAAATATATTGCATTATTTAGGCTTCAAACGGAAGTTCTTATTGCTATGTCCACATTTCAAGTTGCCTTCATTAACAAGCTTCTGTCCGCGGTTTCACCGGCGTGGAAATAGATCCAAAAAGAAATAATCCCGTGGCTATAATTTGCCCCTCCCCCGCCCGTTTTCGCGGTATAAAAAGTAGCATAATTATGTAATTCTCTGACCCCTTAACTATATGCAAAAAATTATGTCGATCCCGTGAAAAACAAAAACAAATCTATCCCACGGGAACCATACATTTTTCCGGGATAAAAGTAGCCTATCTGCTATTCCAGACTATAATCAAATGCCAGATTTCATCCATATCCGTTCAGCCTTTCTGGCGTGATTGAGTAACAAACATACATCCATACAAACTTTCGCGTTTATAATATTAGTTAGAAGTACCAAGCCTTTTCAGATATATGTGTATCTACATATTATGGCCTCTCCTATAAGTGCCCTACGAAGCAGACTCGAGTCAGTATTGACTATTGTGCAGTAATTTTAACCAACACAACATAGAACGATTGCGTACCAAACTCACGGGTTTTAAAATTATTTAATAGTTAACTTGGCTAACTATAATTATATGATTACTGGCTTCATACGGGCACAACAATATACTACTTATCTAATAGAGATTGCGAACTTTTTTTGTAGATCATTTTATTCTAGGTACACACACAATAAATTCTTGCCTTTATAATTTTGTTCTCTTGCGCCTGACAAACGCCATGAAAACTCGCTGGGGCCAACTTTTGAATGAATCACTCATACTGATAATGCTCAACTCCTAAACATGATACGTACATATTTAATTTACTCATAAACCTTCCCGGTAAATCAACCTATCTAATAGTGAAATCTGCAACTAAATACGTTCAGTAGTTTTTGTGTGACAAGGTCACAGACAGACAGACAGACGCGTTTGACTAGTATGTAGTGATAATGATGATGAGATCCTTAAAAAAGACTTAGAACTACAAGAAATCTTTCTATAAGTACTCATCAAAATCCAAAATCCATTAAATATTAGCAGAATAAGCCGTGCCCGTAACCTACTTTACTTCAGAGCAATAACGTCGCAAGGTGGTACAAGTCCCGCATGTTCAATAACCGCCGACTTACGGGTGTCAGTATTACATACATATTGTAATCACTTCAACAAGGCCTTAGCTAAGGGTTTCATTAAACATATTATACATCTTCACGCCTCCTTCTCATAGAGGCAAAGGGACAGAACACCACTTAATTTTATTTGATAGCAAAGCTTTGTAAGTTTGACCATTTTAATTACTATATAAATCTTTAGGAAGGTAGACTTAATATTTCAGAACCTGGATTTTTTTAAATTTTGGATGTACCTGGCTGCCTTCTCATAGATGTGATATTGCGTTATATCCTGGGTATCTTCTTTATATATATAATTCTTCTCTACGTGTGTAGGTATGTCACTAAGCTCCTCCTAAACGGCTGGACCGAATTTGATGAAATTTTTGTGTGTGTTTTTGAGTGAGTCCCTGGGTCGTTTAGATTTACAATTGAAACCGGTAGGTGGCGCTGCAATCGTGCATGGTGCAATATAATATTTATATTGATTCACTAATTATTCACAATGCAAATATCGAACGTGTCAGATCTATAAATTCAACCTGCGAGATTAACTTCGCTTAACATATTTTTTGCACAAAGAAATTGGTACAATAATGTTACCTGGCTACACCCTTGCGTTATTCACCCTCTTAATACATTGGAATAATCAATACCGACCTACCTTCACTACTGTCGGTTCCCACAGAAAAAAACTTGTTGACTCTACTTCGTGGAAAAGGGAAAAAATTGTTTGATTATTATATCGTCGGAAAGGGTGGGCGATAGGCGCGAAATGGTAATGCAAATAGCATCGTGCTTAATTTAGCTTTTGTAATTTACCTTTAACACATAACATTCATTCATAGAATATCATTGAGGGTACATTTTACAAGGTATAGTCATCGGTGGAGTAAGATATAAAAGCTTTTCGTGTCGGTCAACTTTGTCATGTTACAACTATTTAAAGGTCAAAAACTGATTTCAATGTGGTCATTTTGAAATATATCTGTGCAAAAAATCACATCGATCCGTTGCTCTGAAATGAATGAAATACAGACAAACAAATAAAAAACTTTCGCATTTCAGATATTATATAATATTAAGTACCTATTCATATTTTATAATTTTAAATGAAATTGGTCAGATTCTAATAAGCTAAGTTCTTAGTAAAATAAATCCTACAGTTATTTTGTGGCATTATTATATACTATATATACTAAACTTTATATTTTCATAAACCTATCAAATAAAATTACTTATAAATAAACTATTTACGCAGAGATTTTAATTTTAATACCAAAATGATGCGGTATTGCGGACGGAACAGTCAATTTGCCAAGAAACATTCAGGACAAAATCAGACAAAAATTGCAAAATGTCAACAAGGACACAGTTCTAAAAACCCCGTGTAATTAATTTGAATGTAAAGAACAATTGTTTGTCCCTAAAATGTTGTTTGTAAACAGAGTAACCCAAAGATGTCTCATATCTACCACCGTTAGTAGGTCCCGGACTCTCCCAGAGGCATACAAGCAAAATCTACCAGCTGAGTTTTGAAAGCGATCTCTGATTCGTCCAAAAAAACTTTGACATGTAAGAATCTCTCGTCCAAGTTCTGAAAGTCTAGTTAATAAGATAATAAATGGTTGACACGTTGGACACGTTGAAATTATGAAAGGTATGATGAATATAAAAGAAGCGAAAGAGGTATGTCAGGATCGTAGCAAATTACACGATATAGAATGTTTTTACGTATTTGACAACTAATATTTTAGTAATCGTAGACATTGATTATGACAGTTTTGACAGTTTTTATTTAACTAATTTTGACAAGACTTTCAGAATTGGGCGTTAGAGATGGCAATCAAAAGTTTTTAGACAAATCAGGCATCGCTTTCAAAAGTCATATTGGTAGATTTTGCTTACATGCGTCCCGGAGATATAGCTCGTTAACTCTGACTACCAACAAGGGGGAAAGGACGCAAACTTTGCACTCCTCCAATAAAAATAACCTTTTTTGTACTAAGGAGCTTTTTAATTAAAAATATCGGTTACAAACAAAATATGTTTCTATCTTTGTAAACGACACTGAATAAAAAGTCGGTGCCTCAAAGAGTCGTGAAAACTTAAATCCCAAAACGTACGACATATGATGGGTATGAATGAGAACTTATTATGTCATTGGCTATTATTTGGGTCTAAAAGATGTTTACCCATTATTACTTATTTTATTGTATACATAAGGTCGAAGTAACTCCCTAACATTCCTATTCCTTTTTGTGCTGTCAAGTCAAATTTATTTATACACATACCTATTCTTTATAGTTTATATAATAAATATACTATTATATATATGGATTGAGGGATTCAATACCAATACCTCCATCTGTCTACCCTTATAGGGAACGGCCTTAATAATCCATTTTACCAATAAACGCTATACAAAGTTATACAGTGGTTTGTCTCCCTTAACAAATTCATAGTACTAATATTATAAATGCGAAAGTAACTCTGTCTATCTGTCTGTTACGCTTTCACGACTAAACTACTGAAGCAATTTTTATGAAGTTTGATACGGATAGAGCTTGAGCCATAGAAAAAGACATGGGATACTTTTTTTTTAAATTCGGGGTGGATCTAAGGGAGTAAGAATAGGGAATGAAAATTAGTATGTATACGAGCAAACAGCTAGTCTGTCAATATATATGATAGATGGAAACTTTAGTACGTTTGCTAAACTATTGCAATGTACAAAACATCATAAAAGTAATATTCAAGAACTCACACTATTTTGTTTAGTTTAGTGTGTGGCAAGTAATAAATTATTCCAGTAAGGTACACAATGTAAAAGCGTATAGTATGCAATTATATTTCAAACAAAAACAGCAAAAACTTTAAACACAAAAGGGTGGGAACGCAATACTTCACCTGCCAACTAAAAATAACAATTGACTTTTTAAGAATACTAAAACCAGTCCTTGACCCATTCATAACTTTACAGAAATAGAAAAAAAGGCGTCCTAAATCAACACAGGCAACGCTAATCATTATAACAAATAGAGTCGTAAATTGGATAAGTGTTTGGTTTCCCACAGAATGTAGTTGGTTTTGAATTGATGAGGAAGCTATAATGAGAGTTTCCGGTTGTAAGCCACGTAAACCGCTCTCATTGTGTGTGTTTTTCATACAATCATATTATTAATGCTAGCAATTGCTACTGGTTTTGTTAAAAGATAAATGAAATAGAGCAGATTGTAAACATAAATAATCAATAGATTCATAAAAAATCATTCAGTCATTTCGGAGCCTAATTAATCAATAACAGATTGATACACTTCAAGCCAAATCCGCTACTACATCTACGAATCATAGTATGATACCTATATCAAAGCTTATGTACACTGTTTCCAAGATTTCAATAATAATTTTGAAAATAAATGTGGTACCTACCTAATATCAATTGAGGTTAAGAACGCAACAAAGGGGCTTTTATTTTATTGCTTTAATCTAATTCTATGTGTGTGTGGTATTAATCTTTGTGCGCAACGAATGGCTGGGCTTTTATCGATTCCTAGTAAATGGAACATGGCAAAATAATACAAATGGAGAACGCCATGCCATCACCGCCCGTGGCTTCTACATACCATACTTAAGAGGACAAAAGAGTTCTCGGCCCCTCCAACACTTTTGTTATTCTGAATATAGCACAGTCAGTAGGTAGGTAGTACCTTTTATGTTAAGGGCACGCTTGGCGTGTTGAACAAAATTTTTACCGCCTTTAATAAACGTTGTACAATATTATACAATGTTTGGTCTACCTCTATCATATTAGATGACTGATTTTATATGGAGACAAAATTGCTAAAACGAATGAACTACTGCGGCCGCAGAATGTAGATATGTAGCTTATGCTTTGGTTCTACAGTTGTACAAAAACTACTGCAAATAGCAAGTTGCAGTAAAATTATTCTTAAAGAATGTGAAATAATCTAAGAATAAACTATCGTGCGGAAAACATAGATTACAACAATTTAAACAAACGGCGCAAATATAGTTTAATTATTGAAAACTATACAAAGTGATGTTTTGTGTAGAAACTCTAGGTCCGGAACCTAGAGGTTGAAATGCCAAAAAGTTTATTAAACGACTGATCATCTCTTCTGGTGACAAGAAGACTGTAAAAAATGTTAAAATACAAGAATTCTACTTATGTTTAAAATGTTTTAAATACGCGTCTAATGTCGAGTTTAAAACATTATAACTATCGATATAAGATTATCGTGTAATCGTGGAACTGCTGCAGTATGGAATTACGCGCGAAATGTATGAGGAGGCGTCTTAATAACATTCTGAGTTGAAGAATCAATGGCTAGTCAATACTAAAAAAGTTACAGCGTCCTTGCTTGTTATTGCTTTAATAAATCTTAATAAGTCAAGTTTCAGGTCATGAGAGATTTTTGTTTTAAAATACATTACGGCCTTTACGATTTGTTGTGTGGCCAGGGGATAATTTTAACAATGTCCGCATTTAGAAGTTCTTTTGGCGCATTTTTGGGTTGAGTGAGCATTGAACGGGTGACCTCCGGTTTTTGAGTTCAACACTCGAAAAGTCTAAACCATACGCTTTTGTTTTTGTTGTATCTACGAGCTCATTTATTTATCAATGGATCGAAAAAATATAAAATAGAAATCCTACGCGACGCCTAATCAGATTCGGATAAAAAGTACAGATTTTGACATTTTCCCACGAGCGAAGTCGCGGGCTAATGTTATTAGTAGGTACAATGTTAAAGTTTCTATGTTTGTTACATAATCACGCCCTAAGGGCAGAACAGCGTCATACCCATCAGCCCTACGAATGTAGGTAAGTTCTATCTACTTTATTACATTTTATTTTTATATTATTACAAATACATAAACCTGCATGTTTTCACGACAAGACAAAGTAAGTGCATCCTTTCACACAGAAAACATCAGCGAAGTATTATTGCCCGTGAGAAACCGAGATCATCTCAATGAGCAAAGATGTTTCTCAATCGTAGTCTCAAGCTTTGTGGAGTGAATTGCTCGATAAAAAAAGAAAGCATGATGTCAGTTGACTTTTCATAGTAGGTACCTATTAGGTAAGAATCTTTTTGAGTTCTACCTAAAACTAAATTACTGAAGAAATTTAAATTCTACACTGAAATTACAGATTCAGTTCATAGCGTCTCTTATTCCCAGAATGTCTAAGTAATTAAATTACCTGAACAGGTATCTAATTAAAACTAATTTTATACCTTATTTACCATGATAATACAGATTTTAAACATTTTCAGTTTAATTAAAATTTCTCAGTAAGCTTCAAGCTTAGAGAACCTACCTGCAATAGAGAAGTTCAGTTAAACCCGTAGAATGAACGGGACCCGGTGTCTGCAGTAGTTAAAATTGCCGCATTCCACTGTAATCGGCCGCTCGCACAGCCTCCGATCTGGACCGGTTGTTTACCAGCTTTAAAAGACCACAATCAGCTCTGCATCGTCACTTTGGAAGCTCTGATAAATCCACAACTTATAAACCACACTTATGCACGATTTTCCACTAGGATTTCATTGATGTTTCGTGTTTGTTCGCGCGGCAATCGCGTTTTCACGAGCGGCAAAGCGAACGGAGGCACGCACGGGACTGGACTGGTTGGTTGTAATAGTACGTGAAGGCAGCGCGCATGCGGCATGCGTCCCTCATGCCATCCCCTCTCTCTAACAGCCTGACAGCCTCCGCAAGGCCCGGACATCTGCACTCGTCCTACTCCTTCAGCGGTCTGGGAGTGGCTAGATGACTACCCGCACTCTTAGCGAATTTCTTAACTTTTATTTAATTCTATGTTTAGTCCTGGTCATTGATCCTATCCATAAATCAAACAAGGAATCCTATGGACGTATGAATTTTGTGTACTAATCATAATATCATGTTGAAATGTTTACACCGAATTGCGACTTGGTTGGGTAACTAATATTCTTACTTTTGGGCAGCATGAGGCATCTAGATAGATTTTACTCTGAAGATGCGCCGGTGAACGGCCTAGGCAAGCTTCATAAAATTTTTTTTGGTTACACGAATGAGTAAGCTATTGATCTGTGTCGTCACTTCAGATGTCATTTATACAACACTACCGAACCGCTCTGACTTCGCGCGGATGGGATCGTAAATTATAAGTAAAGATTTACAAGTTGATCATACATATCTAGTTTTTTTCAGCGTGCGTCAAGAAAACGCTGTATATGTACTATGCTTTTGTGATAGGTTTATTTTAACATCTAAACAAATACCATTTGTCTACATTACATCCCATCTTAGGGTAGGTAGCGTGATGTTAAATAGCCTACAACAAGCTGCAAGAATTTGGGCTATCGAATGCAAAAAAAAATGTTTTAATCCAACTGGTAGTTCCAGAGATTAGCGCGTTCAAACAAACAAACTGTTAAGCTTTTTTATTAGTATAGAAGATTGTACCGCCATGGATCTCTCCTTGGTGGTACGGCCCACTTTTTAACCGACTTCCAAAAAAAAGAAGGAGAAGGTTCTCAATTCGGACCGTATGTTTTTTTTTTAATGTATGTATGGACATCGATTACTCCGCCAGTTGTGAACCAATTTTGATGGTTTCTTTTTTAATCGACAGATAATTCTTCCGGATTGGTCCCATTTTTATCTCATAAAAAATGGTTCATTAGTTTTTCAGAAATTTTGAAAAAACTGACCTTATAAGTCAATTTTTCGTAATATCTCGATGAAATATGTACCGATTTTGACGACTTATTTTTTTAAGGATATAATAATTTCTCGACATTATCTCACAGTCATATGACGAAAATCGGTTCAGTAATTTTTTAGAAATTCAGTAATTTGTCTCTGTTTACTGCTGAAAATTATATCAGAGCCTGCAGAATTGCATAAGCCTTAGCAACGGTTGATATTGACACGAAGTTGTCATTTTTCGTATCGACGGTGGTCTAGCGGCTAAAGGTATGGGATGCAGCGCAGGATGCACATTGCTCGAGGTTCAAATCCCATCCACCGCAGTATTTTTTTTAATTTTCCATCATTTTTTTTTAGTTGCGTTATTATTTATTTCTCAGGGCAACAAAATCAGTTAAAAGGGAGAAATAAACCTTTTAAAAAAAAGTGTACCGACTTCAAAAATTTGCACTGAAAAGTAAGAAATAATAAAAATTTCGTCGTAGAATTTGAAGACGGTTGGTGCCAAATTAGAAATAATTTAGTACCCAAATTCACTAATCTAGATAATTCATTAGGAACCTACGATCATCAGTACAAACACAGATAATATTGAACAGATCTTTATGTCCCTAGATGTTTACTTAATTTTGTATCCTAATTTGGCACGTCTTCAAATTCTACGACGAAATTTTTATTATTTCTTACTTTTCAGTGCAAATTTTTGAAGTCGGTACACTTTTTTTTAAAAGGTTTTTAAATAAAACAATTTTACACAAACAATGTTTTTTTACTTTGCGACCCGAATGTGTCAATATGCACAGATTTGACGGTTTCTTTTTCACCAGAGTTGGTAGAGTTTGAAGGTTACAATAGCAGGACGAAGTAGGATGGAGCCATCTGTCATAGCTCAAAAATTGCTTTATCTATATGGCGAAAGAAATGTTATAAATAAAGTATGTAGTTTCCTCGGAGTAGGAGCCCAGATCTTACTCCCGCCAATATGGGTTATCATAAAAGTACCATGAATATTGAATATAATAAACCACGAAAAATTCATCAACTCAAGCAAAATATCCGATAAGGGATAGCCGAAATACCGCAAGCTATTTGTCGACGTGTCTAGGAAAATTTAGGCACTCGATTGTAGGAGTGCCAAATTCGTGAAGGTAGACAACTATATGATATTATTTTCAGAAAGAAAATTCCCTGAAATTTATGTTAAATTACCTATATAATGTTTCGAAAAGCGCGCTTGTTTTTAATATGTAGGTACGCTATCTGAAATCACTCCCTAAAAGAAAAAATATGACTGCGCTAATATAATGGGTTTTTAATTATTATTACATTTCTCTTGCTCTTGCCTTCATGGCTTTGGTGGACCTCATGGAATAAGCATGCTGTTTACTTTCTGTGTTCTGTAATAACTCTACTTCTAACTTCTACTCACTACTACATTCCTATAAACAGCTGTTGTGTTTTGAAAAGGTAACTTGATAAAGAGAGTTCTTTGTTAAAATCAGATACCTACTTACTTAATTACATTTCTGAAAAAAAATTGGCTGAACGGATTTGGATGTAACGTGTTCGTAAAACTGTCTAAGTAATTTTAGGTAAGATATTGGACATTGGTCCTTTTCATATGGAAAACAGGATTAAGGGAAAGGCCTGAAATATTTTACGACATTTTTAGATAATAATAGGAGCGACAGTACTTATCGTAGAAAGTATTTTATCTCCTTTGCCGTTTAAAATTAACGCAACATTTTCTTACAACCAACGTCTTTTCAAAGTCTTTTATCAGTACAAAGTGAATGTTAGCTTAAAGGCTTAGGCCTCCCCTTAGCTAGCAGTATCCCCTCTATTTATAGAAAAAGAATCAAGAAAATCTGTTAGGTAATTTTGTATGGGTGAAGGAAGGAAAGCGGTGCGGCAAGCTTCCGCTCTACGGATCAACAGGATACCGGCGTTTCTTTACTAAACAGTCCAATAATGTTTTTATTACTTTTTTATTAGACGTACCACGTTTGATGGTAACTTTCTTTTATGTGGTGTGCAATGTGCAACTAGACTTTATAATTTAGGTAGGTACATAGTTGTTATTGGATTAGGTATGCTTTTTCAAGCGGTGGCCGACCACTAGGCAGTACACGGGTTCGATCCCAGATCCAAGGGGTTTTTTAATTAAAAACTTATGTACATGATTCGACAAACCACCCTTAAGGGGCCGCCTCATGATTTTGTATTGTACAAAACTTATTAAAAATAGCAAGTTCTAGTTAATGGATCCTAAATGTATATGAAATTATCTTTATACTAAATGTATAAAATATGTCAATATCAGCTACACCTAGGTTTTATAAGGCCCTGAAAGTCAACAATTTCACGGATATTTTCAACCAACTTTGAGACTCGAGTTCTCTTAATACCTTTACTAATGTGGTTTTTTTTACATTTTGAATAAAGATAATTTCACATACTTTATGGATCCATTAACTAGAACTTGCTATTTCTAATGTTTTTTGTACAATACTTGAGTTGCTGAAATCTGTTTTGTGCATTATCGCAAGAGAGGTTTTGTTGAGAAGTCGTACTTCTTCATGTTTCTGGTACGTAAATCTTGGTCTATCTTATCTTATCCTTGGTTATCTTATCGATTTTAATAGTAGTCCATCTTGCTCACATATTTATAAAGAGACATGGACAAAATAAGTCGCGCGTAAAACTGAGTTCGTTGCGCTGTGATGCGTCGACTTAAGAGGCTTTTCCATCTAAATACACCTGACCACTCGTTAGGTATAGCCTCACAAATACCATCGGCTAAACGGAGACTTGGTCTTCTCTGGATTAATTAGCTCAGTTGTCTTGTCTTTAGTTGACAGAACTAATGAAAAAGTATCCTGAAATTTACTGAACTGAACATGCCAGCGTGGTTCTCGGTCGAGCTATTATCATTACTTGTTACCCACTTCTCTCTTTATTTACTTTTTGTCTTTAAGTTGGTGTCTAACGAGTTTTAGAAGTTGTAGGATTTCAATAAAAAGGTTTCAGAATATTTGGAGAATGTTTTTTTTTTTTTTTTTATTCATTATCATTACTTGTTACTAGCCTTGTTACCCACTTCTCTCTTTATTTACTTTTTGTCTTTAAGTTGGTGTCTAACGAGTTTTAGAAGTTGTAGGATTTCAATAAAAAGGTTTCAGAATATTTGGAGAATGTTTTATTTTATTTTTTTTATTCATTATCATTACTTGTTACTAGCCTTGTTACCCACTTCTCTCTTTATTTACTTTTTGTCTTTAAGTTGGTGTCTAACGAGTTTTAGAAGTTGTAGGATTTCAATAAAAAGGTTTCAGAATATTTGGAGAATGTTTTTTTTTTTTTTTTTTTTATTCATTATCATTATTTGTTACCCACTTCTCTCTTTATTTACTTTTTGTCTTTAAGTTGGTGTCTAACGAGTTTTAGAAGTTGTAGGATTTCAATAAAAAGGTTTCAGAATATTTGGAGAATGTCTACCTACTTATATATGGTATAAATATAATAAGTATAGGTATAATAACCTGATTTGAAAATTGGAAATGTTTTCTCGATTGCTTCAGTAGTTAGGTTAGGTAGGGGCCCCTTTTTCAGCAAAAGTGCGACATGCCGATATCTCGGGAAGGTCACTATCACTGACATTGGCAAATCATCGTTTACACTGATGGAGCCATAATAAAAAAAAGAAGACTATTTAGATAAATTTAGATGATTGAGGTGTTAAAATGTTTGTAGGTCTACAATTTTGAAGTAGGTAGTCGTGTATTTTTTTTAATTAAAAAATACTCAAATATTGAAATCAAATCTGTGAAAGTTACTATATTATGGGTATGTCATGTTATGACAACTATCACAGCGCGGACAGAATTAAACACGGCGGCACGTGTGCGTTGGTCGCCATGACATGACGTAGAATCTTTAACCAATTTTATATTCGTATACCCACATTTACCTATGGGTTTCGTTATTATAATAATTGTAATAGACAAATAAAGAATTTGAATGTATAACAATAAAAAAAATCGTGTAATAAAGGTTTAATAATGAACTGAAGATATCTAGTACTTCTTCAGCGTTCATCCTCAAGGAAGCCATTTGAACCGTGTCTGGTAATTTTATAGACGGAATGCTTCACATGTAACCAACCAGCCTTACCAGAAGTCCCGAACAACGCGGGACAGCCGATAGGGTCGGTCCCGCTTATAAAATTTAAATAATAAAAAAAAAAGAAGTAAAATCTTCAGATTTTTTTATAAATATATTCAGAAATATAAATAAGAAATTCGTAAGTACCTACATAGGCACATAGGCAAGCACGTAGGCAGGGGGAGGGTCCAGAGGGTCGGACCACCCCCCCCCCGAAATCCGTCACCGACACTTTTTGAAATTGAGAATTTTAAAAAGTAGGTAATTACTATCAGTTCAGCTGAGCTGATGAGGTCGAGTCAAGCGAGCTAGGATATTGATCTATTGCAGAAAATATGTAATAAAAGGAACCCCCCTTGGAATGGAAATGTATAAATAAACTTAACTTTCCAGGATTAACTGAGATTTTTGGTTCAGCAGTTATTTTTAGTAGGTAAGTACCGATTTTGATTACTACATAATATTTTCTCTTCATCGATGTAGTCAAAGATGTTAGTACAGATTTTCTAGATCGATGAGTACCTTTGAGTATTTAAGACTCAAAGATGAGTACAGACAGGCCTGGATTTACACTAGGGGCCACAGGGGCCAGTGCCCAGTGCGGCAAATTTCCAGGGGGCGGCAAAATTCTGAGAGAGAGAAAATTTTTTTTTCGTGTTATCGAAACTGCTTTAAAAAGTGTGATTGTGTTGAAAATATTTACACATTTAACGTTTATTTATTCCATTTATAATTAAAAGAATAAATGTTTCATTTTATTTATTTGAAATTTTTATGTAGGATTTAAGTAGGTACCTAACTATTCACAGTGCCCCAGGGCGGCACTAAGGGTAAATCCGGCCCTGAGTACAGAACACTGTTACTGTGTTACACAATACAAAACAAGAAACAGACATTTCATGAAAATCAATGCAGTAAGATTTAATTTTTTCATGAATTTAGTTTTTTGCATAAGATTCGATTAGGATGTTTTATTTTTTAGTCGAAAGAATTCATCCAACATCATTATTAGTTCCATGTTTTGTTCTTGAATTGTCATTTTAGTACAAGTTTTAGGAATTTACTTAACAGAATAAAGTTAATGCCTTTGCCATTTCTTTAATATAGAAAACATACTTTTTCCGTCCAAGAAAAGACATGGCTGTATGGTTTTACATAGACCTTTGGCCTTTTCCTCAGAAAGAAGACTACCAAAAAAAATATAATTGTCAGTCAATCAAATTCAATCAAAAAAAACGAACGAAAACAACACAAATGAAAATACTTGCTCTGTGGAAAATACATTTATTCCAGAGGATATTTGCTCATATCGTCCTATTGCAATGTCATCTTGTTTGGCAAAAATTACTGAACATTTAGTCAAAAATCGTTTAGAATGGTTCATTGAGTTTCATAATATTTTATCACCTTTCCAATTTGGTTTTAGGAAAGGTAGAAGTGTGATGGATAATTTAGCAATATTCACTACTGATATAAGACTTTCTTTTAGTAGAGAAGAGTCTACTGTGGCAGCATTTTTGGATATAACCGCTGCATATGACAATGTCTTAATTCCTTTATTAGATAACAAAATGAGAACTCTTAAGGTTCCTGAAAAATTAGTCACATTTGTTATCAACATGTTATTAGAAAGAACAATTCAAATTAATTTACAAGATGATGTTTATTATTCTAGAAAAATATATAAAGGTTTACCTCAAGGGTCGGTACTAAGTCCTTTATTATTTAATATTTATACATATGATTTACACTATTCTGTTATACCTCACTGTAGAATACTTCAGTATGCAGATGACATATTAATTTATTCTGCTAACAAGGTAGTGTCTAGTTCTGCTGATAGTATTCAAAAAGCCTTATTGTCCCTTAACCAATGGCTAATATTACATGGTTTGGGTATTTCCCCAGCTAAAAGTGTTTTATTAATATTTTCTAGAAAACGAAATATTCCTTTAATTAATATTTCTATAGATGATGTTTTAATTCCTATTGTCAATGAACATAAATTTTTAGGTCTAATATTGGACAGTAAATTGTCAGGTACCTCTCACATAGATTATATTGTTAATAAATGTGAACGTAATATTAATATTTTAAAAACATTATGTGGAGTCTGGTGGGGTGGTCATCCTTATTATTTAAAAATTTTATATAACGCTATTATTCGGAGCCATTTGGATTATGGTTCTTTTCTTTTAATTCCTGCCAATAAAAATTCACTTAAGAAATTAGATCTTATTCAATCCAAGTCTCTTAGAATAATTCTTGGGGCAATGAAAAGCAGCCCAGTTAATGCTCTACAACTAGAATCTGTCGACCCTCCCCTTGCTTTACGCAGGCAATATTTATCTGACAGATTTCTATTTCGTATTGCCATATTTAAGAAGCATGCTATTTTTCCTAAACTTTCACTATTAACAAGATATTGTGGTTCAAATAGTTATTGGACAAATAAAACGATTCCTTCCTTGGTTAAAAGTTATCAATATTTTAAAAATATTAAATATCCTATAGTTAGATTAAATAATCTCCCTTTATACACACATTCTTTTGATACATGCATTTTTGTTCCAAGTGTAATTTGTAATATAGGAATAACAAAATCTACTTTAGAAGCTAATAAAGAATTTTGTTCAATTATTGATTCAAATTGGCCCAACTATCATTATATTTTCACAGACGCCTCAAAACTTACTGAAAAAGGTTGTGTTGGTATTGGAATTTTCCATAAGAATTGGAATATTGTCCAAAAAATCAAATATCCTCCAGAAACAACAGTATATACAGGAGAATGTTTGGGTATCCTTGAAGCTATTAAATATATTTTATTATTTAAATTAAAATCTACAGTAATTTTCTCAGATTCACTAAGTTCTATTCAATCAGTATGTAAATCCCCGTTTTATTCAAAAGATCATAATATCATATTATATAATATTAAGTCGGCTTTACAAAATTGTATTGATAAAAATTTAAATGTAATTATTGTTTGGATTCCTGGTCATGCTAATATTTATGGAAATGAAAAGGCTGATAAATTAGCCAAAGAGGCAGTATCATGTGGAGATGTTTTTCCTTTTCAAAATTTTTGTCATGATCTTATTAATTTACCTAGATTATCTCTGTTTGAAAATTGGAATAAATCATGGAGAATTTCTTCTAAGACTAAGGGTACATTTTATAGAAAGATTGTTGAGCAAGTTCCTGCTAAACCCTGGTTTTTTAAAATTCATTATTCTAGAAGTATAACATCTTCAATTAGTAGATTACGCTTGGGTCATACCTGTCTTCCTGTTCATCTCAATAAAATTCACATCAAAGATTCATCAATTTGTGAATGTGGGCTGGATATTGGAGATGCTAACCATCTTTTTTTTTCATGTGAATTATATAATCGGGATAATTTTATGAAATCTTTATTAAGTAACAATATTCAGTTTCCCATCAACATAGTGAGTCTTCTACATATTATGATGAATTCTAATATTTTCATAATATCATGCATATCTAAATTTTTATCGGATAATAACATAAAAATATAAGTCTATCTATATTTTAAATAAAGCTTTATGTTTATTTATTATCATTCTTATTAAATAATTTGTTAGTTTCAGTTATGTATCAATTTCATTGTTCCTATCTTAAGTTGTATTTAGTCATGAATTATTTAATTTAAATATTATTTTAATGTTGAATAATTTTTTTTTGTGTATGTAAATAGTTTTAATTAATTTAGTTGTAAATATAGAAGTAGTATTGTATTATTTATTTCAGATTCCTGAAAGTTTCGATACTAAATTTCGACAGATAAATGTAACTGAATAACGACGTGACACTGGCAGAAATGTACTTATCTTAGTACAATTGCCATCCAATAAAAAAAAAAAAAAAAAATACATTTATTTTTTTTTCGAGCAAAGTAAAATAAATAATAATAATATACCTATATTAGTGTATCTTATATCGGTTATTGTACATGTACTAAATTGTTTTATTTTTTATTAAATCAAATTTATAAAAGTAGAAACTGGTAAAGCATAGCTCACGGCGGCTCACGGCATCAAGATGTCTAAACAACAGATAATGTTTCATCCCATTATAAGTTCTATCCAACGAATAGCTCTATACGAAACCAAAGCAGTAAGTTTTATTCAAATTATAATAAAGTTTAAATAAACTAACTTTTAGGGCCTTGCCCATGGTAATTTTTAAACCGCAAAAAAAATTTCCGGTTTTCACAAATATTGCCGTATTATACAGAACCCTCGCTTTATGTCAAAAACTTAGCAATCCATCTGAAATAATATAGCTTCATAACAGTTAAATATTTTTTCATTTCATCCAGTAGTTTTTTATATATACCTAACACTTCTTTCTTACAACCAAACTCTCACTACTTCTGAATCTAGATTAGGTACAGCTGCAGAAATTAAAGCTTATGGGGATTTGCTGGGTTGATGGACGACCTTTTGCTATCACTCTCACTGAAAAAAAAAATTATGAAGAAAAATAACTCTAATATTATAATTTCTGAACCCTAATGTAAACCCAACTCCTCTTTTTTATAATATTACTATCAATTATTTAACAATAAAGTAGCAAATGACATACAATCTGCCTATCCCTCATGGTACAATAAAAGGTGTTATGATAGATAGATTATTTAACAATTTCTTCAGCATCTTGTAAATGTTGTTGCATCCTGATTTCAGAGATTTTACCTCATAGGCTCCAATAACACGCAAACCAGATTCCGTGTGCTCAAAATTGATAGGACTGATCATAGAGAATTAATATTAGTTGATGACAAAGTTGAGTATAATAAACAAGAAATACATCAACTGTTGAATATGATTGGCTTTGGTAATAGAGGTGGTCGTCTACAAGGGTTTAATAAACTTGTATCGGCATTTGGAATTGTGGGTAAGAAATCTAAACTGTTTATACAAAACACCTTCACAGCCTTCACTTTTTGCCAGTTGTCCATATTGAACAGAACAGGTGACAAGCCCGTTGCTGAACTTAATATGTGTTACTTCTTTAACAGATATAAATTAAAATGTAATTTATCAAAGTAGTATTTACTTGATCAGATTTTGGTGACTCTGATCACTGATACTTAGATTGCGAGGTTATCAAAATGAAGCAATCCTATTGGTGGGATTTTCTTGCTCCTTATACTTATAATGAAATGCTTTAAGATCTTAAAGTACCTCAACGGATAATGGAGTCTTAATAAAATAATGACTTATCTGCTGGGTAGTAGTGTAGTACAACACAGTTCTCAGGAGCTATAAGGCATACTATCTTGAATCATTAACTTTATGTGAGTGCAATACTGCAATGATGTCACTGGTTTCTAATTTGTTTTACCTAAAAGTATCTTACGGATATGAACCTAGAACACTTGGAAGAAATCTGTGCAGGAGTCATATAACTATCTAGCATTTTTATAAATGTTTAATGGTCTATTCTCTTAATTTATTACAAACATTTCAGGTTTCATAAGATTTCTAGAAGGATATTACATAATTTTAGTCACAAAACGAAGAAAAGTTGCCGTGATTGGCTCACACACAATTTACAAAATTGAGGACACCACCACTATATACATACCAAGTGACATAAGCAAGCCTTCACATCCAGATGAACAAAGATATTTAAAAATGTTTCTAGCCATTGATTTGTCCACAAATTTTTACTACAGCTATAGCTATGACATAACACATACATTACAAATGAATATGGCGCCACCTAGACAATTGGCGCCCATGTTATTCCCTAAGCCAGTAACTTCAGCTGTTTGCAGATCGAGTGTAAATTGGGACAATTTTAGACAGGATCAGAAGTGTAGATGTAATGATTCTGATGAAGACAGCGACCAGGAAGACATATTTGAGACTTGGAAAAAACAATTAAAGCAGCGCCAGTTGAATAATGGGTAAATTGTGTTAATATTAAATGGCATTTGATTGTTTCTTGAGATAAAAAACATGATGATAGATAGATAGAATTCAGCTCTAAAAATATAGTCCAGAACTCTAATTCTAAATCAGAACCTAATTACTAGAAAAAGCACATGTTTATACTAGTTTTCTCTCTCGTTCCAGACAAAATCAAACTAAATTAGAATTTGGTGTCCGTTCTGTCCCCGAATGGAGATTTGTATGGAACTCACATCTACTGTCAGCTGTCCACTCTCACCTGCATACTGATTGGATCCTGTACATCATGCATGGTTTTGTAGAGCAGAGTAACTTGAATATTTTTGGTCGGCCTATATACTTGACACTAATTGCTAGAAGAAGTAACCGTTATGCCGGCACAAGGT
This sequence comes from Nemapogon koenigi, assembly GCA_963924495.1. NCBI lineage: Eukaryota > Metazoa > Arthropoda > Insecta > Lepidoptera > Tineidae > Nemapogon > Nemapogon koenigi. Next base: position 2,501,430 of record OZ004637.1, read on the forward strand.
TCCTGAAGCGAGGTGCTAATATGCATGGAGATGTTGCCAATGAAGTGGAGACAGAGCAGATTGTTCATGATTCTATGGTGTCTTCATTTACAGCTGGCAGGTAAATATTTTCTCTGAGAATCTAGATACAAGCACAAGTCTTCTCTAAAAGTTATTTTTCACAAACTTCTAGCTAGTAAATAGGGGAGGTATTTAAAAATTTTTGAAGCTTATATGTAGTTAGGTAATTTTGGTTTGGTATAGAAATAAATTATAAATTGGAATATCGCATATTTTTAATTCCAAAAAAACGGGGCGAAGAAAGTGGTATGAAGTTATTTATTTCATTACTAGAATATTCTTATTCCAATCAAGGTTTTAGAAACACTCATGAAATATTTCTGTATTTTTATTTCAGATTCAGCTCATTTGTTCAAATGAGAGGCTCTATACCGAGCTACTGGTCCCAAGACATATCAAAAATAGTACCGAAACCAGCAATATCTGTAGATCTTAGTGATCCCTATGCAGAAATACCCGGAAAACATTTCAACAACCTCCTAAGAAGATATGGTTCCCCTGTTATGATATTGAATCTAGTTAAAAAGAGGGAAAAGCGAAAACACGAGTCGCTTTTGACGGAAGAAATTAGTAACGCCGTCAAGTATTTGAATCAGTTTCTGCCACCGGAACATGCTGTGCAATATTTCCACTTGGACATGGCTAGGCTGAACAAAGGGGCGGATCCTAAGGTTTTGGATAAGTAAGTTTATGTATATTATACTAGCTTTACGCTCCGGCTTCGCCTTTTAAAAGTTGCCTATACACAAACTATAACTGTGCAAAAAATCACGCCCGTCTGTGGCTCTGTTTTCATGTGAAAGAAGGACAAACAAACTTTCGCATTTATAATATTAGTTAGGATTTACTCTTGTGAAAACAAAACAACTTAAAAGTAACTCAAGAACACAAGGTGTTTCTGTATTAGTTTAAGTAATTAAATGAAACTTTATTTATTTGTATTTTAAACATGACACTTTTTAAATATGCAAAACCATATTGTACAGAGAATATTGTAAAACCGGAAAGGGAAATGTTAGTTGTGTGTTGCCACTTCTAAAATAATTAAAGACACATACCAACACAAAGTAGACATTTGGGTCCATTAAGTGCAGCAACGGGCTTGCCACCCGGGTCTGTTCAATATGGACAACTGGCAAAAAGTGGACACTGTTACCGACGTCTCTGGCCATATAAGTTATATAGGCCTTGAAGGTGTATTGTTGTTGTTGAAGTAGACTTTACTAGTGTTTTTGTTTTATAAATACATTTATTATCACTTTTTTTTTAAATACAGTACAGATATGCTATTTTGTAGATCATTTAATTCTACATAATTCGTTTCTACATGATTTTAATATCTTAAACGAATTAAGCACCATATCTTTCCCTAAACTGATTCACTAATATCGTTAATCGTCAGCTCTTATAAGTGATATTGTAATAGTTAATATCGTTAATCCTCAGCTCTTATAAGTGATAGGGTAATAGTTAATAGCGTTAATCCTCAGCTCTTATAAGTGATAGGGTAATAGTTAATAGCGTTAATCCTCAGTTCTTATAAGTGATAGGGTAATAGTTAATAGCGTTAATCCTCAGCTCTTATAAGTGATAGGGTAATAGTTAATAGCGTTAATCCTCAGCTCTTATAAGTGATAGGGTAATAGTTAATAGACATATACCTTCCTCGTCAATCAATCTATGTAATCGTTACAACCGGAACAAAATTGCACAAACAAACAGACGCGGTAGATTTTATTTTTGCAAATTATGTAATTATAACATTTTTTTTTTTCAGATTGTCAGCTATTGCTCGTACTGTCGTGAGAAGGACAGGCGTCTTTGTTAGTTGCGATACGGAAGGTGAGATGTTTGATTGATATTAATTTTAGAGGTAGGCTAAATTACTATGATGTGGTAAATACGTAAAAAGATCCATAAGTCCATCTTTTCATTCACAAATCACTCAATAGTTGCAATTTTGTCGCTTGGTGCGCTAATTTGGTAATTTAAGTTCTTTCATACTATAATCAGCAATCAAGACCATATAACCAACAGAAAGACTGTGGGGACGGTGTATTATCTTTTGATTTTTGGCTACCAAACTCAGAACAAAATATATTTATCCACATTTTCTTTAATAATGATGCCTTTTTCAGGTGCCAGTGTAATAGCGGGCCATCAGAGTGGTTCATTACAGACCGGTCTGGTACGAGTCAATTGCGTGGACTGCCTGGACCGCACTAATACGGCGCAATTTGCGATCGGAAAGTGTGTCTTAGCACATCAGGTACGATGACTTAGATACTGTTAGTGTATGTTAAGGTCTGCTAGGTTGTTTTATAAGAGCTCTCGATCATGATCGACATTTCATTTTTCTATACCAATATTATAACTGAAGAGTTTGTATTGTTTGCTTAAACGCGCTAACATCAGGAACTGCTAGTCCAATTTGGAAAAATATTTTTGCGTTAAATATCCCGTTTTTTGTTGAAGGTTATAGACTATATGACATCACACTACGACCAAATGGAGCAGTAACCCTAAACGTCAATAAATCAACATTTTCCACGGGAAAAGCCGGGGCGGGGCGTAATGCTAATTACTATCAAAGTTGTTGAACAACTATTTAGTTATGAGGTTATAATATGTAATGTAATTTTTTAATAAACATGTCATCCGGCATGGAAGAGGGAGACAAAACATATTGTATCTAAGAGCCCATAGGACAAGATGGAGTGGGAAATCCGAGATACTAATGGTTAAGGTTTGATCCGCACCTGCCCGCACAAATCTGTACTGCGCATACAAAAACAGGTTTGGACAAATCTATATTACCGAAGAAGTAAAAAAAAAAAATCTAAAAAGTCATATACGCACGCAGCACTAGGAATCAACGTTACAATGGCGCCCACGTGTAAGTAAAGATATATGCCTTCGATGCCTAAACTTAGTTAAAATGCCAAAACTTTTTTTCTTTTAGTTATATGGTCTTGGGTTGCTCGGAAGTCCACAGCTGGAATTTGATTCTGATTGTGTTAGACTGTTGGAGGGATTGTATGAGGATCATGGAGACACTTTGGCCTTGCAGTATGGAGGTTCTCAACTTGTTCATAGGTATACTAATTATTTGTTTATCGGTGGCCAAGTGGTAGGATCAGTTTTATTGTCGTATTATGTACCTCTCAGTAAGTTTGTTTAATCCATTGGTGATTTAGGTATCAATATTGCAAATTTACACGTTTAAGAGTGTAGTGTACCGCATCCATGTCCATACAAACGGAGAAAACGTTTTACTACTCCTAAATATCATTTAATTTTAACGATTTTGTAATATGTTACTGACATAATGAAAAACTACGTACGTATTTTTTCCTTTTTTCAAAATTCGTAACAGGTCAAAAGTTATAAGCCCCTCAAATCTCGGTTTTTTTGGTTCATAACTTGCTGGTAGTAAACCGTCTGTATTTGAGAAACAAAGCAAAATTTCAAAAAAAGCAAAACGTACGTACGTAGATTATAATCTGCTAAAACGTTTGACACCAAAATTATAAGGTTTCGTTATAGTTTAGTAGGTGTAAATCGTTTTCCCCCAAAACGCAATTTTCAACGAAGAACATACCTACGAACACTCACGAGCTGCAGTGTTCTCTGTCGCACTGATGCCCGGGGGAAGAGCGCGCTTGAGACAGAATATGATTTTCTAAATACCTATTTCGCTGCGTACGCTGAGCTACACGATCCTCTTAATCACTCTGCCTGATAGCGCACTATTACGTAATTCATCTGATAAGCTCTTATGATGTGTATATTTCCTTTCAGAATAAAAACTTACCGCAAGACAGCGCCGTGGTCGTCTCACGGTAACGATATAATGCAAACACTGAGTCGTTATTACTCGAACACGTTCTCGGACGCAGAGAAGCAAAATACTATGAATTTGTTCCTGGGGCTGTTTGTACCTGATCCGAGCAGACCTCCTATATGGGAATATCCTAATGATTATTATCTACACCACCCTGAGGCTATGATGTATATACCTAACGATAGGTAAGTCTAATATTCTTAATAATCTTGATATATTTCCTTTTAATATAGTCAAATTAACAGTTGACTATGTATATGACAACAGGCCAAGTTGTTTATGGGCATATCCCCACCTCTGGATCATAAAGTGAAGCGAAAAATATACAAAAAACTATGAAAACACAAGCTTCCTTGCTCCCGCCACTCTGAAAGCGCTGAACCAAATCTTGTCCACCTTTGAACCAAATCCTGGCTAACCCCATCGTTGTACTAGTCGTTATATGTCACTATAAATAAACCAGATCCCACATACATATATTTAACCCTTTTTTTTTTGCAAATTTCCAGAAAATCATTGACGAAATGGTGGGACAGCGACGTCATGAGACACCTGCCCAGGCCCTGCAACGAAATGAGAAAGTTGTGTTGCGAAATTATTGGTATACACGGCGATAGCAACACTGTACTGGAGATGGTCGACCCCTACCATGACTATAATAGACCTTTTGAGTACACCGTGCTCTCTGAATGCTTCGAGTTTGAGGTTAGGATTGTCAGATCAAACTAAAAACTAAGGCCATTTTTAGGGTTTCGTACATCCGATAAAAAAACGGAACCCATAAAATAAAGGATCACTTTTGTGGCTATCTATCTGTCTGTCTGTCTGTCCGTCTGTCACAGCTTATTTTTTCCGAATCTACTGGACGCAAAATTTGGTACATAAGTAGATTTTAGTGACCCAATAAAAAAATCGAAATTTGAGCGTTCTGACCGAAAACGGACGCATACTGAACCCTCAGCGCGTGAGTCGTACGCCAATTATTCCACACACGTTTAGCTAACGACAGTTCAGCTATGTCGTCGTCTTTGCTGCGGTTACTTACTACATGGCCACTGTACCATATCTATAAACTTTACACGATCGACCGCTGCTATGTTGTATAATAGAAAAACTTTGGTATCTTCGCGACCGCAAATCATGTCGTGCTGGTCACCCAGTGGAAAAAAAAGTTTATAATTAGGCGAACTGCAACTAACAGATCGTTAGCAGATAACAGTTGAATGACAAGATTAACCATTGGCCCATTAAAAGACGTGTTGCGTTGATTGGTGACTGACCTGTGAGTTCATATTATAAAACACTACTATAAAATAATAATAGCAGCTAATATAGCCTATTCCCTTTAGAATTCGCAACTGGTATTAATAAATGCGTATATCTTTTCAGTGTTAAAATAACATTTAGAATGGTCCCTTGCTTTATTATTAGAATTAAACATGCTCAGAATTATCATATTCTTATGGTGAAAATACGGTAATGTTTCAGATGTGCCACACGCTACGAGACTTGGCGCCCGCGTTCTCCGAGTGCTACAGTCCCTTTGTCGTGCGCGGCCGGAGCGGCGTGCAGGGGAAACGAGGACCTACCTCCACCAACCCGGTCATCAGCGGTCGGTCCAGTACTATCTCCAATAACTCCAGCGAGTATGTACACAATGTTTATTTTCTTTATGGAAAACCGACTCTCACGACGAAATGACGTCATGCCAGACATTAATGTGCCATCTTTAAACACTCACGCACTCTTATGAATTGTTAGATATAATTGTATAATTTAATACAGTTTAGTATTTTATTTATTTAGTAGCTCGTCGGTGGTCGAGTGGTTAAAGCGTGAGGTTTGTATCTATGCAGACCACAATTCGATTCTGGCCATGTACCATGTACCAATGAGTTTCTTAAATTAAAAACTTTAGTACCTACATACACTTTCTTTCGGGCATTTCCATCCAAATATACTTCCACAGAACTGGCCACTCCTTATGTATAGACCCACAAATACTACCGGTTAAAGGAGGAAGACTTAAACCTGGGGCCGCTAACACGGTTGTTTTAAAAAAAAATTATTAATTTCAGATCTAACAGCGATTCATCAACCGATGACGACCTAACCATGTCGACGCCTAGTTCGCGGCAAGTTACACCGTCCCCTGTGAGGATCATCACAAACTTATTACAAACTAAACCAGAACCGAAATTTACGTTTCCGCCGATAAAACGACGGAATCGGGTGCTGTTGAAAGAGCCACCGAAGCGTGATATGTTATTGTGAGTTTTTTTTTATTAGACAACTAGCTTTCCGCTCCGGCATCGCCCGTGGAAAATGTGGAAATTATTATATCCAACATCCCATTAATTAACGCAACAATATCTCCTGAACTCTTTTAAGATGTCGAAATGAAACAAAAGGCAGATTTTAAGACGATACATTCAAATAAAATCATAGTTTGAGGGGCGTGGCCTAGCTGCATACGATACTCTAGCGCTACCCAGCGCTACGTGATCGATTGGTCTCTTCGCTGAATCTCTCTCTGTCGCATTGAATAGAAACAAAAGAGAAGAGGCGCACGGAAGGTGCTTGGAACAAACGTCCTAAGTAACAAATCAAAAATAATTTATTTAAATTAAAGGAGTAGCTTTATTGAAAATCTAAATTAACATCTTACTTTAGTAATAGATGATACAAATTTGTACTTAATTTAATAAACAATACTTCATGTACTACTGACAAATTTGAAAAGGAGACTATTTTCAGAGGCTACTTTGCAATTTTTTTCTATCGAGCAAAGTTTCTTAAAACATGTTTTATGATTAACAGATTATTATGAAATATGATTAATTATAACATGTAATTTTTCTATATTTCTAAGAGCCTTAGGTTTCACTCAAAACGATTTGAAAAATATGATTTAATATGAAGGTAGCCTCTTAAGTCTAAATACCTAAAAATTTTGGAGCCTATTCTGGACAGACAGACAAAATTTCTAAGACTTCAGAATCGTGTAAATAAGATGTCGCAGTTAGATATCGGAGACTTCAATTTTATTTATTGACATTGATATTGTCGACTAGTGGCTTGCCTCGACTTCGCCCGGGGTAACAATTATATACAAAATATAGCCTTTGTTACTCAGTGATAATATTGCATTGTACTGATGAAATAAGTTTTAAAATCGGTTCAGTAGTTTTTGTGTTTATTCATTACAAACAAATCTTTTCTTTTTATAATATTAGTATAGATGTACCAATGGCTTTTGTATAATTAAAAACTTATTTACATAAACCGACAAACCACACTTGAGACTTTCCCATTTAAAAATATACCTCAACAGAACTGGCCACTCGTTAGGTATAGCCTCGGTTAAAAGAGGGAAACTTAATCTTCCGCTGGGTACCCTGGGATCGTAACACTGTTTCGGGAGCTGTAATTAATGTCTCCAAATATAATAGATAGATAGATGTTTTAAACATGGATTTAAATTGTTTAATGATATATGTCTTACAGGTACAAACGCTACGTGAATTTCGACCGCAAATCAAACCCTCAGTACAATCTCGGCAGTTGTGTGAAACTTACCGTGGCTAGCGCGTTCACCATAGACAGTACTATCGACGTCATACCCCCAACGGTCACCAAACCGAGCAAAGAAATATATCTGGACTACGTGCTGCGGAGCTGTGGAGCGAGAATACCGCCATCGCCGTCTTTAACTATGTATCAGAAATATGTTAATTTTAGTCTCTAGGCCTTAGACGAAAGTGTATATCGATTTGTGAGTATACTCTACTCAATATCTCGTGTTGAATGATATTTGGATGTTGTACTACGCGTTTCAAATAAGAATAGGGCGTGACTTTGCGCCATATTGTGACGTTCATATTTAAAAAAAGGTATCTAGTGGTGCGCAAAAAAGACAACGAGACTGTAATTACCATCGCTCACGTGTTACATCACTACATAGTATAAAACAAAGTCGCTTCCCGCTGTCTTGTCTGTCCCTATGAACGCTTAGATCTTTAGATGCGCCACAGTCGTCACTAAGCGTAACGAATTCTTTGATCCTTTAACTATCTAGTGGTGTAATTAAATTTTGGATGAAGATGATAGATATGTAGCTGCAACACCAATCTGTATCCCGCCGTACAATAATGATTTTACAACAATTTAAATACCTACACTAATGCGCTTATAACTACTTAGCGATAGGTATATACATACCTATATTATGCTACTGCAGATTATTTTATTCTACACAATTATTTCCTACGTCATTTTCTGATGGATTAGCCAGCATATACGCCATAAAAACACGCAGAGCTTACTTTTTCCCGACTTGATTTTAAGTAGGTATTTAAGCTCTTAAACATCCATATATAATACTCGTAAATGTTCCCCGTGAATCAACTTATCTAATCTTGAAAACCACCACAAAATCCGTTCAGTAGATTGTGCGTGAAACGTATTCTAACATCAAATTTTATTATCCACGACTGAATCATGGTCTCCCTCTAGCGCACCATTTTAGTGGTGCTCATTGAGAGGAATTACCATAGTCACCACGCTTGGCAGGTGGGTTGGTGACCGGACGCCGGCTTTACGTGCCCTCCGAAGCACGAGGAGTCGATTTAAGCACATATTCTTAAAGAAAATTGGTGCTCAGCATTTTGGCAGCGAGTAGGAATCGAACCCGGGAACCTCCGGATTCAAGTCCACCGTCCTATGAATTAGGCTACAACAAATTTTATGGAATTCTTGAAAAACCAAATTGGTAATCTAAAACATTTTATCTGTGTGAAAACTGGTTATTAACAATTGCTTAAAACGTTTGTGTGTATCATAGTTTGTATGGAAAAATCTGTCCCCGACATCCCTCTTTAATAAATTTTAAAAAATCTCAATAGTGAACACTAGGTGTCTATTAGAAAAAAATACCTACATATTAAAAAATAGAACCAATACAAAATGTGAGTACGCATATCTTAAACAAAATTCAAATAATAAACTTGCAACATAAACATACTTCTTCACTTTCAGTTGTGCGTCACTTGGTGCTACTGCCATTTTATAGCTTTTTTTTTCATAGTGACATTGACATTGTTATTGTCATTGCATAAATGGCTGTTGGAAAAGCAGTTCTACACTGTTGATGAGTATCTGGGAATGACTTAGGTATATGACTTCTTTTTTTATTTTTTATATTCTTTTGTTTAATATTGTTTAATATTTGTGCACCCATATGGGTTTGTGTTCATATGACTGAGCTGGCAAATAAAGATATTTGATTTGATTTGATAGATTTCTGTGGATTCCCTTGTTTTTCTGTGTCATCGTATTCTTCCTCTCCATCATTATTAATTTTTCCATTTCCATTCTTTTTTTCAAGTTTTGCACGTTTTCGTGACGTAGACGCTCTTTCTTGTTTTGCCAATTTTCTTTTGTTTGCATTTTTTAAAATATCCTTTAAGAAGATTCATTGTTCATTGTTTTTCATGGTAAATGTTGAGTCCCAATTAAATATCATCTCCCAAAAAAAACTAATAACATTTTTATAGCATTTTAAGCTTACTTTTATGCCATCGGAGCGACTACTGCCGCTCCAGGAGCATTGACACAAGAAACTGCGCGGAAACAGAATATCTATTAATGTGTAGGCACAATATAAAAGATCTGTGGCACAATCCATTCCCTTTCCTCCACCACACTATCGAATAAGATTTTGCAGTAGTTCTCTAGTACTTCTAGCAGATAGTCTATTTATTCTATTCGAATTTGTTTAATTCTTCAATATTGTTAATTTTATCGACACAGAATGGCATATTATCAGCTCGGTTTCTTGAATCTCCCAAAGGAACAACTTCCGTTTCTTTTCGATTAAAGAGTTTCAAGTTAATATTATCCACCTGGATCGAAATGCTGGCCATCTTTTGCATCATTTTTATTTGAGTTTTTATTTTATTAAGAATTTTATTTTGTTTTCAAAGATTTTTTTAATTCAATATTTTCATGATCCTTGTTAACCATCGCAGCTGTTGTAAGTAGGTATGTACTTTGAAATGCAATATGGATAATGCACTAACCGTATCATTTTTTTTCTAATAATTTTGCTTTTCAAACAAGGAAATTTTTTTTCGCGCGAACTTTTATTTTTAGTCTATGTAATAATATAACAGTTGCACTAAAATTGCTCTATTTTCGACTATATTGCTATTGCGTTTTAAAAACCACTCTGTAGTTGGAGTGATCGTCCTTCAACAACAGAAAATAACGTGCACAACCAATAGATCTGTTTCAAATGTGCCACACAAATCAGCATGTACAAGTTCCCCAACATGAGAAGTTTTAGAATTACTTGAAGGGCAAAGCAGACGACAATGTTTTCCCACTACGCACTCACTGCAAAAAGGGTTTTCTACATTTTTATATTGCATGTATTGACTTTTAATATTTTTTTAAGTTCTTTAAAATTTTGATACACTAGATTCTTATGCCAATACAAAATGTAATTAATAAAAAAACAATTTGGAGTACTCTCAGAATTATCATACCTTGTAAAGGTTTTCTGACATAATCGAAATACCATTTTAAACAATTTACTTCTCCATTTTTATTTTTTTATTTACATATGTTTTTATTCATTTCAATGTGATAACCATGATCCAAAGCACAACCAGCCGAGAATAAGTTAATCTTTAGTTCAGGAACATATAATACATTGGAAAGAGTGCTTTCAATCCACTCATATCCATTCCAAGCATCTAGTGAGATAGTGCCCATACCATGCACTGATAACATTGATCCATCACCAATTTTTACTTTGCGATTATCTATACAGATATTGTATTGAGAGAATAGGCCGAGTTCCTTACATAATACATGTTTTTCTAAAAGCATTCTGTATAATGCTGCTGGAATCAAGAGCCGTGTTATATGCATTAGTGAATAATTTTATGAAGTCGTGCGAGTAGGTTTTTCGCCTGGATGGTCCACCATAAACTTTTGTAGTTCTTGTCTCCATTTTTCTTTTACTGGGCGGAAAACTCCCACATCTAAATGCTGTAGTAAATGTGTGAGATGAGCAGGGAATGTCATAATAATTATATTTTCGTTTCTAGCCAGTTCTAAAATTTCTGGAGTCAGGTGTGATGTGATGCATGTGAGTCCATCAACAGCACAATTGGTCTTGCCAGTGGTAAATTATCTATGAAGTGCTGAAACCAATCATAAAATAATTCATGATTGATCTATCCTTTAGAGCTCAGTTTAATTATGCAGGATAAAATACCGCTTCTCAGTTTAGCATCCATTATTGTCCCTTTAAATATTACCATAGGTGGTATCTTATTGGTGGTGGTATTAACACAAAGTAAAACTGTAGTTGTTGTTCCCGTTTCTTGAATTCAGCCCACCAGTACCAGCCAGCCATTTTCTTAGTTAGTGAAAAAGGGTGTTTTAGATTACATTTTTGTGCACACAACTCTTTTTACCGAAATTGAAGATTATCCGCGCCGGCTCCGTCGCCCCCGAGCGTTTTCTATACAAAATATAGAGGTCAAATCGTCAAGGTTTAAGACATATCGCAGTCGGCGGGATCATCTTAAATACCGATTGATCGGCATATATATGTCGCCGCCAAATGGTTAAAACAGCCACTCAATTGGATGGCTAGGCATTTCATTAAATAGCGGCATACAATTGAATGCCTAGGCCGTACGTTAAATGAATTATGATATCTTAAGGGGAGGAACAAATAATTTCGGTTGATTTCTGAACTGAAATTTCCGAATTTTACGAATGTTATGTATGAACATAGGTACAATTTGGGCATTGAAAACTACTAGAGGATGAAAACGAACCACTCTTTCTACTCGGGAACCATGTATCATTCGCTAGACTTTGAGGTACCCAAAAATAATTAATACTAAATAATTTCAAATCTCACATTAAGTTAGTACAAGTAAGTTTACATAGTTTTATTTTGTAACTAACTATTCTTAGATATCTCTTTAATTATTAATTAACAGTCTTATGGCTTATTTTGTCAGTCTTTAAGTTTTTCTTATTTCTCGTATCACTACTTGTACTAGGTAGTTCATATGGATTCGTCGGCATGTTTTTCCAGAAGACCAGTTTATGTGGAGGAATTATGATAGATAATTTATCAATCAAATTTGATTTTCTCTTTATATCTATACCTTTCGGTTCTTTACGAAATTCGAGTGTCATAATGTTTGGATTCTTTAAAAACCTGTCATTTAAAAAGCGCAATTTAATATAATCTTCCTGAAAACTATTTTTATACATCAGGTCATAGGATGTTCTGGTAAAACATACCTGAACCATGTTTTTTAAATACGCTCTTGGGTGTGAATTATGAACTCGTCTGTCAGAAATATAATTTGGCACATTAATAAAATCGCCTGCCGACATTGACTTTACGCTCACTTTTGAATTGTTAATTGATGCTACAGCACTTTCAAAGTCAGAAAAATCGTAGAGCTTTCCTTTTTTCTTCATGGCCAACTCTACTTGCCTGTGAACTTGATCAGAGCTCATAAATGTGTATGATTTATTGTAATTTTAAAAAATCGCTTTATTTTTCTAAAAAAAAACAGATTATTGCAAAAATTTTTCAATATTTTTCAAATTTGCAAATACGTTCATTTTGGCTTGTCTAGGGCTTAATTTTCACCATTTTTCGGTTACAAATTTTTTTTTTTCAAAGACATATTGGCGTTTCAAAATAATGCATTTTTACGGTTTTTTTTAAATAAGTAATATATTTTACAATTTATTGACATCGGACCGGGCTAGACCGATCCGAAATATATAAAATAAACGTATTATAATAATAAACTAATATTTGTGAAGTTTCACATCAGTCTTACATTAAGTCTCATGTTAGGGATCAATCTTACTACTAATCTGAAACACCTAAGGAACTTTACAAGGCACATTGCTTGATAATAACTAAACAATTAAAAACATATAAATATATAATGTTGGTACCAAAGAACTTTGCTTTTTAGTGAACTAAACAAAAAAAATGTTGTCCAATGAACATAGCTTGATAATAACTAAACAATTAAAAACATATAAATATATAATGTTGGTACCAAAGAACTTTGCTTTTTAGTGAACTAAACAAAAAAAATGTTGTCCAATGAACATAGCTTGATAATAACTAAACAATTAAAAACATATAAATATATAATGTTGGTACCAAAGAACTTTGCTTTTTAGTGAACTAAACAAAAAAAATGTTGTCCAATGAACATAGCTTGATAATAACTAAACAATTAAAAACATATAAATATATAATGTTGGTACCAAAGAACTTTGCTTTTTAGTGAACTAAACAAAAAAAATGTTGTCCAATGAACATAGCTTGATAATAACTAAACAATTAAAAACATATAAATATATAATGTTGGTACCAAAGAACTTTGCTTTTTAGTGAACTAAACAAAAAAAATGTTGTCCAATGAACATAGCTTGATAATAACTAAACAATTAAAAACATATAAATATGTAATGTTGGTACCAAAGAACTTTGCTTTTTAGTGAACTAAACAAAAAAAATGTTGTCCAATGAACATAGCTTGATAATAACTAAACATCTAAAATGTTAAACAAATAATTAAGTCACTTAGCTAAAATGCAACTAAACGACAAGAAAAATCCAAAGACACTTTGCTTTTTAATAACTAAAAATAGAACTAAAAATTTAAAAATATACAACTCGTTTTGCTTACAAACTAAATGTTCTTAACAACAGATGAGTATAATAAACTTTGTATTACTTATACTTACTTCCTATGAAACAATATTTGTAAAGAGATATTAATTTAGGCAGTTAGTTAAGATCAAAATAATCTCAACATTTTCAATATGTTATCTATAGTTTTCATAAATCAATAATCAGTATAAGTAATCAGTTGATGCAGTTTCATTGTATTTTTGAGTGGAGTTAGTTTTGTATAAGTATCTGGTTCCAAATCTTGCATTTTGTCAGCAGGAACGTAGACAATCTTAATAGTTGTTTCTGAAGAACTTAGCACATCAAAAGCCTTCAGCATTCGGGATGTCATGTCTTTGAGCTACTGTGAAGTCAAGAGACCTTTTTATAGCTCCTCCGATTCCATCCGCAGCACCTTTGCCATGACTCGCTTCGAAGAAAGACCAAGTGCCGTAGAAAAAACTATATCCATAAATGTTTCTGCTAAATAGGTAAACAATATTTTTTTGTCTATACTGAGTGGTTGGCCCGTCGGAGAATAAATGGATTTCGTCTATATTAGAATGAGATGACTTTATGTTCTTCACAATTGGGTCTAAGTGCGCCCAAATAGCTTCTGGATTATGTCGGTTATCGGGAGACAAAGAGCAAAATGAGACGGGTTGGACTCCCTTTAAATAATACACACCTGTGTGTAGTGTTGTTTGAGTTTTCGAAGCACCAAATTGCATTGCCTGAATTTCATCGAAATATTTAGTTGTTGTCCAGTTTTCGGAAACATCTATATGTACTAAAACTATGTTGTCTTTTCAATTTTCTTTTAAATATTTGTGCTAGCGATATTGATGATACACGTTATAAACGTGTCTTTTGAAGCTAGCTAAATTTCTGTTAAACGTGTCAGTTAAATCTTGTGCACTTTCTTCTTATTATTTCTGTTATTTCCTCATTTCCTTGTATACGTTTCTCTGCACATACATTGCATTCCCCATACATGCAGGTATTGAAATGTATATCACAAGTTGTCATGGAAATGAACCAGTCTTAAATTTTCTTTATTAAAAATCACATAAAAACTTAATATTAAAACTATATATCTATCTAAATGTAATACGCTATAATAAAAATTTATAGAAAGAGTACCCCCTCCAAAATACCTCCCTGCGGCACAGTACCCAATACGCTGGCTGCATTCTTTGTGAGAGGTAAGCACCAGCCATGAGTGAAATTTTTCTGTAGGCGTACCTGTTGTATGGAACAATTCCTGCCATTTGGAACCCTGCTACACATACCCTGGGATCAACTATCGTACAAACTTCACCAATGATTTTGGAAAATTCTTTTTTTGGTAAGATTTGACCCACATGCAGTCGCTGCCATTTAATTAGTGCTAAATACCATTTGTCTTTAAAATATTTGTTTACAGCAAGGTCCAAAGGCTGCAAATTGTTACTGTATGGGGTGCTATTTTCATAATGATCACGTTTGCTTTTTCTATAATATTAGTTAATAAATAACTAACTTTTGTAAAGTTGCCATATTACACAGGTAAACCCGAGCTAAAGATATGGTTAATAGCACACTCACAGGAAGAAGCAACGAAATATATATTATACGCGTCACGCACATAAATAAGTTTATTATTTTATATTTTTTAGGAAATAATTATTCTTATGCTTGCAACATTAATATCTCCCTCTCGCTCTCTGCTATCGCGTTTTCTTTTTGTGCTCCTATTGGTCTATATTGGTATGTATATGAGAGAAGGGTTGAAGAATGTGGGAGGGTCTTAATTAAAATGGCGGCTAAAAATGGGCAGTTCTATTATTTCTGGCCCAATCAGTGCTCATCTCTCTATATATCACCTATAACTGCTGGGCCGTTATTTGTCAGGCCGAAAAATGTTAGACTGGTCTTTGATATGACTCATTTCTAGCGTGTCGGAGTGGGGGTACGGAAGTACGGACAAGCTCCAGATTTCTTAAATTTTTTATACTTTTTAATGACTCTACCGTTGTTTCGGAAGTTAATTAGCTGAGAAGAAACAACAAGAAACTTAGCTAATAATTGATAATTACGTAATTTTCCTTTTTCTGATGCAATTAATATTTTGCTTATTTTGGCCAACTGAATTGTAGATTCCGGCAGCCTATAATATTCACGGTGGACCCGTATAAATGTTGCCAACTGGTCCAACTCATGATTACTTAAATTTGGAATTTGAGACATCGTTGCGACATTTTTTCTTAGTTTTGTCGACGTGAGACTCTGCGGCTGTTTCGCTCCACATTCTATTGCAAATAATCTCATAACATCGCTTCCAAAGTGAGAAAGTGGAGGTGAAGCGAATAAAAATATGTTTTCTTTTGGTATGACCACGTGGTATCTTAAAAGCGTTAATTAATATGTCGTATGCTTCAATTAATTTTGGGTATAATATAATAGGAACTTTTCTCCCTTTTTTACCACGTATTTTTTACTGTCAATGTTTCAGAAATGTTTTATCTATATCCTTCGATGTCAGTATTATGTTGTATGTTTGAACTGGATTTTTTTCCACCTCTCCTGCTCTTCTTCTGTTGAACAATAAAGTTTGTGCAAGAACAATTTTAGCCAGACAAGTCCAGTTATGAATAGTCACTTCTGCGTTTTTAATAGTGTCATATATTTGTCTCTCTCTTCCTTCACGTAAGAATTTATTAAGTTTTGACGTCTCCTGCCCGTGGTAACCTATCTGGCATGTTCCATTTGTTTCGATATAGAGTAGTCAACGCACCAGAAGAAATATTAGCTGACCATTCATTTTCGCAAAGTTTAATAAAATTTTGAGCCATTTCTCTTTTGAGAGGAAGATTATTTATTAACGTTTCTGTAATAATAATATTGGCACACTTTTTGAGGGAATGCCCGACTTTAAGAGCAAGACTGGGAGTTCCGTATTTACTAGATATCGGGCTATATGATGACACAGCCCTAACTGCTTCGATAACTTTCGGGGGAAAAATCGGATTGATGTATTCTGTTAAGTTATGTATTGCTGGATGAATTTTTCTTATTTCAATTAAAAAACGTGCCATTTCTCTCATTTTTTCCTTGTCGAGATTTCTTTATGTTGCTAACTTTTTAAATTTTTTCTCTTGCCTTTCGTGAGTTTCTTTTTACCTTTTAGGCCTTATTACCTCCGGACTTACATAATCTGAAGTTGACGGTTTTGAAAAAGACGAATTTAATGAAATTTCACATAATTTGCGACTTTTGGATGGTGTTTTGTAATTCTCGTTTGATGAAGGTAAGAATGATATAGGTGAAAGTACCCTTGGAGTCCTTGGACACATTAAAGCACATATTAAAATGGCCGAAGTAAATAGAGACTCAGAAACGTTATTTTGATAAACAGCAAGTTTTGCAAAGCTGGAATGTTTCCTTTCAATACGTTACTGCAGTCACGAAAGTTCCTTATCATGAAGCTGAGCAGTGGTAAGAGGAGTTGTTGTCTCAGAATTGTTTGCCCCAGGAGATGTAATCAAGGCATGTGATTCACATAAAGACCGCTGTGCCAGTTGAGCAAGGGTTGGAATTGTACATAATGTAGATCCAGTAGAATCTGTTACTAGAATAATTATGGTCATATGCAGTGTTACAATGGGAATCGACCTCAGCTGTTTTACCAGGAAAAGAAGGTGATACGTGAACGAATTTTGCTGTGGAATCTGGTGGAATGCCCTGCAGAATCTTCGACACCAGTGACATCTGGAACATCTACTTCTGGTTCACAGGTTCTTCTGGCCTCTCACTAACAATGTTGCTGGACGGTTCCGCCTGTCTGCCAATAACACATTCTTCCAGACTGTGAGTAACTGTTTCTTCCGACCTGTCAGTTACAAAGGATGATAAAAATTCATCATCAGTAAATATGTCACTATTGAATGGGTAAATACCACAAATTTCAAAACTTTTTATGATGTTTCTGGGCGTCATTGCATTTGGGAAAGCTTTCCCCAAACAGCCGGCTTAAAGTGCGCGTTGGATGTGCTAGCATCCAGTCATCGCATGCGGTGTTGTAGTAATTTTTTAAAGCGCCAATCACAATTCTGTCTAATGACTGGAGTTTTTGTGAAGTCGTTAAGAGATGAAAATCTTTGGCAAAATTTATGGAATCGACACTGATGTGACTTTCGTGGTTGACAAAAATTATGAGGCATGGATTGTCATTTGAGCATCTGATATTCTTTTTGAAATGTTCCAGAAACCGTATAAAATTAAGCGTAGTCATCCACCCACTTGGATACGGAGCGCCATCAGAGCCAGGGGGAGCATTATCAACTGCCAATTTTTCCTCGGAAAAATCAAAAAGGGTGGTATATGATTTCCCGCCGCATTGATTGCCCCACACAACGTAACCAATTCGCCCCGTTCACCGGATGTTACCTTTGAGACTTGTTTAAGGCCTTTGGATGCATTTTTTTTTGTTTGTGGACCGTACTCAACCCGTTTTCATCGATATTTACCAAAAAACTGTGACACATTGTGTCGGTTAAAGCTTGTGGCCCGTGACAAGCTTGTCGCTTCGGGCACGCGCAGGTATAAATTACCACGGCGATTCATAAAACCATGCAACCATTCATAGCTAGCGATAATGAATCTTGCCACTTCTGTGGATTTTTTTGTTGTTTTTTACTGCATACTCATAGGCTAGTTGTCGTGCAGCTTTTGGAGACAGGCCATAATTCATTTTACTTGCCTTTTACTAGGTAGGTTGATAATTTTTCTTCCTCTTCTTTACTAAAAATCTGTGATTATCTATAGTTAGGTTCGTAGTCGGGTGAGGTGCTTCCAGCAGTAATTGCTTCTTCTTTTTACTCACATAACGTTTTAACGTCATTACAGATATATTGTAAGTTTTTATAGATTTTTCAGCATATACTACATCGTGGACAGCGCTCTTTAATATGTTTATGCTTATTTTTTCACGTTTCTTAGAATCCAACTTCGTTTTATATACTCGAGGTAGAGTCATGCATGTGGGTCAAGTGTGCGCATTTAAACATGAAAGTTATTTGTAGAATGAAACAAAACCGTTGTAATTAGTAAGAATGTTTATTTGTAATCAAGTTAGACACAATAATAGTATTGTCAGTAGCTTATATTTTAAGAAACTATAGAAAACAAAGGCCGGTTCATACGCGCACGCTTACCCCAGTATAGGGGTATGTGTACGCAGCACTGTGTGTAAGTGTACGCAACAACAAAAAAAGAAATATTGAGCTATATATTTTTAGAACATAAACGATCTATATATATGAAAGAAAGTCGTGTTAGTTACACCATTTATAACTAAAGAACGGCTGTACCGATTTGTCTGAAAATTGGTGGGGAGGTAGCTTAGAGTCAGGAGACGGACATAGGATAGTAGTGGTAGGGGTTGGAGTAGGGGTAGCTAAAATTATAAATTTTATTATAATTGTGAATATGTGGCGTCATCTTGATTTTTTACATATGTACTAAAATGTATTTGCAAACGTCAATAGATGGCGCTGTATTATACTTTCTACCACGGAAATGTGTTAATTCCAGAGTCGGTAGGCCAGGTTAGGTTAGTTAAGTTATTTATAACTCAAGAACGGCTGTACCGATTTGGCTGAAAATTGGTGGGGAGGTAGCTTAGAGCCAGGAGACGGACATAGGATAGTAGCGGTAGTGGTAGGGGTTGGAGTAGGGGTAGGGGTAGGGGTAGTGGTTGGAGTAGGGGTAGTGGTAGTGGTAGGAGGTGTAGGGTAGTGGTAGGAGTAGGGGTAGTTGTAGTGATAGTGGTAGGGTAGCGGTAGGGGTTGGAGTAGGGGTAGGGGTAGTGGTAGTGGTAGTTGTTTTCCACGGAAGAAGGAAAGTAAATAGCAGGCAAGCCAACGTTAGGGCAGGACAACGTCTGCCGGGCCCGCTAGTATTAAAATTTTCATCATAGGTACTTAAAGTAATCAACATAATAATCATCTTAAATCAAAATATGAGATCAACTTAAACTTAGAAATCCTTAGTCACTTCGTCATACATGTATCACAAATAAAAGTGCCGTGTTCGAAGCTGGTGCACTGTTCGTGCCACCAGGCTCCACAAAGGTTACATTCAATCCAGTCTTCAGTCGGTAGATCAGAATACTTTTCGCCACATAAGGGGCAGTAATACTAATTTTCGTCATTTTTTGGTTTCTTAAGAGTCTTATTTTTAACATTCTTTTTTTTGGCAGTCTCAGATGATTTTGTAGTAGTTTTCTTAGTTTTTAGTCTTTCTTTTAAATCTAGTCTTATTTTCTTTTTGGCTAATTTCTCTTCTTCCTCTTGTTTCTTAGTTTCTAACTCAGATTTAAAGGGACTATCAGTAGCAATTATTGACTTTTTGCCTTTTCGTCGTCGGTTTTGTGATGTTGCTTTCGGCAGAGCTTGTATAGACGACAATGGTATGAATTCTTTGCTGGTTGAAGCTACACATGTTGGTGAAAATGCAGTGGTGGCTGAACTGATCACAGTTGTGTTTGTCGCTGAACATGATTGGGAGATTTCCAAGTAGTTTTCTTGTGTTTGCTTGTCAGCGTTGGATGGTGTCAATGTATGCTCAGTAGTCAACAGGAGATCTTGTACAGGGTGACTGAATGATGTGGTAACTGTAAAGCTATGCAAAGAAGAGTCTTGTTCTGATATAGAAAGATTATGTAATATCGAATCTCTTTTTGTGTTGGCTGTGTAGAAGAGTAGCGACTAAGTTTGTCGAATGCTATGCGCGTGAGATGGAATTGAATCTTCTTGGAAAGGTTCCTGTACTGCTGTAGTTGGCAACATCTCTTCTAAAAATTGGGCAGGAATCATGTCTGTTACAGAAGCTGCCGCGAAATCTTCCTCCGAAAAAATGTCTCTGTCTATTGGCCAGATTCCGGAAACTTTGAAACCTGAAATCGCATTGCTAAGCGAAGCTGCTTTTTGGAAGGCCTCATTCGCCAATTGAGCTATTTCTGTCTGACCAATCACGCTGCCTGGATTTAGCTTAGCCATTTATCACATGCGTAAGCGAATTTTGTTTTCAGAGGCCCAAAAAACCCACGATCTAAGGGCTGCATCTTGTGGCTACTGTAAGATGTGAGAGTAAGCATGTGGATGCCATTATCACGACAAAACAGTATAGCATCCAAAGAGATATGGCTGCTATGGTTGTCCAAAATTAACAAGACAGGATTATCTTTGGTTGGCTGAATATTGTCTTTAAAATGTCGTAGGTATTCTAGAAACAGGCCCGTATTTATGAATCCTGATTCAGAGACCATTCCAATGCTACCTTCGGGTGCATTGTTAAACAAATAACGCTGGAGTCTCTTCCGGGGAAAAATAAATGCTGGAGAAACATAGTTTCCAATTGCACTCATTGCTCAAACTAGTGTAAAATCGTTTGGCCTCTTTCAGCAGAAACGATTTTTCCCACCAGCTTTTTTCCTTTCACCGATACTACTGTTGGTATTTTCTTTGGTACAGTATTCACTCCACTTTCATCCATATTATATATTCGGCTGGGTACAAATTTGTGTTTGTTGTAGAGGCTCTCCACGTTATCATAAAATCTCTGTACTTGAGTTTTATTGAATCCCATGGCTCTGGCAATACTAGTTGGGACTGGCTGTCGCAATTTCAATATAGGAAACCTTTTGAGAAATCCATATACCCAGTCTCGGCCAGCTAATTTTAAGGATGTGTTGAATCTATGCGTAATTTTATTTACTTCAGCATACTCATAAATCAACTTCTGGAGGTTCTGCATAGTGAGACCATAATAAAGATCAACACTTTGTTTAATATATTTGTATATATCAGTCTCTTGCTCCTTGGTGAATGTCAGAACAAATCTTCCCATGCTCGTTGCTGTCTTCCCAGCTTTTAAACGTTTTCGCAGACTACTTTCCTTAAGTACGACTTAAGCGACGCACTTACACGACAGGCTTCTGCGCACACTTAACCCAAACCATCGAAACAGAATTGTATGAATGTCGTTGATTATTGCGTCATCATAACAACTTAAACACTGGCAAATAACAAACTAGATATTATGTTGCACTCGATAGCAAATAGAATATTTTCAAAAAGTGTACATGACTACAAAAGATTACGCGTCAATTGTGACAAAATATCGTAAATATTTTAGCAAAAATCTTTATTTACCTGTCAGATCAAAATGGCACACGAGCAGCCGCTGTGATACGAGCGCTTCGCCGGACGTCCCGCGGGGTTCTGGAGAGGGGGGTTGCCGTTAATTATGCCCGCTTGCACCAATGTTAGGAGCGTCCTAAAGTAACGCGTAACCCATTTAGGTTGTCCTACCGAGGAAAATGCATTGCACCAACGTTAAGATTGTCCTAAACACGATAAGAGGATCTTATGTTTATGACGCCGATTTCGTTCGTCCTAAAGTTAAGACACTCTTTTAAGCGTGCATTTCCCTTTATAATAATTGATAAAATGAGCGACAGTGACGATCTTCTCGACTTTTTGGAAGATCTAGAAGGAGTTTTACCCAGGCCAAGGATAATAAGGCCCAGACCTGAGTTTTTTACAAATTATGACAATGTCGATTTTTTTAAAAGATATCGCATGTCTAAAGCGGTAGCATTATATATATCCAACCAAATAGATGAACGTTTGGAATACCCCACCGATCGGTAAGTTTACACAGGTACCGTTATATACATAGATCTATGGTTATATATCTTCCAATTTTTTAACTAAGTACTTACCTATATACATGTTTTAGGAACAGCAGTGTACCTCCCATGATGCAATTATTAATAGCACTACGCTTCTATGCCACGGGTAGCTATCTTATGGCTGTTGGTGATATACATGGGGTACATGAGTCTACAGTCAGTAGAATTGTAAAAAGGGTTTCGAACGAAATTGTAAGATTACGACCCCGATATATTAAGAGCAGGATGGCATGTTTTGAGAGCATTCATCTAAATGTAAAAAAAAAATAAGTATGAAATCCACCATCACCATCATGTCATTTGTACTTGTCGAGCAGCTAGACATGTAATGTGGAACATTACAGTGTCCTCATTTTGCCGATATTAAACAGAACAGGTAGCAAGATGCACATTTAATTATAATCATCTTCTACAAATACTTACATGTGTCATTGTTTTCCTCATTATCGGGATAGGATACCTCCACGAAAACATGCAATGTGCTGTTAAAATCTGGAAGTAAAAGGATTTCACTTTCATTTACAGTTAATGAACTATCACTAATCAGTATTATTAAGTACCACTAAACTTAATCATTGACTAAATGTTTCCTGCTTCTGCTGTACCCTGGGGCCAGTAACAGAGTTAGGAATAAAAGATACAGACTATGCATGAGTGTGTTGTCCTTCAGCATGTCACAGTCGCTCACTTTTAGTACGCCTGTACTCCCACGACCAGTCATTTCTAAAACAATGTCTAAGACTGGATTTTTTTTTGTTGTGGCCTCACCACCTCCTGTGCCATGTACATCTTCTTCGAATTTACTTTTATATATTTTTGCGTCGCTTTTTAATTTCGTCCACAACTTTTTTAATGTATCTGTAGATCTGAAATAAAATTTAATTGGCGTTAATTTCATTATATACTTAGTTCAAATGGTACATATTAATCCAACAGAATTGAAGACATGAACATTCAATTTGTAGGTAACCTGGCGCAAAGAAGATAGTTACTTATTATAAACTAGGTACAAAATTCAAGTAGTAAGTAGGGGAGACTGGGTAACAGTGAATCATTTTTTTTTTAAAGAAGTGTTACTCCGTAGTTTATGACAAAATGATACATCTCTGAAATTAAATGATAATGTGAATATCTAATGTCTAAAATAAGAGACATTTCATGGCGTGTGTTATACAAATTTACAAGGTATAGGCACTTTTTTAAAAAATGAGATATGATCCACTGTGGCCCGGGAACGGGTCACTTTGGATCACTGCACGGGTGACAGTGAATCGGCTGGGGCACACAGGATCAATTGCAAAGAAATATTAAAAAAAACATCAATTTTCATATTATTATAATATTTTTATTTGTACTAGGTACTAGACAGTCTTTTACGTCAAAATAATCTTATGAAAAATTAGCAATCACATTTTAATGAACTTAAAAATAGGTAGGTATTCCTATACCTAAAATGAACAAAATATTAAACTTCTTTTAACAGTAATATGCGATTAAACTTGAAAAGAAACATTAACTTAACATAAATGCGCTTCAGAAAAAATAATTTCAAACAAAACATGTAAATACTTATATCTTTTTATAGCTAGACAGTCTTTTTATAGTCCTATAAAAAATATCAATCACGTTTTGATAAACTTAAAAATAGATTTTCTTAATTTCTAACAATTAACAAACATAAAATCGTTTTTTCAACTGTAACAATTCGAGAAAACACATATACAATTATCGTAAATCAATTTTAGAAAAATCTAGGTCAAAGTTATACATACACTGTTTTCTTTTTGTGTTACCAGAACATTTCGGTTTTGGTAAAATCATCTTAATGTCATGTAAGGCAACCGTGGCGATATCTGGCACGTTTGGCATGTGAAAATTATTTAGTATTTTGTTAGATCTTCTAAGAAAACTCACTTCAGTCTCATTTTCCAGTTCTCCTATAACTTTGGCTATATAATAAATCCCTTTCCCTTTAACTTGAAATTGAACAATAATAAAATCACCTTCTTTAGGCAAACTTTGAAGTGAAGGCAAGCAGTTAGGATCCACCACTGCATAATCATCTTCTTCATCTTCCAATACTGGTTCTTCTTCAGAATAAACACTTATATCATCTTCATTTTCACTGGAACTGTCTTGTAAAACTTTTCTTTTCGTTGTTTTTGCAATTGTCTTTCTCTGTTTTCGTTTATTTTCTTCTCTCATTTGTATTTAATTTTTATTTGGTGTGTCAGTTGCAATCATTGATTTTCCTTTTCGTCTTTGAGTTCTTCCACATTTACGCGGACCTGCTTTAAGTAGCCCTCGAAATTGGAATGGACTTATGAATGTTTTTTTTACATTTGAGGAGGAGCTACCAGATGCAGTTGCAGTCTGATCCAAAACTGTAGGAGGTTTGATTGAGCAAGAAGCACTAACCGTGGTTTCAGGTGACTTTTGTGGAGTTCTAGGGGGTTGTAGTTCACAAGCCGACGACATTGTAGTTCCATCGCTGCGAGTATCTTGAGTAGCAGGTTGTATAAGTTGAACAACTTGAAGAGAACCAGGATTGGACAGCTCTAATATTGAGGGTGATGGGGTTTTTGATGCATTGTCTTGAACAGGTGTATTAATCTCGTTTTGATTATTTTCTATATCGACTTGTCGATCAGTAACTTCGCTAGGAGCAAAATCAAGGTCAGTAAAAACATTTCTGTCGAAGGGGAATATTCCAGTAGCTTTGAATGCTGCGCAAATATTTCCGGGTGTCATAGCTTTCATGTGGGCTTCCCTGACACATCCAGCCACTTCATATATTGAGAAAGTTTTGCCTGGGTTTCGCAACATCCAGCTATCTACAGCATGGTTATACGCAGTTTTGAATGGCCCAAAAATTCCGACATCTAATGGCTGAAGTTTTCCTGTTGAATGCGGCGGCACTGTTAAAACTGTCACACCATTTTCTTTAGCCAGATTCAAGGCATCTATGCAAATGTGCGACTCGTGGTTATCGTATATGAGCAGACTAGGATTGTCCTTGCTGTTGTTTGAATAACTAATAAAATGCTGCATGGTTTTCACGAACAATTCAGAGTTCATCCAACCGGATGGCGCAGCTAAACCTAAGGTTCCAGTTGGAGCCTCCGCAACCATATGCTGCTTGAAATGAACTCTAGGAAATATAATTACTGGCGGCAAGACATTGCCCAAAGCGCTGACAATATAACAAGTTGTTGTTAATGTTCCGCGTTCGGCGCTGGTGACTTTAGAAACTTGTCTTTGCCCTTTGGCTGCTAAAACTTTGGCACATTTTTGCACAGTCATAGTATTTGTTTCGTCTAAATTGAATAATCTGGTGCCATTTCCAAAGGAAGCATGTCTAGCCATGACATTTTCTAAATTATCGAAGAACAAACCGACATTATGGCGATTGAAAGACGTTGCTCTGCTCAAACTGCAACCCTCTGGAGTCCGCAACGATAATCGATTATCTTTTTTTCTGAGATTATACAGATACTCGATACCTGCGAACTTAGTCTCATGCCATTTATCTGGTACTTTTATGCCATTCAACATCGCTACTTCGTAAATCAATCCTCGAACGTCTATGATGGTAAGTCCATAGAACATTTGACTGCACTTAACAATGTAATCGACAATATTTCTTTCTTGTTCATTAGTAAATAATTTACGAACTGCATAGTTAGGTGTAAGCCTTATTGGTTTTTCGGGATCAGGGTTATTTTTAACTTTCTTATGATATCTATATAACGTTGTAAATGGAATACCAGTCGACCTAGCAACGGGTCTTATTTTTTGGCCATCTGAAAAAAGTTTTAGAGCGTTACTCATCTGTTCTTCAGTATGAAGTCCGATAGTAGTCTTTCTTACTCGATTGCGAGGCATTTTTACCTAAAACATAAAGTAAAATAAATGTTAGCTTGTTGGGTTACAATGGATCAACAGTTCATAAAGGTTTGTTTGTGTGCGTGAGTGCAACACATACAATGTTATTGTACATTATCCACTGTGACCCGCGATTCACTGTGACCCAGTCTCCCCTACATACCTCGCGTTGCTTCCATTTGCATTTAAGCAATTGGTGATTACCTCCCATACTTCATCTTTTATTTTATTTGTACGAGTGTCATGTGAAGTTGCCTTGCTTATTATTATGTCGCCTTTAGCTTGTAAAAGCCTTAATAATTTGACCTTCTCGTCGTCAGTGTAGTTTGCACAACGTTTGCGCTTATCCGAAGACATTGTTGAACAGAAAATGAATAATTCAATATTGCACAAACGAATTTTTTAACAACAATAATAACAAAAAATAGGAAATACGTAGAATACGCGCGCTGTCAATCACGCAGGTTAGCCAACCGTAAAAGTAAAAATAGATTGATCAATCACTTAGTAAGGAAGCTCTATCGTAGGACGTTCTTAGCATTATTAGGTTGGTGCAACCAAAGTTGATACTTAGGACTCTCTTAAATTAGGAGAGTCCTTACTAGGAATATCTTTGTGTGACGTTGGTGCAAGCGGGCATTAGTTCTATATAGTTTCGAGATATTTTAAATGCGCACACTTAGGCCTTTATTCATAAACGTTTATTAGCAACGTTTTTGTTAAAATATGTTTTGTCACTCTCTAACAAACCTGTCTTTACTAATAATAGAAAGAAACAAAACACATTTTAACAAAAACGTTGCTAATAAACGTTTATGAATAAGGGGGTTAGGCGCTGCGCACACTTGACCCACATGCCTCTATGTAGGTAACTAAAACACTAATCACATTCTTCTAACTAAGGCATACTTGATTCTAATAAGGGAGACTTGTAGAGATAATAGCTCACTAAATATTAGAACTTAAGTGTTGTCTTATAACTCTAAATGCTAGTTGGGCACTAACGGTGCGTAGTTTTCGCACGGGTCATCTAGTAGGAATGTATGTGTTGTTATGTAATTATCAACCCAAATAGTACTTATTTATTTTTATTATCATAATGTAGTTAGGTCTTTATTTATTGTTTTATTTGGTAAGAAATTATTTAAATAAACTTTTTAATTCTATTTCCTGTATGTACTTTTATTTCAAACACACAAAAACTTCAATAACCCCCACTGTATAGTTGCAGTTTTTGACAAAAACTTTTTTGTAATAAAATAATAATTATTATGTGTACATGTATACATACATGTACTACATACATACATAAATCATAGCAGTAGGTACCTATACAGGGGTCTAAAGGGGTGGATAGGTAGGGGATGAAATTCTGTGACGAAATGTCGGTTGGAGTTAGATATCGTTTTCAAAATGATGACTGGCTAGGTAAGTATTTTATTAAATTTATAACTACCTACCTAATTAACGGTGCGTGGGATCGAAGACTTTTCGTCTCAGAATTTCATCCCCTATCTACCCCTTTTCTCATGTCCTTGACTTGTGAGCCGCCTATATAATGTGTCACGTCTTGTTGGGTGAACAATCTGTAAGTAGGTACCTACTTGTCCGGGGCGCTGGAAATGATCTTGCAAACACATGTAATTTTTATTCAGCTTTTGTGCTGGCCATTAAAGATACTGATGTACCTAACATTCAACTAAGACCTCTGCCTAGTGTTTTCTGTCATCGTTCGGCACATAAGCCCACCTTCCGAAAATCTCGGTAAAACGGTTCTCGCCTTGTTAAGACTGCCGAATTTTTTTTTATTTGCACTCGGGGTGGAATTAGTATGTGCCTAAAAGTTTCACACAATGCCGTTCGATGTTGAAATCAAAATATTTGCCGCCAGTCTATGTTAGTGGTGATCTTTTCCTATTGTACCTACCGAGGAAACGCTAGCAAAAAGCGAGATTTTTATCAGTAAAGAGATCAAGAGACTGACAATTTAGGAATATAACTATACCTACATCGATCGGTATGTAACCTGGGAAAATATTCAGGCCCATCAGACATAATAAGAAGGACGCGCGCATCAAATCAATTATTTTTATTAAACTAGCGACGGGGTTACCATACTTATTATGAGTTATACCGCTGTACTTACTGTCTGCCTGATCCAGCAATTCTCGGGCTGGGCATACCTTGGCTGGCTTGTTACGGACGAAAGATGTCGCGTCCTAAGTATGCTAACCCTATGCCACAGAGTAAAGAAACGGAACAGAGACAAAGCTTCATACAACCGCACTCGATAGGTTACACTACTACAAGCTTGAGGCGCGTGTGTGCGTGAGCACTTGCGGCTCGTCACGTACGGAACGAAACCGGTTTATACTGGCTCGGCCTGTGCTCAAACTCAGGGTTATGCATGGCTCAGTTGTGGCTCGCTGCGCGTCGTGATTTTTATAGTCTATTTTTCTTGTAAATAAAAACATTATTAATTTACGGTTGTATATAATATTCATCCTATCAGTAAGAAAAAAGTGTAAATATAGTTTACTGTACTGTGTGTATATGAACTATGAACAATAATAAGTAATAAAACATATCATATTTTAGTTACCTATCTATAATAGCGTAATTATTTATGATTTGTAATACGTATATAAGTATGTTTATAAATTAAAATATGTAGATTCATGATTTTATAACCGCCTTCAAAAAAAGGTGGTACCGTAAAATGCTACAACATTGCACAGATTTTGAAGTTTTTCGTTACTATTTTGAATATTTTGCATAGAAACCTAAGAGAAATGCAACTTGGTTCTTTCTGCATATAGCCTTTAAGACTAAATTTCTGTAAAAATGTTTGTTAAGCAGATTTGGGCATATATAGTGGGCAATGTTGTGTGTGAAAGTCACTTCTTTGCCTGTGAAGTTTGACTTGTAATTTTAAATAAGAAGACTTTTTGAAATTAATTAATGTAATCGAGAACTCTTTCTCAAAGAAATGCAAATCATAATTCTAGAATGTGACCAAAAGTAATAAAAATTTTTTGACGGGCAATGTAGTGATAGCTTTCTAGAGAACTCCATACAAATATTAGGGTTGACACAACAATAAATACATAATTAATCGATAGGTATATTTATTTTACATATTTATGAATGCAAAAATACTAATGACAAAATAACAAAAAAAAATCTTACAAATTAGATACCTATACAATCTTAATGACACTAATAAAATAATACTCTAGTAAATTCTTCCAAAAAAATACAAAAACTAATGCCAAAATAACAAAAAAAACTTCTTAAAATAAATAAAATAATACTTACTCTAGTAAATTCTTCCAAAAAAATACAAAAACTAATGCCAAAATAACAAAAAAAAACTTCTTACAAATTAGATATAAAATCTTAATGAGTCTAATAAAATAATAGGTATCTACTCTCGTAAATTCTTCTAAAAAAATACAAAACATTAAATAATTTAATTGTAACAGTAGGTACCTACCTATTTATTAAATTTTAATTACTTAAAGAATCAACTAAAACAAGAAAAAACTGGTACGCTTCAATATAAAAAAAATATAATAGGGGTAAATATAAAACTTGACCTCTAGTTAAAGTGAATTAAGGGTTAACAAATGTTATGCATTGAAGTTATCTTCAAATTTGAGCGCCCCTTCGCTGTGTTTGGTTTGGATAATTTTTTTTTATATCCAAAATAACTAAGCCGACTGCAAGTTGTAATGTTTCTGGAGCATAATTGGCATAACTCTGCTACCAGTCTCATGTCTATTTGTTGATGCAATAATTTAATATCTGAAACAGATCACCTACACACATAAATTAGAAGAAAGAAAAAACAATTATGTTTTTAGCGTAACATGTATAAAATTAGTTAATGTTTTAAAATTCAATAATTGAAGAGAATATTTAAGCTTTTATTTAAATATTTAAAGTGACAACCCTAACCACGTGCAATGTTGTGTTTAAACATTCTCGAAAGCCTTTCACAATTTTGCCTAGTAATATTTTTCTAAATTTCCACATGATTTATTGGCTAAGACACCATATACCTCTCGGCCCCGGGCTATCTCTGGCCGGTCCTTGTTGGACATGAACGTTTTGGCCTGTTCAAGGCCATTCAACCGAAACGAAAGTGTCGCTGTCAAAATATATGCTAACCCACCCGGACAGGAATAAATTCCAAGGCTGACCACAGTCTCTGCAGCAAGGCTGTCAGAATAAATTTCATCAGAATTCAATCTGCTATTCCGGCAACTATTCCAGACAAACATTATATATAGATTTATTAAAATATTATAATTTAAGGGTCCTATATCCATAATTTGTATGAAGGATAAACTATTCCCAATTTCTCTGTAAATAATCCACCTGTTTCACTGTAATTTATTAGCATATAGTTACTTATTCAATATATCTTAGTGAAATAGCCCTAATTTTTTCAATTGGTTTTATTGAATAGGAAATATGGGTAGTAGAATAAAGGATTATTTTGCCCCTGTTCTTTCTTTCATAATCTATCACAAAACTCTTAATTTTTTTAAAGCCTTTATCAATGAGGATGACCACTGCCATTTTCTCCCACCAAATGGCGTTTCGTCGACACGGTCATTGAAAACTGACAGTTTTATACGTTTTCTAACCTTTATTACAGACAATTTATTATTTCTCCAAGAATGACTCTGTGTTCAGTTCCCGGATGTTCCAACAACGGTGTACATTTATTTCCCAAAGATTTAAAATTAAAAAAAGGTGGGAAAAGGCTACAACTACAATTTAATTCTGCTTTCAATTCTTTCAAATTTCACGTTGAATACATTGTTAAATACTTAAATTTTATTGAATAATACAGTGATAATATACAAACTAAAGCAACAAAATTCTCAGATCAGATTGACAGCGACCGTGTCGCCTGTGGCGCCATCTACAATTAGCTTTGCGCGTGGAACCTCAATATATATATACATCGCGTTTTTTGTAGCTTAATGAAAATTCTAATTAAAAAAAATTTTTTTATTGGTCAAAAATAATAAAATTTTTGAATTTTCAATAAGCTACAAAAAAATGCGATGTAAATACTTACATACATAAATAATTACATTATATACGTAATTGAAGGGTAATGGTATAACAGCGCTTTTAACAGGCAAAGTTTAACCACCCATATTTCTTATTCAATAAAACCCATTGAAAAATAACAGCTATTTCACTCAGATATATTCAATAACTATATGCTAAATTACAGTGACACAGGTGGATTAATTCGTTCATTGCCTGTGGTACACCCGCGTAGTCCACCTGGGTGTACCATGGGTAAAAAATATTTCCTGTAGTCCACCAGAATGTACAGAGAAATTGGGAATAGTTTATTCCAGAAAAATTATGGTTATAGGAGCTGCGAGATAATTATATCAAAAATACATTTAATTGTTTCTGCCTACCCCTTACTCTGCATTCCATATGGAACAAGTCCTGTATTTTACTCTTTAGGATCATTCCCATTAGTGGACAGAGGGCTAACCCCATCAAATTTTTCGGGATTCAAGTGAGGGCACAGTTTGTCATAGCACAATATTCATTATTATTTTGTGTAAACTGATTGAAATATGACGATGATTGTTGAAGTCTGACGTTGGAAAAAGTCAAGCCGAATGGGAGCAAGGTAGGCATAATTAGCTCTGCTACCCGTGCGAAGCCGGGGCCGGTCGCTAGTACATTATATAATTATGCTTATGTAACAGTTAAACTTACATTAATATTTAATATGAGTACAGAACTAAATTTGAATCTAAAATAGTTTGCCTTGCTAGAGACTCCTGTATTATTGAAGCTACTATTTAGTAGCCCTAAAATGTTGAAATGTTCCAAGGATAGTGAAGGTTAGTTCTTATAGGTTCCGCTAAACCGAAATTAAAACAAACCATTTGTGTTACTGTTTAATTTTAAAGTTGTTAAGTTACAGAATGTTTAGTTATTTTAGTGCTTGAAAACAATATAATTGCAGCCTACTTCAGCTTCTTCTTGGGGCGCAGATTGTTGGTATGTCCACACTTGGTCTTACGGCAATTGGTGGCACGAGGGTGAAGACGAGCATAGCATTTACGGCAGATCATCTTGTCGCAGTTATATTTCATTGCTAAGATACGGAGGGATGGCTCAATGATACCTAAAGGACAAAAAACAAATTTAGTAAGAACTCTAAAATATGGACATAATTCTCAATATAAAAATAGCCAATAGGATAGGGTTGATAATATATTTGATATTAATATATGATTTGGAATCTTAAGAATCTATTCATTAACTTCTGGTAAATGGTGGTGGAATTAATACATGAACAATAAAATTTAATATTTACATTTTATCTGGGAACCAATAAGACTAGAAACATCTAAACCTACAAATTACTATTCTAATATTGTGATTAAATATACCTTGACTTCATCAATCTATTTATTCAATTTGAGTTTATGGGGCAGCACACAATACTGGTAATAATATTAATTACCTGAATGAGAGTACAATATTGTATTAGTGTTGAAAGCTCTAGCTTCTATCTACTATATTAAACATGGAGGTCTTAAAAGATAACTAACCTCCTCGCAGCCTGAGCACCAAGTGCAAGGTAGACTCTTTCTGGATGTTGTAGTCAGAGAGAGTGCGGCCATCCTCCAGCTGCTTGCCAGCGAAGATAAGTCGCTGCTGATCTGGCGGAATGCCCTCCTTATCTTGGATCTTGGCTTTCACATTCTCGATCGTGTCGGAAGCCTCCACCTCGAGGGTGATGGTTTTACCCGTAAGGGTCTTCACGAAAATCTGCATATTGAATCTGAAATACCAAAACTGTTAATTGTTAAATAAATAAGGAATTTCCCTACCCGTCTGCCATTAATGAAATTTTGTGTGGAATAACTGAAACAGTTGAATAAATAATTTCTATGAGTGATAGATGCCACATCGCCACGAGGTGTTTTGAATTTCGAACTTATTTTCGGCCAATACCACTAAAACTTAAAAAATAACCTAAAACCTATCACATTATTTGCTAAAATTAAAATATATGTAATTGAATAAATAAAAGCTTTAAAAATACCTTTTTCTTTCAACAACGTGCTTAGAGAACTGTCAAAAATTTTTAAAAGAAAGATGGAGTCAACTTGCGTTCAAAAACTTAAATTAATTAATGGATTTTAAATAAACTTATCTTTTTTTATTTTGTTAATACAATATATTTAATGTAGATATAATACATAATGTTTACTAAATTAACCTAGGTAGAACATCATAATTATATAACTAATATAGATTTATAAAAATATTTTAACAAAACTTTATTTTTCATTTTCGTATGGGGTAACATTAGGCTAGACACGTTCAAAAGCAAAACATAATATTATATGATATTCAGAAATATTAAACAATAAATATTATTAAATATATTTTACTATTAAGAATTAATAATATTATCTTAATTGTTTTCATTATGATCCAATTGATCGTTGTTAATAATTAATGGCGAACTTTAACACTAGTTTGAAATAATCTTGAATAAACTATCAAAATATACTACGGATTTCTGAACGTTCCTAATACCTGTAAAAAGTTGTTTCGTAACCAGCCTGATTTCCGATTTTTAATATTTATTTGGTTGATAAAGTAAAGAAACAGCCTCAAAATGTATCAACAATTCAACAGAGCCACCGGCAGACTAGTTGCTGTAACAAATCTACAGGCGCCCCTGTTCCCCGTGGTATGCTAATTTCTCTGTAAAGATTGGTAGAAAATCAATCGGAATCTTCAATCAATATCTTCTTATCTAACAATTTAGGTATTTTAAATCCAAAACCTTACAATTTCAGTCGCCAGCTGCCGTTCAGCATGTAGAGCCTGTGATCCAATACACAACGTCACAGATGTCGACAGTTTCCGATGGTGCATCCTGTGCCCCCAAACAACGACTTGTGCCTGGTACCAATATCCCATTCGCCCCGGTATCGGAAAAACTTCGCAAACAGCAAGAAATATTCTTGGTAAGCATCTATTCATCATCAAATCTTTTATCAAAGAGATAGTAGATAGTTACAATACAATAATGCTGGCATACCTCATTCACCTTCTTTATATTAAATTTGTCACACCTCATACTTACAACATGCCTTCATAAGCATTATTTTATATTTATCTACATTTTCCTCATGGCACAGATTAACAATAATATAATAATATTATGTAGTGCAAAGTTAAACATTATTTTCTCTTCCTCTAAAAAACCCGTCATTCAATATGATAGAGGGAGACAAAACACTAATAACTTTATAGTGTCTATTATAAAGCAAGAGGGATTTGTCATAAGTAATTATTAAAATGTGTTTACTATTTATTCCAGAAAGAGGATGGTATCCCAGTTCACCTTAAGGGAGGCATTGGTGATGTCATTCTGTACAGAATCACTTTAGCTTTATGTGGACTTGGTCTTCTTGGCGTCGGAGAGTTCTTGTACACAAAGGCTAAATCGTCATAAGTCAATTTTTTCTAATTTACCACTTTAGATATTCTGTTAATAGATTCTTGATTTTTAGTTCAAATGTAATAAAGAAATATAGATACATTGTACTTTTTTTGATTGCTGACCATATTTGTCTGATAAAGAAGGGACACATCTAAGTCCATTAAGTGCAGCAACAGGCTTCCCATCTGTTCTGTTTAGGGAATGCAATCCCGCAAAATAATTTAAATCCCGGTATTTGCGGGACTGAACCATCTTAATCCCGCGGGATCCAGGTATTTGCGGGATCCCGCAGGGTCGACTTAAACCTCTGAAATCAATAGTAAATAATCGTAATAAAGACCTAATATAAAAAGGTACTCTTTGGACCTAATAGACCTCGTTTTCACGGTTTTAATTTTAACCCAAATTAAATAAGCTTTTTGTTACATTTTAAATGGTTTATTAATATAATAAATATAAAATTCTTAGAAAAGGTCGCAGGTGTTTGCAGGGTATACTCGGCCCTTATTTCTTATAAAGTTCAGTTTGATTTATCTACTTGACTTTGTATCTTGTTTGGCCTCCCCCAGTGTCAGACTGACACTTAGTTTTCCGCCAATATCCGTAGAATTGAGAGAGACACACTAGAGAATGACCGGTATGAATTGCAAAACTTCCAATTATGCAGAAGACTCCAGGCCCCATCTAGGACAAAATACAACACATAAAGACAAACACAAAGCACACATCTACCAAACCATATTGAAACAACCAGATATGAACCATGGTTATTAAATATATACATATTAACTAGGTACTTATCCAAAAACTAGAGTCTATTGATTTATCTATAGATTCTATGACAATCAATATTCAATGAATAAATCATTGCATTGCGTCATAATCACAAGTTGTAACTGGCAAAATATAAGTAATCAAACGCCTACACACCGTTCCCCTAGGGCTCGGCGCCCCGCACCTTAGTGAAACACGTATGTACCACGCTTCTGTGTAATCCCGCCAGTCCAGCGGGATCCCGCAAATTTTTCGACCGAGATTAGTCCCGCAACATGTATGCGGGATCCCGGTTTTGCATTCCCTAGTTCTGTTTAATATGGACAACTGGCAAAAAGTGGATACAACTAGTGGCCACACTGCCAAGGTAAAAAAGCAGTGAAGATGTGTGTATTTATTTACCTTATTTTTTTAAATGAATCCACCTAATTAATATTATTTGTATAATATTTATACTCAAACATTGAAGCGAACCACAAAAGGAATTTCATAAAGAGAGTTTTAGTTACTGAATATGCACTTTATTCACATACAATATACTATAACACTTTTACATAAATAAATTACCTCTTACATTACATCAAACATTTTCTAAACTGTCAACAATACTTCTAAGCAAACCTTTTGTGTATAATAATAAATTTCGATACAATTGGCTATAAATCTTTAAACACTTCTAAACAAGAGAGAAAGATTACATACTTAACTATTCATGTTTTCTAAAATAATAGGAATAAAAAAAATATAAAAATTAATATATAATCTATTCAGGCAAGTGTCATAATATAATAATTTGTACCTAATATTCAAATAAAACAAATGCAAGTTTAATTTAAAACTTGATACTCATAGGAAACACTCAAGTTGTATAAATGACAAAAACAGCACTCTTATATTGCATTTCTATTTTTACTGGAATATTTATCACCTAACTTATGTTCTAACTAAGGTATAAATAACATTACAACAAGCATTTCCCATATTTAATTGTGCTCTGCCAACACTGCACGAAGCAAATTTTCATTTAAAGTGAATTTAGTTTAAGATAGATTAATCCTAGTTATTTTTTTGCAACATATCTCCTAAAAAACAATATGCAAATACTTAAAAACATGCTAATACAATGAAGGTGAGATAAATTAACATCAGTCAGTGCTTAATTAACAATCATTTTGCTAAGAAATAGGTAAACATTGCACAACAACTGAGCTCAATGCAAAAAATACATGCCTTACTAAGTTTTTTGTCTGTGTTTTTAATGAAAACATACTAAAAAAAGGGATTATCATAATCATGAGATCATAATTAATTATACTCCATGGAATATTAAGTGGCCTTAAAAAGTATATTGCTTATAAAAATATAAAATAAAAACCATACCGTAAGGTAGGAACATGGTCACAAACAAAATATCCAGATGTTCATTGTTCATACAGAGAATAAACAATTTCTAGCTTGAATGTACATAAAACTTTGTTATTGGTTTATGCAAATTTCATCAATATTTTACTGAAAATAAACACAGCCATTAATTTAAAATAAAATCAGAAATCAATTAAAATTTCACAGATAGAAGTAGGAGGATAATTATGAAGCAATAGACAGAGACATCTGTTTAATTTTTTTAAATGTTAATAGTTAGTGGCTTACCAGGCCAATATTGTGATAGTTAACGCCTGCTTAAAATTTTAAGCTATACCTACATAACCAATTTTTAAAGTACCTAATTGATAACATATATATTTTAAATAATAAATATAAATTATTCTATAGTTTAGTATATTGCAAGTAGGTTTCACTATTAACTGTTAAAGAACTGGCATAAAATTTGGTACAATTTAACTCAACTTTGAAAGTTATTTAAATCTCTAGAATAATAACTATCCAACTTATAAAATAAGACACAAAACGTTGTTCATACTTATAATAATTTTGAGATAATTCAGGAACTTAACAGTTTTAAATACTCTATTACATAACAATATTGTTCAGCCTGAATTGATAAAATAATTAATTGCTTAAGAATAATTCGATGTAAATTATTAACAAAATTAATTAGATATATAATTATGTAGTAAATAAAAAAATAAAGCTTAACATTGCAAAAAAACTTTTGTTTTTTTTTAATAATTAATAGCACATAAAACTATGCTTCCCACAATCCAAGACCTGCCTGCCTTCTAATTATTTTTAAATTAATTATTGCAAGATAATCCCCAGGATAACATAAGCTTAAAAAAAATCAACAAATAAGCATACAATGCAATTATTAGATATAGCTGCTAGAAGGTATAATCCAAAAATCTACAGTATTTGTGACACTCAATATTTGTTCTACTAATACAAGTTTGTCCACTTATGAGAGTCGAGGTCTAGCAGGCAAGGGAGGAGGGGCTCCATGTCTCGCAGGCACAGGGGGCGGAGTGCTGGAGGGAGGCGGGGGAGGAGCACAAGATGGTGGCGGAGCACCTTCAACTGGAACAGAATATATAGCTTCCAAACTTGTGGGGGAGTTTCCAGCTTCAGTAGATATGGGAGCCGGTCGCGGTGGTGGAGGTCGCGCGGGACTCACGGGTGCCCGGGACGGCACCAACGGAGTAGGTGAAGGTGCGGGTGGTCTGCTCGGCTGGAGCTTCCTCGGTGTCGGCGGAGCTGTCCGCAGTGGACGCTCGCCTACATTATCACCATAGAGTGGTAATGTGTTGTTGGAACACAAATCAATTTCAGCTTTCACAATATCCACCCAATTCGGCGACTTCAAAAATATAGTAAACAGCACGGAGCACGCGCATATTTGCCCTTTTTTAGCAGCCGCCAAAGCATTCTGACCCTCCCTGAATGTGACACACAGACTTTGGTCATCTATGAAGCGTACAAGTGTAACTTCGCCAATAGTGGCCAACTCTTGCAAGATTGCAGCCATCACATTGTCTTCAAAAACTGTCTCCTCATTGGACACTTCTTCCGCTGGCTGCAAAACAATACTTGAATCTGGAGGTCCCAGATCCTGAACAACTTCATAAAACACTTCCATACATTTGGAGTAGCTGACCTGCAATGCTTCAATTTCAAGAATAGCAATAACTGGCCTGTGATCACTTTGCTTCAATTCAGCTCGTCCATAATGAAGAAGTTGGCCAGCAGCCAGCTCGGGGGTGGTCTCAGGATCCATGGTGTACTTCCTGCTCCTCCATAGAACTCTATCAGTCCAAGCTGGTGCTCTGCATTTTTCACTGGTGTCATAATCATCACTGAATAGATCATACTTATAAGTTGGAGGGAATGTAATATCACCCTCAAAACAATTTTTGAACACCATATCTTGAGACTTCTGTTTGTTCAGTTGATCGCACTCTAATACTCTGATTAGGTTATTTTGTGACACCAACAGGCGAATCTCATCTTTATCCAAATCAACCCGATAATTAAAGTCGCCACACCAAAACACATAGTCATGGGAGTACAAAGATCTGCCCATAGGGAATGCCACTTTCCTTGTGATCTCTGTGTAGTCAGCATTCCGTTCTGTGACTTGTGACTGTCCAGCTGCAAAATGAGCACACACAAAGCAGAGAGATGTACCATAGACAACCATTCTTATAGCCACAGCTCCTTTGTTCCCCGTGGCACCCCCCATGCCAGTTTTGACAGAGTCAAGAGCTACGTCTCTTATGTGTGGTATGAGGTCTTTCCGAACAAACACAAATAGACACACTCCAACAAGTTGATGACTGGACAGCAATGTATAAGGAGCATCCCTACATAAAACTTTTTCAAGTTCCTCACTCCAGGCTCTAGCATTGTCAGTACTGGCTGCCATTATATTGCTGGCATTCAAATCTACTATCTCTTCAAATCCAATAGCAAACACATCAGAAGGATGTTCTCTACCATCAATGGTGTTGACCAAGGAGGAGTTTGGGCAGTCCAAAAGCCAGTCTGATAATGTTACTCCCTTGTAAGCAAGACTTCTGAAGTGTTTCCCTCCATTAACATTATAAGTGCCAATGGTAACTCTGATGCTGCAAGGCTGAACATATTCATTGTATCTCCTGCAAGTTTCTCTGAGAACCGGTGTTGCAGTGTGCAGGATGTTGGGTGGTAACAGGATTCTAGTTCTGTCTGCAAGTTCAGAATTCAATGTAGACCCCAACAGAAGGATGTCAATGGCCTCTTGTTTTGAGTTATCTAATAAGTTATTCTGTATAGTCCTTGCTGCAGATCTAGCTCCATCTATAAGTTTAGAGCCACCCTGTATGGCACCTGTGCCAGCATATATCTTGGATATTTCATTTCCATTATTAACCCACATCTGCTTAAACACTTCCTCAAATCTACTAATGTTTTGTTTCTTGTCTATAAATTGCAACAACATTAGTTGTATGTTTAGCATTTCTAATCCAATAAAGGTTTGTATTGAATTAGTTCTGTCTAGGCAATCTAAGCAATTAGTGCGAATAACTCCTTTTTGAATGTTATATATGTCTGAGCCCTTGGAACTAAATATGCTAATACTGTCATAGTATTTTTCAATAATTTTTCTGAATCTATTGAGAGCTTCAGCAGATCCAGATCTCACTTCCTGGTGGTAGTCATATATAACCTGTGTGACATCACTGTGTGCGGAGTCAGCTAGGTGTTTTTGGAAAGCATTGCTGAGGGTTGCTTCCCCTTCACTACCACCAAGCATACTGGAACCCAGTAAATTTACAACAATAACTGATCCATAATTGCGTTTCAGCTGTGAAAAATGTCTATCAAATGCACTAGTGGATGCATCATAACCCCGAGACATTTTGACTTTATGGGATCCCACTTGTATCCCAGGTTGCTCCCAAAACAATGGGACAGATCCTCTGGTCTGTAAATAAGATGTGACAGAGTCATCTATGTAAATTGCCTGCTCCGTTTCAACAAAATTAGCTACATTTCCATCATCATTGCACCCTCTTACATTAAATCTTGTACCAGCCCGTTCACAGCTAAGTCTCGAGATTAGAACTGCTCGTGCCTGTCGGTGGCCCACATAAATAGTGCGAATTTCTACAGACCCACACATGGCTCGCATCAACCATTCTTCACAATCTATTCCAAATCTTATTAAATGAATATACAGGGTTCTATTCCAAAAGAATCTGTTATCAGCAATTTGTGTTTTGCTTTTTCTTTGAGAGCATAAAGTGAGATCAAATAAACAGTCATTGGTCTTTCCGGAATGCCAAGAGAAGTAAAATGTGCCAGAGTTAAGTAGTTTGCGCACTTCTGACACTTTGTCTTCATTTTGACTGTGGTAAAACAGGGGAAGGAACTGTGTTTGAGTGATCCTGAATACTTCAGAGTCACCTACCTTGCCTATTGAACAACAACCCGTAACAAGCACTAGGTATAAGAGACAACTCTCACCAGAGTTCAACTGCAGTACACCTAGACAGCCGTAAGCATCTGCAACTTTGTGGTACTGTTTGCGGATTGTTTCAGTCTCTTGTGATGAAAGGTTGACTACAGCTTGAGACTCAAATAGCAAGGAAGTATCCTTATTCCGGTGTTGCAGAATGACGCTGTATGGACTAGGAGGAGCAGACTTCTCCAATACTTTAAATCCTTTAGACATAGCCATCTTGGTGTACGATTTATGATACTTCTAGCAAGATATAACACCATCCGCCCCTTTTATTTTGAATTACTTATCACGCATGTCAATGTTTAAATTTCACACAATCACAGACTCTAACTTACGAATTTCGGAACAAATTGACAAATATTAGTTTTAGTTCTATTCTATTCGGGTGCCAACAAAGCCCGGCCCAAGAATGCTCAGGCCGAGAATGCCCGGCCCAGGAATCCGTGTACATGGCGTTGGAATCCTGGGGAGTTAGCACAGATTTTGACAGCGACACTTTCGTTTCGGTCGAATGGCCTTGAACAGGCCAAAACGTTCATGTCCAACAAGGACCGGCCAGAGATAGCCCGGCGCCGAGAGGTCCGGCCCAACAATGTGCGGGAAAATTCTGTGTACTTGTCTTTGTCCGGCCAAGCAAATTGCTCGGCATTCTTGTGCAGGGCATGCCCGGTCCGGGCTATCT
This sequence comes from Nemapogon koenigi, assembly GCA_963924495.1. Classification (NCBI taxonomy): domain Eukaryota; kingdom Metazoa; phylum Arthropoda; class Insecta; order Lepidoptera; family Tineidae; genus Nemapogon; species Nemapogon koenigi. The sequence goes on from OZ004637.1 coordinate 2,543,073, forward strand.
CTGGCCGGTCCTTGTTGGACATGAACGTTTTGGCCTGTTCAAGGCCATTCGACCGAAACGAAAGTGTCGCTGTCAAAATGTATGCTAACTCGGCTGGGGTGGGCATTCTCGGCCTGAGCATTCTTGGGTCGGGCTTTTCCGATCGAACATAATATATCCGGGCAGGATTCCGAAGCCAATGCACACGGATTCCTGGGCCGGGCGTTCTTGGTCTGTGGGGTTAGCATACATTTTGACAGCGACACTTTCGTTTCGGTCGAATGGCCTTGAACAGGCCAAAACGTTCATGTCCAACAAGGACCGGCCAGAGATAGCCCGGGGCGGAGAGGTCCGGCCCAACAATGTGCGGGAAAATTCTGTGTACTTGTCTTTGTCCGGCCAAGCAAATTGCTCGGCATTCTTGTGCAGGGCATGCCCGGTCCGGGCTATCTCTGGTCGGTCCTTGTTGGACATGAACGTTTTGGCCTGTTCAAGGCCATTCGACCGAAACGAAAGTGTCGCTGTCAAAATGTATGCGTTGGAATCCTGGGGAGTTAGCACAGATTTTGACAGCGACACTTTCGTTTCGGTCGAATGGCCTTGAACAGGCCAAAACGTTCATGTCCAACAAGGACCGGCCAGAGATAGCCCGGCGCCGAGAGGTCCGGCCCAACAATGTGCGGGAAAATTCTGTGTACTTGTCTTTGTCCGGCCAAGCAAATTGCTCGGCATTCTTGTGCAGGGCATGCCCGGTCCGGGCTATCTCTGGCCGGTCCTTGTTGGACATGAACGTTTTGGCCTGTTCAAGGCCATTCGACCGAAACGAAAGTGTCGCTGTCAAAATGTATGCTAACTCGGCTGGGGTGGGCATTCTCGGCCTGAGCATTCTTGGGTCGGGCTTTTCCGATCGAACATAATATATCCGGGCAGGATTCCGAAGCCAATGCACACGGATTCCTGGGCCGGGCGTTCTTGGTCTGTGGGGTTAGCATACATTTTGACAGCGACACTTTCGTTTCGGTCGAATGGCCTTGAACAGGCCAAAACGTTCATGTCCAACAAGGACCGGCCAGAGATAGCCCGGGGCGGAGAGGTCCGGCCCAACAATGTGCGGGAAAATTCTGTGTACTTGTCTTTGTCCGGCCAAGCAAATTGCTCGGCATTCTTGTGCAGGGCATGCCCGGTCCGGGCTATCTCTGGTCGGTCCTTGTTGGACATGAACGTTTTGGCCTGTTCAAGGCCATTCGACCGAAACGAAAGTGTCGCTGTCAAAATGTATGCTAACTCGGCAGGGCATTCTCGCCTCGGTACAAAATTGCTCAGGGTGGAATGCCCGACCCGAGAAATGGAAGCCAAAGCCAATGATTGTTGGCCCATCTGTTGTCTATTACTACTACCCGTTGAAAGTTGAAGTTTTCATAAATTTTTAAAAAGATACAAAATAGGTTAGCGAGGAGCGCAGCGACGAGCGTGGTTCGTGTGGTGTAAAAACAAACCTTATATTTTATTTTAAAACACATTAGCCATAGACTCAACCGGAACTACTGGAATTTGGACCAACATCACGATCGGCCAATATAGGCCAATAACTATCTTCCAATGCGCACGGATTCTTGCCCCGGACAATTTTTGTTCAACCCGAAATGGCCACACCAAGAATGCCCAGGCCCGGAATCCGTGTACATATGAAATGGCTTCCAATTCTTGGGTTGCCGAACGGTCCGGAACGAGAATTGCCGGCCCGAGATTGCTCAGCCAAAAATGCCCGGCCCAACAATGGGGCCGGCAACTGTCAAAATGGCGCTGGCGTAGCTAGTTCCCATAACATTGTAAGTTTGTATTAAATTGAATCGTTTTTTGAAGTTTTTAATAAAATGACGCGCTGTTGTGTTCCCCAATGCTCTGAAATAGGAACCCATCATTTTCCCAAAGATATAAAAATGCGGAAACTTAGGCTGAAAGCAGTACGTCGTGTAAATTTCACTCCTACAAATAGTTCGAGGTTATGTCGGAAACATTTTGTGGATAGTGATTTCACTGGTATGTATCTTTTCACCTTTTGATCTCTATAACAAGTCCCTTAAGAGATAGAATAAGTACCTACATGACAAATTTAATATTTAATATTATCCTATAATGGTATAGGTATTTACCCCTTAAAAATAAAAGGTTACAAATTCTTAAGTCTTATTATTTTTTATTAATACATACTTTATTTTTATTTTCAGGGCTTGGACAACATCATAAATATTTAAAGAAATGTGCCATACCTTCTATTTTCCCATGGCATATAAAGCCCATTACTGAAGAAGCAAAAAAAAGAGAAGATCGGGTTCAAGCTCGAAACTTTAAGAGAAGCCTTTTTCAAGATATCCCATCAACCTCTTTACAATCTCAAGACATAGAACCTTTGGATGCAACAGATCCAGTCTGCTTATTACCCGTAGAAAAGACACATAATACATGTGGGACACAAACTTCCAATATGTTGAGAATGTTTTCCACTGAACTATTATTGTCTGATGACGATTCTGTAATGTATTACACTGGATTGGAAACAATATCCAAATTCTCACTTGTGTTAAGTACCCTTTTGCCAATGGCTCATGAAATAAAATATAGGTGGAGCAGAGTTATTGGTTTATCAATAGAGGATCAATTTCTTATGTTATTAATTAAGCTAAGAAGGAACAAACCTGACTTTGAAATTAGTAAAATGTTTGGTGTAAGCAAGACTGAAGTATCCAATGTGATAATTACCTGGATCAATTTTGTTAGCGATCTCTGGAGTTTAATTGATGTTTGGCCTAGACGAGAGTTGGTAAATTTGTATATGCCAGATATATTTGAAAAACAATATCGCTCTACAAGAGTTATCATAGATGGAACAGAAATTCCCATACAGAAACCCAGTCACCCTGATGCCCAAAAAGCTTCTTTCAGCTCATACAAGCATAAAAACACCTTGAAATTTCTGGTTGGTGCTTCACCAGGAGGTTTATTGACATATTGCTCTGGAGCATACGCTGGATCAACCAGTGATCGCCAAATAGTAGAAAGGAGCAATCTTTTTCAACTTTGTGAAGAAGGAGATAGTATAATGGCAGATCGAGGCTTCAATGTGCAAGATTTATTTGCCAGTAAAGGCATTGGAATAAATATTCCTACCTTTTTAAAAGGAAAATCACAGACCCCAGGAGTTTTGCTGAAACTGGATCAAAAGTTAGCAAGTCAAAGAGTACACATAGAGAGACTCATTGGCTTAACTAAAACATATAAAATATTAACCAGTGATCTCAACCAGTTTTATGTGCCTTTAGCTTCAAAAATATTTCATATTTGCTTAATGCTTTGCAACTTTAGAGAAGGTATTGTAAATAAAAAAAAGTTTTAATACAAGCTTTTTATTTCATTTTGTCATAATTGAAATACAGATATTTATTAAAAAGTACTTGTCGGAAATAGTGCTTATAAAAATTATCTAATTTTGATAACATATTTACCGTGAAACCTTACAACTTTGCCCGCTTTTTTGCTTATATTTAAGATTACGCAAGAACTAATCCCTTGATTTAAAAGTTATAAAAACAGTTATCTAAAGCGCGATCACAGGAATGTTTCTATGCAAACAAATTTTCATTACGTTAACATATATACGGAGAAAATTACAGTCAAAGGGGGTGCAACTTTATCTGCCATTCCTTATAACATTGCCCACACTCAATATCTCAGAAACCTTAAACTCTATTGCTTTTAAAATAAGATGCATAATGAGAAATGGTGCAAAGATGTAAACCGCCGTGGAAACAAATAAAAAGATCCATTCGTTTTCTTTTTTTTGAGGTGGGCAATGTTGTACTACGCGTCTAACCCCGTCAGACCCACTCTCATACAAAAGGATGTGATATATTAGGGCTGCTACAAAATAAAAATCATAGGTATATTTTGTGTAGTTTTATTTTAGGTTTTTAAAAAGTATTTATATAAAAAAATATCTCAATAATCATAATGTATCAAATATTAATCATCATAACATTGATAATGAAAATCATAACTTTAGTCATTTATTAATTTAAAAAAAACTTTTGTATCCTTCATATTAAAAAGAAAATAGTCAATCTATTATCACCTACCCACCTATTCGAAGTACATGTAGTCATCATCGTCGTAAGGCACAAATTCCGTTTCTTTGGTATTAATAGTTACAAATCAATAATTATAGTCTTAATATTTAATTATTAATAATAATATAATTATAAATAATAAAAAAAAAAAAATTAAATAGCAAATGTCCGGTTTTTTAGTTTTGACAAACTTTGCTGATTTTATGTTTTGACAACTTCTTATTGTCAGTTCTGATGCGTGTCTTTCCATGAAAAATACTACCCATTGCTTTCCTTGGGGTTGCTTGTTGAAAACTGCGTCGCGGCCATTTTTTATTAAATAGTCATGAATAGACAACCAAAATCCGCAGCTGCAAGTATAACGTTGACAATTTTTGTTTCTTCTTTTTCAGTAAGTAGGTAATGTAGGTTTTCCTACATTTTTTAGTTTGTTAAATATAGTGCGTCTTGGTATGCAAAATTGGCGTTCGGCTTCTCTTGACGATATTTTTTCCCTTCAACATATCGTACAGCAAGTTTCAACATAGCCGTCGAATAATTTTTGTATTGGCGAGCACCAAGACGTCTCCTACTTTTCCTTTTTCTTTGATTGCCCATCCTATAAATTAAATCATTTACTTAAAACCTAGATAAGTACTTAAATTATTAAAAACAATCAGACAGACAGACAGAGCTACTTTCGCATTTATAATAGTAGTATGGATTTTCCAATTTCTAAAAGTGCCAACCCTAACACTATTTTTACGCTGGGCAATGTTGCAAACTCTTTGCTGTGCAAAGTTTTACAATTTTGCCCACTTAAATTTCTTCGTAATTGAGACAGCTATAGCATTGAAACCAGAATTAAACTGAAGGCTAATAAACCGTTTATACGCACATAAAATTAAACTCACCTGCAGTAAGTATTTTAGGAGTATCAAGTTAAAAACTGCGACACGGAATTGGCACCACTTTTTTTTTTTTTTTTTTTTTTTTTTTTTGACTGACTTAGTCGTTGGGGCGGGGCCATACGACGCAATCGGTCTCGTGGCTGCGTTACTGAATAACGACGTGACACTGGCAGAAATGTACTTATCTTAGTACAATTGCCATCCAATAAAAAAAAAAAAAAAAATATTAACGCTAGCCGTAAAGGCACCACTTGCGACTACACCTCCTTTTATAGCTGCTGACAGACAACTGAGTGAAGGAAGTTATGAACAAAACAAATAATTTGTGTTGCCACGTACATGTTTGAGATTTACCCAAAGATTCAAAAATATTGCTATGTGCAAAAATGAATTTACTACAACTGCTTTTTGTTAATTTTTGGTATTTGGCAAAGTTGTACTTCAATGGCAAAGTTGTAAGGTTTCACGTATCAATTTACTTTCGTTTCGGTCGAATGGCCTTGAACAGGCCAAAACGTTCATGTCCAACAAGGACCGGCCAGAGATAGCCCGGGGCCGAGAGGTCCGGCCCAACAATGTGCGGGCAAATTCCGTGTACTTGTCTTTGTCCGGCCAAGCAAATTGCTCGGCATTCTTGTGCAGGACATACCCGGTCCGAGAATGTCCGGCCCAACAATGTGCGGGCAAATTCTGTGTACTTGTCTTTGCCCGGCATAGCAAATTTGCACGCACATTGTTGGGCCGGACCTCTCGGCCCCGGGCTATCTCTGGCCGGTCCTTGTTGGACATGAACGTTTTGGCCTGATCAAGCCGAGTTAGCATACATTTTGACAGCGACACTTTCGTTTCGGTCGAATGGCCTTGAACAGGCCAAAACGTTCATGTCCAACAAGGACCGGCCAGAGATAGCCCGGACCGGGCATGCCCTGCACAAGAATGCCGAGCAATTTGCTTGGCCGGACAAAGACAAGTACACAGAATTTTCCCGCACATTGTTGGGCCGGACCTCTCGGCGCCGGGCTATCTCTGGCCGGTCCTTGTTGGACATGAACGTTTTGGCCTGTTCAAGGCCATTCGACCGAAACGAAAGTGTCGCTGTCAAAATGTATGCTAACTCCCAAGGCCATTCGACCGAAATGAAAGTGTCGCTGTCAAAATGTATGCTAACTCGGCATATTGTTAGTTCATGGTTTGTCTTTGTACCACAGATAACTGTAATATGTACTCTGTGGCGCGAACGCGTCACGAAATATTTCACTTCATGTTTTGTTGAAATGAAAATGATGGCGACCATTGGCTTTCTTTCCGTGATTTGTTACTGAATTTCCACTTGTTTCAATAAATTATTCTTTAAATGATGTACTAGTGTAACGTAAAATATTTCAGTGAAAACGCAAAGTAGAACTAACACATACTTTTCGTGTAATAAGTGAAAATCGCCATGGTATGTATTTTGCATTTTATTTATTGAAAATATAGTTTATTGATAACGTTAGTTGTGCAATAAGGAAATAAGTAATATTTTTGACGTTCTATCAATGCTGACGATGCATTACAAAATTTGGAGTTGTAATAAAATGTATTTTTATTTTCTTTTAGGTTAGTTGTCAATCGAATTATTGACGAATATTTTTAGTCTCATTTATTCTTTATTCAGCACTAAATTGTCTTTTTTATCACTAGGACACGCCACCGACTTTAACTGCATCCCCAGGAATGCCTGGCCAAATGCCTGGCCCAATGCCTGGTCCAATGCCTCTATTGCCACCTCCAGGCTTGGCAGGTATACCTCCACCAATGTCTACTGCAGTTACAATACCACCAATACCAGGATTAGCTGGTCCCCTGCCAGGATTGCAGCCCCCGATGGGTTTCCCACCAATGATGCCATTCACAATACCCCCGCCTGGATTTCCACCATTTAAAGTGAGTACTATACTTTATTCTATAAAGCACAGAACATTATAAAGAACTACACAAATAGTAAAGTGTAACCACATGTATGTGCAGCCCTGCCCCTGCCCCTGAACATAATAGATAATAGTACAAATACATTTTGACTTTTGTGCTATATTTCATTGCAAAAATGTTAACCGCACAAATAATTTTCACAATATTGTCATGACAGTAGGAACATTTTGTTACACTGGTTTTCATACAGGCTATTATGCTACTGTACTCTTCTTTATAATTTACTGTGATATTAAATAAGTATTTTTGTACTCAACTTAATTTTGGTTATGAGAAGCCAAATAAAACTAAAGTAATTTTTTTTAGTCTTGTCTTTTTTTTTAAATAAAAAAAAACATGTAAAGTTGTTAATATAATGTCTTTTAAGAATTTTAAATGACAACCTATTTAAAAAAGACAAGCTAAAATTTACTAAATGAGATGAAGAAGAAGTCTAAAAACTGACCTTACAAATGTTTTTTCTATTTAGGATTTAGGCGCCCCTGCCCCAGACACGGCTCCGTTAGCAAACCAAACTAGCCCTTGGTCTGAACATAAAGCACCTGATGGCCGGACATACTACTATAACTCTGTCACTAAACATAGTTTATGGGAGAAACCAGATGAATTGAAGACAACTGTTGAGGTTAGTATTGATTTTTTTGCACTTCTCTACTGGATGAAAAAGTTAAAACTGTTTCATATATCATCCCCTTACAGCAAAAACCATTTAACAGATAGATAGAGAATAGATTTAACAAAAAGATTGTTTGCATCTGTTTACATATTTTATAGACTATTAAAAACTGGTACTAACTGCAATTATTTTTATTTTGATTTATTGATAGGACAGTAGGTAAAAAGTTACAGTATTCTGAAAATTTGTAGGTTTGAAAATTATATTTAATGATTTACTGAAATAAATAGCTTGTGAAAATGTTACTTTGTAGGAAATAAACATGAAATTATTTAAATAAAATAAAATTTTATTTATTAAAGTACAAGTACAAACATAAAATAACAATAAGCATCATAATAAGAAAATAGAATACCACCAAAAACATTTAATGTAAAATAGGTTGTCAAGACTCACGAGCTCATAACAGCTTCACCAAGAGCCAAGCCCCTAACAAAGCATTACTTTCGCGGCCATCACACATACACTCCCAAGTAGAAATTAAGTCACTGGTCTTTAACGTTGTGTCATGTAATATTTCTTTGAAACAGTCTTGGCCAAGCCATACCTTTTACCAAGATGTGGGGTTTGTAGACTTACGGCTTGTATAGTATTAAATAGCAAAAACAGTTAAGTGTGTTTAAATAATTATATTTGCTGACAAAAATAGATATATTCATTAAATGATCTACTACAAATAGCAAATAGAAATGTTTAGTCTCTTTATGCAGTTATTTAATTGCAATTGTTATTCAAACTATGCAAACTTGGCTGCAAACTTGGCTGAAATATGAAAAATTGAGGATTTTCAAGGCTTCATAAAACTTAGGTGTAACTGAATTTGGTTATTTTCTTTCCATGAAAAACTTTAGAATATATTATAAAGAACAAATCCTTAAACAAGTTTTATTAAAATTCTCTATATATTTTTTTTTCAGAAACTAATGGCAACCTGTGTTTGGAAGGAGTACACAACAGAAGTGGGTCGTGTATATTACCACAATATTGAGACTAAGGAGTCTCGGTGGGTCATACCTCAGGAGTTAAAGGATATTAAAGATAAGATTGCAGCTGAGGAGAAGGCACAGTTAGTTTAGTTCTCATTATAACTTAGCCATAATTGAAGTGATAAGTAAATATTTTCGAACAAAATAAAACATAGCTTATATAGCCATGGGCGGCGAGAGGTGCACACTATCCCCTGACTTGGACAAAAATACTGATTAAAAAAAGATTTTTTTATTATGTATAGTAAATTAAAGAAAAATTTTACTTCCTTGTAAACTCAGGAAAATGCTTAATTCGGTATGTAAAGTAAAAGTTAAGGTATGCTGAATCCAAAACAGTTTCGAGATATTGGTTTAATAATCCGTATTTTTCAATTTATAGTTCTTAAAATCGTGAGATTGTCTTTGTTTTTTCAAAAACAAATAATTAACTTAACCTACATTTCACCTATGAATGATGTCATTATATCGGCTAAATAAAAGCAAAATAGACATACTACTATTTCAGTAGTTTTTATAACTAATCTAGTTTATTATTTAGGAAGAATGTTTAAGCATTTTTTATGGTAGGATATTATTTGACCGTATATCTTAAAAACCTTAAATACCTAAAATTTGTATATATTTTGTATCACAACAACTATGCAGACTGCGGTATTAAATCCGTAAAGATGTGTTTCTTTGTTGTTGTTTTAATATGTTTTATGTAGAAGTGGTAGGTTTTGGTAGATTTTGTAGGATTTGGAGACGGCAACACTATTGTTTGTTAAATGTCAAAGTCAAAGTACACAGATGTTCTTTTTTCTGTACCAACATATCAAAGGTATTGAAGTATTCAGCCGACAAAATGACGTCATCAGTGCTAAAACTTTGATAATTTATTATCAAAAAACTCCTGTATAGAAATCAAAAATATTCAAATTAGTTTCTTAAAATAGCTTAATCTTTAAAATAAAAATATAAAAATCGTACCTTAGCTTTTACTTTACATACCGAATTAAATAACTATAAGGATGCACTATTTATTATATTGTATAGATGCAGATGCACCACCCTGAAAATACTGCCGGCGCGGCCATGAAATAATTTTCAGAATTGGATCAGTAGTAGTTCCAAAGATTACCCCCTACATACATCCAAACTTACAAACTTTACCTCTTTATAATATTAGTATAGAGATAATTTAAATTTTTAGGAAAAGTTTCTGTTATACTGCTTACACCCTCTGTACCTACTAAAACTGAAGGAACAATTTATTTTCATCTCTACTTCCATGATAGGCATCTCAAAAAAATTAATCAGGAGCAATCAACATTTAGTCACAAAACTTGAATAGAAAAGTTGTTTATGAAAAATTTTATATTACCTACCTGGGGAATTAAATATGTTCTTGTGATAAAAATCTCTATATCACTCTCTGACCCTGAAAATAATGTCAATTTGTTGCTCCGAAGACACGAAAGAAGGACAAACGAACACACTTTCGCATTTCTAATATTAGCACAGAATATCATAATTGTATTTTATTATTAGGTACATAATTTAGTTAGAATCTAGACTAGATAACCATTGGTGTTTCTCCAGGAATGGTGTAAATGGAGAGATTCCTCCTGAAGAGGTGCCTCTACCGCCTCACGAGATACCCACGCCCGTCAGTACCGGCAGCTCGGCTTTGGACGAGGCCATGGCGAAGACCCTAGCTGCCATTGATCCTACTCTAACAAACTCCATACCCATACCTGAACCAAGTAAGTTGTTTAATGGTGATCGACTCGAACCTAGCTTCTAATATATGGCGCCAGTGTTGTGTTTATTCTTTTTTTTATGCTAAATTTAAAGTATCAAATAAATATACCAAATGCAGGTTTTATAACCATAATCATAAAAATATACAACAATTTTTGTATTTTTTTAATTTCATATTTATTTCATTTTAAACCTATTAATAATACTTTTTAATTCTTGTAACAGATTTTAAAGTATGCACAATGCATTAATCTAGTGAAAAAATAATTTTAAAAAACTTCATAAGTGATTTATATTTTGTATTTTTATACAAAAATATTTCTTTTAAATTTTTTCGCTGACAGTACTGTCAAACAGCCATGACGATACTGATTACTATATGAGCCATGTGCAGTGTTGCAAATGTCAATTTCTAGATTCCCCGTTTAAGTGCTATTCCCCGAAATTCCCCGCTTTCCATTGGATATATATTGAATAAAAACACTGTTTCATACAAAATATTGTTTAATCCTTAACAAAATTAACTGTGGAATGACTCTTATGAACTAAAAAATTCTTATACAATTTGGTACACAAACATTTTACAATTTTTTTTCCATTTTCTGCATAGATCGGTTCGAATTTTAATAGTCCACCCGTTTTGGATATCCCTTGTTTGCTATGCATTAAAGCTACAATGGTATCATTATGGAGGTTTCCGCAGTGCTGTGTTTTAATTTTATTTAAGTTGCTGAATACCCTCTCCACATATTTTAATTAAAAAAGCAGTCTGTCCGATTCCCCGAAAATCCCCGATTTTAATCATTCCCTGCAAATCGGGGAATTTCCCCGCGATTGGCGGCGCTGGCATTGTGCCTTACTGCCTTCTCCTTGACATGTAACATACCTTTATCTTGTAATTGTTTGACTCCAGTGCAACCAGAAGAGATAGCGACCCCTACCCAGGCGCCGCCCGTTAACAACGTGGATGTGAACCCCGAGATGCCGTACAAGGATAAGAAAGAAGCTATAGAGGCGTTTAAAGAACTGCTCAAAGATAAGGTGGGTGTATTAGGGTTTCCAGAGGACAGAAATTTTCCTGATCTTTCAAGGATTAAAATTAAATCAATTATATAATTCATTCTAATAATTTCAGCCCAAGAGATATGAACAAAATAAGTCAAAAGAACTCTTAGCATAAAATCGTACGACCGATAAAATTAATCCTAAGTGCGGTCATTACGTATTCTCGGTTGCTAACGAAATGTGATAGTCACTGGGGTAATTGGCATACTAAACTGTTGAATAGAGCGAGACTTTATCTTCACTTTTCGTTAACAATAAAGATATGTAATAGGGGGTTGGTTTTTGATCTTAAAATATATTTCCTTAAAATAATGTGAAGCTACATTATTCCAGATGAGTAGGCATGTTTTATAAAAAAAAGTTCGAAAATTTCTAGAGGCGGGAGCGTAGTAATTTATTAACAGGAATTAGCACCGCATTAACATAATATATGTTTTGTCACTCGGACAGATCAGCCATTCCATACGATAGAGGGAGACAAACATATTACAACCTAATATTATAAATGCGAAAGTATGTTATTGACGTCAAAACAGAGCAACGGATCGACGTTATTGTTTTTGCACAGAGATAGTTTTTATCCCGGAAAAAATGTTTCACGGGCGAAGCCTGGGCTGAAAGCTAATAATTAAGCCTCTAATGAGATTTTTTTTGTTGTTTACAGAACGTAGCGTCGAACGCCACATGGGAGCAGTGTGTGAAGATAATATCGAAGGACCCGCGCTACGAAATGTTTAAAAAGTTGAATGAGAAGAAGCAAGCGTTCAACGCTTACAAGACACAGAGGTTGAAAGACGAACGGGAAGAACAGAGGTTATTATTGGATATAATTTTACTATATGTACACACACACACCTAGAGATAAAAGTAATGAGACTGACGACACCCATATTCTAGAACAGCACTTAGCGAACGCACAGTGGACAAGGCCCACAGTGGTCGAAATTTCGTTTCGAAAACGTTACATAAGTGTTTATGCAAGGTTCATCAGTAGCTAGTTTATGGAATACATAATGTTCAATATTCCTATAGATCTATTGTTTTGATTATTTATATTATGTCAGATTTTTTGCTATTGTGATAAATAATGCACGCGGGAGTGAAGAAGAAAAATTTATTGTAATTAAATAGTTCAATATTTTAATTTCTTAAATTTATTTTACCTCACTTAGGTTTATAGATAGGTAGACAAGAAACACCTACAATTAATAGAAAAGTACTTATTATTATGTAGAATACTTGCTAAATGTTGTTCTTGAATACGAATGTTAATTTTAATTTGACGTTGCGGACATTTACACCAATCAAAAGGCCGCATTGCGCCCTAAATATTTACTGTGCTAAGAATGAGCCAAGTATTGTTTATGAATCCACCGTATGGATACATGAGAATGAGAATACTTTGATAAGTGTTGTTCTTGAATAGGGGTGTGAATTTGGCTGCAAATATAATTAAATATTATTTCCGCACCCTCAAAATTTGGGCAGAAGTACATTCCAAACATCATTCTCCCATTCCCTAAGGAGTTCTAAATTAATCTATCGTTTCAAAAGTTACAGTTTAATTTCAAAAACAGAAAAAAATAGTAACTATTTTTCTCCCTCAAAATAGTAGCTGAAATACTATCCAGGTACCCTGCTCGAATTTTGTACAGAGTTCTGACTTGTGATTAAATAAATCGTTTAATAATTACACTCGTGTTTCAAATAGAGAATGCAAAAAAAAATTGGATAATTAATTTTTTTTATTATTTCCTTCAAAATGTTTGCTGAATTACATTCCATCAGACATAACGCTCCAATGTATATTATGTAGCCATATTTACTTTTAGCGAGGACAACCCATTACTGCTCCTCACTTTAAATAATTTTACATTGTTCTAGATTAAAAACAAAGAAAAACAGGGAGAATTTAGAGCAGTTTTTACTGACCTGTGACAGAATGACGTCACTCACCAAATTTTATAAATGCGAGGAAATGTTTAGTAATCTTGAGGTAAGTAAAACATTATTTTTACGCAGCAATATTAATGTAAACGAAAATGTACAAATTTACATGAAACCACAATTTATTTATTAATTAAAAATATACAGAAGTAATTTACTGCTCCCAGGCCAAGTCTTATTTCTGTCCTATTAATTGGTTGAAACTAGAAAACAACTCTAGTTCCGTTTAATTATATAGACAAATCCTTCGACAAAGGTTGCATCTACAAGGTATACACAACCACACATACACACAAACACCAGCGGCGTGCCTATGGGTCCAAAGCAGAGCAAACCGATATATTTTTGTAAGTTATCTAGGTACAAAAGGTTTGTCGACTCTGCACTTTTCACATTCACTATGGAAAAAATCTGTTTGGTGGGTTGGTTTAGTCAGGTTTGTGCACAAAAATAAAAGCATAGATGTACATATTTATACTTAGGTAGATTATTTTAAAATTAAACACAATAATGTGACATACCAAACAAAAACACGAAGTAAACAAATATGAATTATCACCGCGCGAATATTGCCGCGCGCCGTTTCGCAATCGTAACGAAGTTCACTATGAAAGCCCGGATTAATATTTCATACAAATCGCTATAGATACGAACAATAATTACATTTATCTAAATTGAGATTACTATCACCGACGTACTAAGTACTAACATTAGCTAAATGAGGAAGACTTTGTCTTCCACTGGGTACCCTGGGGCCGACAACGGTTCCCGGGAGCTGTAAGGCAACCCGTGAAGAATAAAAAAAAATCTAAATTGAGTTTTTGCATAGGTTAGAACAAGACAGATATATGTGCAAACAAAGCCCTGTTGCAAGCCAACAAGTTCGATCGAGACAAATACAGAGGTCTCAACTCTCAACTGACTGATCAACTCAGTCTATGACGTAACACATTTTGTTTTTAAATATATTCGAAGACTCTGGATTCCTATCCTTTGGGCCGAAGTTTGATTGATAGATTAGAATAATAATATCCTTTAGGGTACACTTTTATTGTGTTTTTTTTAAAATTGTGTATTAGTTTAGTTTTTGCATAGGTTAGAACAAGACAGATATATGTGCAAACAAAGCCCTGTTGCAAGCCAACAAGTTCGATCGAGACAAATACAGAGGTCTCAACTCTCAACTGACTGATCAACTCAGTCTATGACGTAACACATTTTGTTTTTAAATATATTCGAAGACTCTGGATTCCTATCCTTTGGGCCGAAGTTTGATTGATAGATTAGAATAATAATATCCTTTAGGGTACACTTTTATTGTGTTTTTTTTAAAATTGTGTATTAGTTTAGAAGTAGTAGGGCAGCCGGACTTTTTGACTTATATGAAGGTAGGTACCGCCACTGACAAACACTCCAACGTCTGTTGGAAATTCGATTTCTAGAAATCGGACCAAAATTAATAACTTATTAATTTGAAAATCTTCCATGAAGTTAAAAAAGTTGGCATATTATATAAAAAAAAAATTATGTTGCGAATAATAATGCATGCATGTTCTTAACTAATGACTAACAGTCTTATTAATAAACTCGAAGTAGCGACGTAGTAACTAAACTGTGTTTCGTCTCCGTCTATCATATTGAATTGCAGATTTGTTAGACGGAGACGAAATACAGTTTAGTTACTACGTCGCTACTTCGAGTTTATTAATAAGAGTGATTATGTTTAACATTTTAATTGACATTATTACATAAATTATATTAAGTGAATATTTGTACGACTTTGCGGGCAGGTTTCTTTTTTGTATACGTACCTATGTTTACTAAAAATTAACCAACAAATAAATAAATTTCATTTCATTTCAAATAAATAAATTTCATTTCATAAGGTAAAAGCAGTAATCATTTATTTCTTATTTCTGCATGATCTGAAAATTAAATTGTATATATGCGCTTAGCAACAGCGTAAGTAATATTACATGTACACACTGTTATCATACTAAAATAAAAAATGGTGCGAGTATAAAGGTATACCTTTTTAGTATGCCCTGATCACATTCTGCATACAAACGAATTCGAATTGTTGTGTTTACTAAATGAAACTCCTTGTGGAATAAATATATCCTTACACACAATACGAACGGACTTATTATTAATATAATATGAACTATTATAAATTATTTCAGTTATGGCGATGTGTACCTGAATCGGATAGGAGAGACATATATGAAGATTGCATATTCACTATTATTAAACGGGAGAAGGAAGAAGCGAAGACGTTGAAGAAGAGAAATACGAAAATGTTGGCACAGGTAATTAATAATAATTATTATATCCATTGTAAATTGTCTAAATATAAAAAAAAAACAAAAATCAGTACATTCACCAATCACTTATGATTTCAGTAGGTACATGAGTAGACATACAAAATCAATCTGGCAACATTGTCATCAGACATCTGACGGCCCGCCCCTCTATTACGTATCTCGGTTGCCAATTGCTAATGGTTTTTAATGGTAATTGATGGTTTTGATTTTCTGTTTCGCTCTATTCACCAGTTTAATACGTCAAATACTACGGTGACTATCAGCCAATATCCATCACTCGGCCACCGACGTACTGACAAAAATAATATATCGCAGGTACTTGAAAACATGAACGAGATATCGTACAACAGCACCTGGAGCGAGGCGCAAGTACTGCTTCTAGAGAACTCCGCCTTCAAAAATGATGTGAGTCTACTTGGTATGGACAAAGAAGATGCACTCATCGGTAACTTATCATTTTCATAATATAACTTGTCACATTTATATAATGAAGTCAAAAGAGTTTTTCAGAGGCACACGTATAACGATCGCCTTGTAATGTCCCGGACGATTGTGATACTCATTGTAGTATTTGTTTTATTGGTGCCACTCTACGGCCAGTTTATGGTGAGCCAAATATTGTCATTTAATCGTCTGCGCACTGAAGGACTAATAGTATCAAATTTTCAGTCAACTTCGAATGTTAGTAGATTTCGACGTTCTATCATCATCATTGTTCATATTTAGAAAAAAATAATTCAAATATCATATATGTTATGAATTCCGTGTCAATTCATTCAAATTAGAATAAAGTTAGTTTATATACTCGTACCAACCGATGGTACTTTCAAAATTATGATGCGATGACGATATAATTCCGCGAAATTCGTACACCTAAGGTTTATTGACGACAGAAATTGATTAAATTTGGTATTGAACGCATAATTTCATACAGCTGTGGCTTCTACTAAGAGCAAATAAAATTGTAGTATGTTTTAGAAATAGATAAATAAAACCTTGTCTGATGCCAAAGTCACTAGAAATAAATTTTAGTTGAAGTTATGCAATAATTAAAATCTGTCCATTTGTCCTTTTAAAACTAAAATTAATACCGTAACTGACTTTTATTACAGACCAACATACATATCTGTGCGTGTGGCGACCAAAGGAACTGCGCGCCGCCATCTTGAAATGTCATTCGGTTACCTGACAGTAAAGTTGACACCGTGAGTATAATAGTTGCGGTCCCGTCACGTGCACAGATATGTGTGTCGGTCTTTTCTATTTTTGGTACGAATTTGGTATTCAATACTGACTGGCGTCCATTTTTTACAGTATTCGAACAACACATTAGGAATCTAGAAGGTGAATACTTGCAAGAGCGCGAACAGGTAAAGAAGAGAAATAAGAGGCAGCAGCGGAAAAATAGAGATAATTTTCTGGTTCGTTGTTTTTATTTTAAACTAATTGTGTTTTTTTTTAAATAATTCAAGTCCAGAATTCCAGATACATTTTATTTAGTCCTTTCAGCGTGATTCTTCTGGATAACAAACCAGTAGCTAACATTCATTGAACATGTTTAAAAATATTTAAAACCATATTTATTATTATTTCTCTTAATTTTTCATATTTATCTCTTTCCCAAGCTCGCTATTGATTGTATGCAAGAATTTGGTGAAATAATTATAATGCAGAATTTTAGCAAATTTGGTTGTTATTTTCTTGTTACTCTATTATAGGCATTGTTGGACAACTTACATGAAGAAGGCAAACTTACATCGATGTCCCTCTGGGTAGAACTTTATCCAATAATATCAGCAGATATGAGATTTTCCGCTATGCTAGGTAAGGAAAAGTATAATTTTTTTATAGTCTGGTCATGTTTCACAATATGTAGATAAAGTTCCAAAAACGACTGAAGATATCGAGATGCTTCTGTGATGGTTCTGTGTTTAATGACAATATGACCACAGGAATTCTCACAAATATAAAGTAATTATTAATAACTTTTAATGACATGTTTTTATATCAGTAAATAAAATATGTTGTAGATATTGCCCACGCAGATATTGTGTGGATTACAACGGTACCTACCCTTTATCTACACATTGTGATACCGGCTTTTAATATTTTTTTTAATGAGAAAGAGAAAAATATTCCTCATTAGTAGAGGTTATTTTTATTTGTGTGTATTTACTAAACTATAGGTTTACTATGAGTTTTTCTTCTACTACTTACATTTAAAAATGGAAACCCATAAAATATTGTATCCTTTTATTGTCTTTTTATGTTCTTTAAGAAAGAATGAAGTAGTAAAACTCATGGTTAGCCTCTATTCTAGGCGCATTTTATCGCTTTGAAAACTATCACAGTTGTTTATGCAGGTCAAAACGGGTCGACGCCTTTAGATTTGTTCAAGTTTTATGTAGAGAATCTTAAAGCGCGATTCCACGACGAGAAGAAAATCATAAAGGAAATATTGAAAGATAAAGGGTTTGATGTGACCCCGGACACTACCTTCGAAGAGTTTGCTACTGTGGTATGTGAAGATAGCAAATCGGCCTCTTTGGATGCGGGGAATGTTAAGCTGACATACAATTCTCTATTGGAAAAGGTACGTATGTTTTAGATGTCCTGTGTGTGGATTGAAAAATGTAAGAGAAAAATTTTAAGCTTGGTTGGATACATTAAATTAAATGATAAACTTACTATTTGTAATGACTCTAATGTCTTAGTCGGGTGCAATGTCGGTTTTCAACAATTTGAATTCGTACACAATACGTAATTTCAATTATAAATACGCTTATCTATTAAAAATAATAATATGCTACCACGGAAATTTTATTCTATCTAATTCATTCTTACATTATTTTATTTGCATTCGCCATGAAAGCGCACTGGCGCTAACTTTTTCCCCGATTCCGCTTGCTGGTGAAGGCGCTCATTGGTGGACATACACTTACACATACAAGTTTCGCTCAACACTTTACTGCATTTCCTTATTCATTCAGATTGTATCAGAATAAAAAGGATAAATGTTGTTTTCAAAACTTGTGTTAAATTTATTATGTATTTACTTTCAATACCTACTCAATATAAAATTAATGATGATAGGTTTAATTTTGCGTAACTGAATTATCAAGTTATGACATTCATTAGTCAATATCAAAATAAGTCGATTGAGATTTGATATGATTGGTGAAATTTGAAAGGAAACAAAGTGAAAAATGTACAAGCCAATATATGTAAATCCCAATATTTTATTTTATATAATGATTTTTATTTCTACATTCAGGCCGAAGTCAGAAATAAGGAGAAGATAAAAGAGGAAACGAAGGCGCTGAGGAAAGTCGAGAGCGCTTTCAAGTGGGCACTGACCGAAGCTAACGTTGATCATCTGCTCAGTTGGCAGGAAGTGCGGGAGAAGTTAGACCTTAGCGCGCCAGAGTACATAGCGGTGTCAAGGGAGGAGGACAGGATTAGGATATATAAGGTTACATTTTGTTTTATACTGGCTGTTGTTCATAGTTTTGTTGGAAGGATACCTTGCCAATATTATTTACTGCTAGCTTTCGACCTTTTTTAATGTGACATCATAAGGATTTATGTTCGGCCCTACAACTATATATTTATATAAAAAAACACGTCAGATTGTTGATCTGTTGTGACGTGATAAAAAGACAATCAAACAAACAAATATATTTTTTGATGGAATACTTCGTCACAGATCTAATCGACCGGTAGGGGGCCGACCGCGTGACTTCCTGCCTTCGACCCCGACTTGCACCACTAGCCGCTCCATTGAGTCTTAATTGCGAGTGATATGGCCGAATAACTTTAGTATTCGCATCTGTACCACAGACGAGAGTCCCCGCTTTATGTGAAGCTCTTTTAATATTCAGACATTGGTACCAGTAATATTATGAGAGCTGGTAGACATTTTTGTGTAGGTATTTGAGGCACGACGAAAACTATATCTAAGTACAGAACCGCAGCAGCTACTAGCTCTCGGACTATAAACTTTAGTATTACATTTTAATTAAATAATATAGTATTTTATATATAGTTAATATAATATTATTTTGTTTAGGACTTCCAACACGAGCAGGAGAACAGCTGCCTGCACCATCACCACCATCATCAAAAACCGCGCAAATCTAAACGGTCCAAGAAGAAGAAGCGCTCCAATTCTTTATCGGTAAGCCTATTCTATATTTATTAAAACTTGAAAATGATCAGCAACCCTAGCAACAAAAGTAGGTAACTATGTTATTGTGGCGGGGGCATCTGGTCTACAGTCGCTGTATCGCGCTAGTGATAAAATTAAATAGAATGGCAAGTTGGAAGTCTCCCCTTAATTTTTGTATTGTAAAAATCGGAACCCGTGCCAGGCACATTTATATTTAAGATCCCGAAGATTTCAAAATTGTGCACCACACGACGTAACTAAAATATGGTCTTTGTTTCTTCAGTTTCTTGATATGCTGAGTACTAAGGACGAGCTCCCCCTTCCACCAATTTTATGCTCATTTATATAATCTATTTAATTATATCTTATATATAAAATTCTCGTGTCACGGTGTACGTAATTGAACTCCTCTGAAACGGCTCGACCGATTTTCGTGAATTTTAGTGTGCATATCCTTTAGGGTTGAGAATCGGACAACATCTATTTTTCATCCCCCTAAATGTTAAGGGTGGTCCACCCCTAAATTTTTTTTTATTTTTTTTATAGGTAGGAGTAGGGATAGGGGTAGGGGTAGTGCGGGCAAGTCAACGTTTGGGCAGGACAACGTCTGCCGGGTCCGCTAGTAATCTATATAATAAAATCAAAAAACCAGAACGAGATAAATAAAACGAGAGAGAGCGGGATGGCGCTCTACAAAACTTTCTTGACACGTTTCTACCAAACTACGTACTCCTTGGGAATTTGTATGTAATTCGATGCCTTGATTTCTGGAATTGTAATTTGAATGTGTAATTTTATTGAATTTCGAGCCAAAAGAGAGCGAATCCATTGTCTATGCCAGTGTTGTCGTTTGAAAAAAATCGTGACGTTTCTTTCATTGGTTTCGAGATTTAAGGCCGATATACACAATATATGAACTTATCCCAAACCTGTGCGCAGTAGATTCTACGCGGTCGGAGCCGCAGGCGGTCGCTAATTTGACCATAAGACTGACCATTAGGATAGTAATAATTTACCTCGGGTTACGTTGGCATCGTTTTGTGTCGCGAGACAATGCTCTAGAAAAATAGTTAATAGTGTGGTTTTTAAACGTGAAAGGCGATCTAGGGCATAGTGTTTCCTATCATTGTTGATTACGTTTGTATTTTAGTATAATGTTCATATAAAGAAAAGCCGTTGCGACAATAAAAGAAAAATACAGTGGTACGGGGGTTAGTGCTAGGCGTCTACCTTCGTCATGGTGACTACGAAATTGAAATAAATAATACAGTCATAAATATTTTTTATCAATCTGTCTCGCTCGCACTCATTTGGCTTATGGAACGCCATAGTGACGTGCATAAATATAAATAGTAGCGAGTGGATATCGATGAATTGTAAGAACTATTGGAATATGTATATGCAGTAAGGCGTGCCAAATGTTAGGCTTTGTGTTGCGGTCAACTAAGCATTTTAGGTGTCCTGACTCATATATATTACTGTACACTAGTCTTGTTAGATCACATCTTGAGTATGCTTCGGTGGTATGGAATCCATACTATAAAGTATATCGAGATAAAATTGAGTTGACACAAAAGAAGTTTCTGCGCTCAATGCACTACAGAGTGGCCAACTCAAAGCTACATTATACCGAACTACTCGAAATGTATAACATGTGCTCACTGGCTGACAGACGCTCCTTGCTGGATGCATGTGCACTGTACAACATTTGTAACAGCGTGTACAATTGCCCGGACCTGCTGGAATGTATTCAGTTTAGAGTTCCTGGCTATGCGTCGCGACTACAACAATTATTTGCGACCAGAAAGACACGCACCAACGCTGGCCTGCGTGCTCCGCTCACCAGGATTTGTGACAATCACAACAAGAGCTACCTCTCGGTCGACATTTTTTGTAGTAGTAAGAGTCTTTTTAAAACACATGTAAAAAATATATTAATGGCTAAACTAGATTAATTTGTTTGTACCTACTTATTGTTTACTGTTTTTCTTTATCTTTTTGTTGTTTTTGGGACTAATAATGTACCTATAACTTTGAGAGAATGTAGAGGTGGTGGGCAGAACTTATTTTTTTTTAAACTACTTTATGTACCTATATAATGTATGTCTGTCTACTGCTGTTATTTCTCCTTAATAAATAAATAAATAAATTAAAAAAAAGAACGGCCAATCAGTGATCAGCGTCCGTTAAGCAGGTAGCAAAAACGTCGATATTTACCAAGTTCTTAGTGATTTCCTATTGTACCAATATAGCAGCCGTACTATAGTACCTATGTGTCGTGATCTAGTAGCAATATCTCTATAGGTATATTATTTCTCAAAGGTGTTTTTTTTGTCGTTATCAAATATCTTCCTTAATACTGTATCAAAATTAATGTATGTAAAATTAATAAACAAATAAATTAAAATTAAATGTATCTTATAAAATTAGTCTAATGTATGTATTTTGTAAAAGACGCCATCTGTTGGAAGATCACTTGAACTTGATCTAGTAATGACTTATTTGTACTAATTTCAGTCGAAGTCCCGGTCGGCGTCGCCGCTCGTCGCCCGGTCACCGTCCCCGCTACCGAGTCACGGCACCTGGAGCTCCGACGAGGGGCGTAAACACAAGAAGCAAAAGAAAAAGCATCGCAAACAGTCGCCGACACCTGCTGTTAGTTATTGGTTTATTATCACTCCCAACTATCTCGGTGCAAAATATCACATCGTCCCGTTGCTCTGTTTTGACGTGAGAGAAGGACAAACAAACACACTGTCACATTTATAACATAAGATGACTAGCTTACCGACCCGGTTTCACCCGTGATATTTTAATATCGCGCGCACATGTGATCCCATTAAAACAGCCATATATGAACGAAACTTTTTTATTTATCTACGGAACCACTTAAGATATAGAGATGAAACATGAAAGTTTCATCAAAATCCATTAACGGGACATATTCTGGACGGACAAACAAGAATTCCTAAAAACTTTGTGAAGTAAATAATAGCATAGCACATTTTGTATTGATTTGACAGACATACATTAAAATTGTATTTATTTGTATACATTTATAAGGACCAGCACATACTGGCGGATGGAATATTTATAAAATAATAATATAATTGATATAATTTTAGTAAACTTTAAATGTTATGTGTTAGATGTTGATATTTGAATTTACAAAAGCTGTCACATATTTGAATTAATATTTTTTTGATTTAAATCTTTAATACATAATTAAAATTAAACCTAAAAACAACTAAATAATACAGGTCCGCGTGGAATAGTGGCAAGAGTATTGGCTGCATACATTGAATGTATTTGTTCACGCCAGTTCTTCTTAACCGACCTATACGGCCACAACTGTATTCGCAAGTATAAGTTAAATATGTATTTTTTTAACCTTCACGGGTTCGTTACAACTCCCGGGAAACGTGTTACCGGTCCCAAGGTACCCAGCGGAAGACGAGTCTCCCTCATTTAGCTGGTTACATATGAGATCACCAAACGAGTGGTCAGTTCTGTTGAAGTATAACCCGCGCTAAATAAGTTGGTCCATCCAAATATATCATATAAAGCTCAAGTCTAATAGCGTGATTTTTAGTCATTTAAAATATGTAGACATAAATTACGTCTTAATTCTAATAAAATATAGTACACGTCATCATAAGAAAAAAATTAAAGAATCTCAAAAATTATAGTTGAATTCGAAATTAACTTCCGATTACGCATTTCACGAAATTACTCCCTACACATGTATACCACATAACGAAAGCTAAGTTGTTACAATAAAAAACATAATAATTAATATTATAAACAAATATAAAAACATCCGTCACGTTTCAACTTGTTTGGCACGGATTATATTTTGTAAATCCAAAGGCTTGTTAGTATATATTTTTAATAATTATTGAAATTACAACAGAAGTCGCCGAGTCCCGAGGAAGGCGGCATATCGGACGAGGAGCCCACAAGGCGAGAGGAACACAAGAGTAAGAAGGCCAAACGGAGCGCGCCGAACAGTCCCGAGGACCAGTTCATGTACAGACCCAAGAAGAAGAAGGACAAGAAAGATAAGAAGGAGAGGTGTGTAAAGAGAGTGCTAGGGTCGGCGCACACGGACCGAGTCGCGCCTAAACGGCTAGTGCATTAACAATTGAAATTTCTGTGCTTTGAGGGCGAACGTGTTGTACTTAACTGCCAATAGATGGCGCTAGTTTTGCATTCATACATTTTTTAAGCTAAAGTATTGGCAAATTACGCAATTTATAATGACAATGTAATAATAAAATATTATTTTATTCGTAAACTTGCACCCGCGTTAATCGTTACTACTCCGCCCCGTTTAGGTCGTAGCGTGTTGTTGTATAGATATATAACCTTCCTCAACAATTGGGCTATCAAATGCAAAAATATTTTTTTTATCCGTCTAGTAGTTCCAACAAACAAACTCTTCAGTTTTATTTTTAGTATACATTAGTATATTTCTTGTATATGTGAATGTTGTCAAACTTTTTAATTATCTTTCATATTTTTAATTTTACAATGTAACTAATTTACGAATAAAACAATATTATTTTTTTAACATTATAAAACGCATACGCTTGGTAATATTTCACGCGTAAAAAAATGCTATATTAGCGCCATCTATTAGGCCAAAACGTTCGTCCTTAACACACATTAGGAGAGTCCAAGCGACGTAGTTGTGCGCTTATCCTAAAATACCACCTTTACTAACGAAACTTAGATCTGCTCTTTTTTAAAATTAATTTAGGATATTTTTTAGTTGCGTCTTGAATGAAACGTTGAACCCGTCGATGTATATACAAAGCTAACTTTAATACTATTTGATTCGCAAAATAATTAAACTGCATTATGTGGATACATTTGTTTTAGAATCTATTGTATGATATGATACTTCACAAGTAAAGCTCAAACATGAAGATCAAAACTGTCAATCAACTTGACTATTATGTATAGGCGTGCGCTGCATATATGCCAGTCGATTTTTTTATTTTATCGTTTTAAACTATAATGTTAACCTAACCTTCAATTTTAAACTCGCACACCGCTTCCCTTTTTCTTTTTTTAAAACTCTAATCAACCTCTTCTATCGTAATAACATAATGTAATTCGGTATGTTTCTTATATTTTTATTTTAAAGATTAAGCTATTTTAAGAAACTAATTTAAATAAATTTGACAAATTTTCAAAGTTTTGCCGATTGACATCATCATCGTTTAGGCAAAGTAGCCATTCTGCCCTATTACTCATAAGTCATTTGTATTGCTGGTAGTGCCACGGGGCACGTTACCCTTAACGAGTAATGATGGTACTACTTTTATCACAAACGAGTAGTACCACGGGACAGAAAGAAAACAAACAAAAATATTAAATAAAATAAATTAATCTTTGAAATAAAAATATAAAAGACTTACCTTACATACCGGGTAAAATATATAGATATTATATTATCAAATATTTATTGCTGTTATAGGAAGTTGATTGACCAATTCGGTCTTCATATTAAAGACACTTAATTAAAAACGACGAAAAATATAAATTATTTATTTAAACTGAACTGCCGTGCGAGCATGACCGCGTGGAGAGAATCATGCTCGCATGGCTTGTTTCTTTTCACACTTTTAAAATTGACGTAGTTAGCTTGAAGTTGTATTGTTTTTACCTTTTCTTTCTACAAAACAATTTTCTTTTAAACTATATTAAAATTAAAGTTATAGTTTCTTGTGTTTATGATATTGAACAACTCTCAAACAATTTTGTATTATCATTTGTCATAACCAACTTACTCAATTTTTAATACAGAAATATTTGACAGCTGCTCAGTACTAATTGTGCTTTTGGCATTGACTTATCCTAGTTGTATTATTGTTTAATTTATTTTAAAAAATCACAATTTTCTCAATAAAATATTCAGATATTGTTTGAGTAGAGTATTATTTCGAATAACACCTAATTAATTTACGTCACTTGTTGTTTAAGACCTAGTTACTTAAGAACCTAAGAACACATTATTAGGAATTTATTTTATATAAATATAATTGATGTAGGTTCACAAGAATCACAAGTAATGTAAATAACAACTCCCATAAAGATCCACAAATATAGTTAGCTGCAAAATCAATATACACCTTAATATTTGATAAGTCAATTACAGTGCAATACATATAATTTAATTTAAAAATATGTCATACTGAATTCCAAAAATAAATGTTGTTAATATGTGCTATCAAGAGCGTTAGTGGACATACACTTGAAACAAAGTTTCGGTCAACACTTTACTGCATTTTCTTATTCATTCAGATTGTATCAGAATAAAAAGAGATAAATATTGTTTTCAATACTTATCTTAAAATTATTATTTATTTACTTTCAATACTCAATCTAAAATTAATGACATTAAGGTTTATTTTGCGTAACTGTGTTATCAAGTTATGATGTTCCGTCAGTGTCAAAATATGACAATGGAAAAAAATCAGTTGAGATTTAATGTTTGGTTGTGGTTAACAATTTGAATGTCATAGAGCTTTTATGTGATTGGTGGCATTAGAAAGGAAACAAAGTGAAAAGTTTATTGTACAAGCGAATATAGCCTTTAAGGTGTCCTTCCAATCCTGCACTTGATAGTACAGAACTAACTAACTTAAATATGCATCTGACTTCGTCAATGTAGTTGCTCATTAGGGAAGGAAGTAATAAATTTATATCCAGCGAAAAGCAGCGTATGCTCGCGCTTGCAATTTTGAACTGTATTCAAACAGGTTCAAAAGCTATTATTATTTATTTTGTCAGCGTAAAACCACCGCGCTATTCCCTTCCAGGCTGCGTCTCGCAACTAACTTCAGTTTCATCATCTATCACGTTTGGCGAGAACTGTACCTATAGTTTATTTTTAATAGGAGCGGCGCGGTGTGGAGCGACGCAGAGCTCGAGCATCGTAGAGCCGCGCTACTAGCCCAACTTCACGAGCACGAGGCTGACTGACGTCGCGTTACGCGCGTGCACATATACAACGAGTACCCCCCGGACGCAGCCGCAGCCACCGCTGAGCCACTCGCTAGCTCGCCGACATCGTCCCCGCACTCACCGGGCTCTGTGCACACTCTATACACACACTCGCCGGAATCGACGCAAGATATACAACCTACTTGCTCA
This sequence comes from Nemapogon koenigi, assembly GCA_963924495.1. NCBI lineage: Eukaryota > Metazoa > Arthropoda > Insecta > Lepidoptera > Tineidae > Nemapogon > Nemapogon koenigi. The sequence goes on from OZ004637.1 coordinate 2,570,113, forward strand.
GGCTTGCAACACATGCAACCTCTTTGTTCCTTGAAAGTGATCATTAAAAATGATAAAGTTGACTAAGATCACACTCATTCTTCCTGTTGATTTCTAATTAAATATACAACCTTTATACTGATGTTAAGTAAGGTACTCGTGAATAGAATTATTTTGTATGACTGTGGACAGTAGACATTAGATTAGATTATGAAATTGTACAGCTTACTAATAAATAATGGTAAGATTTTTAGACATTTAAGTTTAGCTTCGGCTCTGTCTAGTTTTCATTTAATTGATAGAGGATTACAAACATACATATTATTGTATTACCATTTTTTATTAGTAAGAAATGCTTACGAAATTGTAAGTATGACGGTTTATTATAAGTTATTGTTGATATAATGACTGGTGTTTTATGTAAATGTACAAAAGTTTCTCTCATTATAATAATGTAACTGTAATTGCCACTTTTGTATTATTTTAGATCTAGACTACAACATAGTATGTTGAACATACTCAATTATATTGTTCAAAATAACATGAATAATGTTCCGGTACTTATATATAATTAAATCCCTTATTATGATTGGTAAATATTATATTAATAAACAATCAGATTATAAAATGGCTTACTCATTTTCAATATTCTTATTTTAATGACTTGGGACTTAGGGTTACCTCACACATACAATCAGCTTGAGGCCGCTGAATTTATTTCGTTAACCCATTTTTCAGTAATATGTTAGAACAGAAAATTTTCGATTGTTACGAATTAGTCGCTTCGGTGCTAATTTAATACTTGCATAATTTTAATTATTTTGACAAAGAATATAAGTAATGTGCAGATTTAAAATAATACATGTACATAATTATGTCTGCATGATAGATGAGACATAAGCTAGTGTCATTACAATATGTTGCTTATCAACCAACTTTCAATTGGTTGGACTGCAGAATGTTTTCTTTGTGTCAATGTGTCACTGTTATAACCATTGGAACTATATTACTAATGTATAATGTATGGGAGTGACATCACAAACGAATGTTCTCAAAAAGTGAACTGCAGTTTACAGATACTATTTACAATTTAAAACAATAACGCCGACAAATGGATAGCGTTAGGAGTAACGAAGATAAATATAAAAATATGCACAATTCATAATTCCTAACCTACTGCAGACTTCTTAAAAGTTATATATTAAAAGACCAAGAATGAACCACACATTAGGTATGTTAATGTGAAAGCAGCTTTACTTGTTTTTGCCTATAGGGGATCCTGATGAACTTTGAGTTCACGGGAATTCCCTGGGGAATAAGGCTAGGGGATGGTGGCCTAAGTGGAAGAACCAAAGAGATTTAAAATGCAGTATTTGACCTCTGCGAATAACAAACAAAATTAAACTAATTGGAGGGTCTCGCTCGTCGCGTCATGTGTCCTTCATTCAATGCCATTCACTGTCCACTTGTTATTTTGATAATTCTGATTCTTTTTTATTTTATTATCCCCAAAACCGACATCTATGTCCGGTCCTAAGAAACTGCTGAAAAGTTGGCAAGTCTCAGTGGCCTGCACCTCGTACCCCCCTCTCTCTTTTGCTTATATATGAATGATAGAGAAAGATTGATAAAAATGGCGTTAATTTGTTTGGGATGTCACTTCCATAAACCAGTAAATTGTCAAGTTATATTGAGTTTCGACGTTCGACTTTTCAAATTTTACTACACGTTAATTTACTAGTTTCTACGTTTAAAAAAATACTAGCACATGTAAATGTAGTAATATACTAGAAGGTAATTAGTATTATAATGCTCATATAATAAAATATTGACAGCTTAATATATTAAAGCTTTTGATGTGTTTAGTTTTATTGATTAGGCACTACTCATTAGCTACTTGGATGTACATTGTAGGTAGGTACTATAATATCTTGAATATAAGATAATATTTTGTGCGATAATCTATAACAGGGGTCACTAAATGGCGGATCGCAAGGCAACCAAACTCAACAAAATCGGTTCAGCCGTTTAGTCGTAAAAACTAAGCCGTCGACAAGGGTACGTCGGTGGCCCTGTGGTTAAGACGTCTGGTATTAACTAGACAGACCCCGGGTTCGATCCCGGATCCCGGCCATATCTCAACAGAACTAGCCACTCGTTAGGTATATCCTCGCAAATACCATCGGCTAAACGAGGGGGAGACTTGGTCTTCCGCTGGGGTACCCTGAAACAGTAACACGGTTTCGGGAGCTGTAAAGGCAACCCTGAAATAAGAATATTTTTTTTAGGAAAATCACGACAACGGCGCCCTCTCCTGTTCCATTCCCTTCTGGTCTCTGGTGGTAGATATTTTTCATATTTTTTTCTGTTTTTCAATAAATCTTAGAAAATATTAGATCGAATTATTTGTTGAATGTGTTAATGAAGTTCTGTGTAGGTATAACTTTTCTTGCTGAGAGATTTTCTTAATGTAAAATAGTATCTTCATTAACATTGTTTGATCTTTGACGTCACTAGAAACGAAATAAAGTGCGGGTAATAAGGCCTAGCTAAGGGAGATTTGAAATAAAATAAAAACTATGTATGCGAATCAACTTTTAATGTTACTTAAACCTATAGATCTATTACTATAAAATATATACAGAAAATGGCAACTTCTGCAGTAAACAAACACAAAATTAAACATTTTTAAAAACCTTGTCAGTAGGCCTTATTATACTATCGTAGGATAATAAGGCCTAGACTTTAACATACATAAACAATCAAAACTGGCGTCTTACATCTGGTAATTGAGATCAATAATAATAGATATGCATTAATCAAGCTTAAGTCTTGAAAATAAACACAAATTTCTTTGAATAACAGCCATCAGGACACTCAAAATTATCTGCATCATAAACTGACAAACCGATGCACTCCTCATGATACCACTTGTCGCATTTCGAACATTGCCTCATATCAGCCATCTTATCCTCACGAAAACTCGCCTGGTTCTGTTTAGTACCAGTTGTACCACTTCTACCTTTGAGGGTTGAGGTCTTTTTTATTTTCTTCTCTTCCTTGTTTTTGTCAAACAGGTCTTTAGTGACTGGAGTTCCCCTGCTTTTCTTCTAACTGTTGGTGTTTTTTCAGTATTTTTGACCAGTGTAGACATAAGCTGCTGAAATGCTGTTCTTTTTACTTGAGCGAGCGGCACATGTTCTTCATCATCATCATCACTATCATATTAGCCGACACCAAGTCATTTTCAGACCACGATATGCTCGTCTGAGGGGCATCGTGGTTTAGTCACTAAAATAACAATAAACAGTTGTAATTACTTATTTATAGATTCCATCTTATTTATTCATATAAAATTTTGAGAAAGACATAAAATAAACTGTAAAACAGACAAAAGTTGATACAAAATAATTAGGAGGATAATAAGGCCTACGGTCAAATTTGGTAGGCCTTAATAACCGCCGACAACGTGTGTAAAGAAAAACTAAAAAGAACATTATTCGGACCATGATATATTATTCAAACATCAAAGGTCGTAGAAGCATGAAATAATAGAAAACTGTAGCACAAAATTATATATATATATATATATATATATAAGTGTAATATTACAAAAAATAATTACCATTTATTAGCATGATTTCTTATTACCTATTCGTGCCGCACTGAATCTGAATTACGCTTAGTTTGAGGCGCTATCACAGATATCTAATATACTAGAATAGGCGCCATATATGAGTGTTAGCTATTGCGAATGTGATCTTGAGCGACAACGATCATTTCAAATCGTATTTTTCAGGCCTTATTACCCGCACCTACCTTATTTTTCTATGATTTTTAATTTAATACAATACCCACCTACTTACATATTATAGTATGGTTTTTGGTATGGTTAACAAAGGGCTACAATAGCATGTATGGCATAATGGCAAGTAAAGTACATTTAATCTAAAATTCAAATATCGAACGTGTCAATTCTTGTTAATTGACACATACCTTCACTCCTGCTTCGTAAATATAAGTACTCTCTACGATCTTCAAAGATAAAATTTTCACTTGGCTCATGGACATAGAGAGTATAAGTATATTCCTATATATATATTTATAAGTATATTCCTTGCTCATGGACTTTCTAAATATTTTGTGTCAATGTCAAGTACATAAGCCAAAACTTATATATAGTAAAAATCTGACCTAAAACCATAAAAGACCACTTTGATTTTCATGTATCATACAGTTTGTACCGTAGACAGAGTGTACGTAGTCGGTCGTAGACATCACAGGTCGGTAGTACCTTGCTCTGTGGTAGTACCTAAGGTATAACTAGTACCCACTGAACGCGTACTAGTATAATAGAGTTCAGTGCTAGTAAAATTGTGCCTATAAATGTAGAGAGCGCGAGAGCGGACTCGAATATTTATTCTTAGCCATTACACTATGACCCTGTACTATAGTATAATATTAAATCCATATATTAGTATATTTAGGGGGGAAACTAAATCCATAGGTAGGTTTAAATTTAAAATGCGATACTAGGTATTTCGATATACAAATAAATTTAAAAAACATTGGCAAATTCAACTTTGTTCCAAGCTATGGCATAATAATATTTATAAAAAATTTAGCTGTCAAATTATAGTTTGTGATACGATACGATCGATCGTGGATTAATATTTATGTACAAGTAATGTAATTTTAATGAAAGTACAGTTTTTATATTCATAGACGGCGAAATTAGTATTATATATTAATGTTTAATATGCTTTACTAATATGTCACAATGTCATTCTCCCTCGGTGGCAACTCCGACATAGAAAACGGCAGCGATGCTCAATACAATAGAGCACGAAAATCTTATAACAGAATGGATTTTCAAGACAAAATACAGATTATCGCGGCAGTGGAAAAAGGGCAAACCAAAGTAGACATTGGCAGAGAGTTCGGTATACACCCACGCACAGTCACTTACATATATAAACAGAAGGACGCCGTTCTGAAAAAATGCAAGCAAAAAATGTCTTCTGAAGGAGAATGTACAGTGGACGTCAACTTATGTCTTCTTAATTGGTTTATACTGCAAACACAAGCGTACTGCACAGTCACTGAGGACGACGCCAAGAACAGAGCTGAGGAAATAGCACATTCCAGCGACAAAGAAGACTTCAGGTTTACTAAGGCTTGGTTTAACAGTTTTAAGAAAACACACAATATTGTTAAACACATGACTAATGTTGACGGGGCACCAGAGAAAGGGGAATGTCGTAAATGGGCTAAACTGATTGAGAGGTACGAAACATACAGTGAAGATGACATTTATATTGGAGGGACTTGTGGCCTGCTTCACAAAGATAACTTGCAAAACTACCAATCACGTCACCTAAACGTTGATGAATTTGTGTCCTTACTCCTCATTACCAACATTGCTGGCTCAGACAAACACAAATTAGTAGCGGCAGGCAGCGACATACCTCAAACAGCGGCACAGACCTTGCCTCTACAATATTTCTATAAAGACAATGCTCAAATGGATAAATTCATTTTAGCAAAGGTTTTACAAGAATGGGACAATGAATTAAAAGTTTTGGATAGAAAGATTTTATTGATTTTTCACTTAGCAGAGACGTGTTTACCTCATGACTTACAGTTAGAACAGATAAAAGTTGTCCATTTGTCTGATATTGTGTACATTTCAAAAACATTTGAGAGAATAGTGAAGTGTTTCAAATATCACTATCGTAAGTTACAAATCATGCAGAGTTTTAGTTTTAGAAAAGAAGGAGCAGAGTTTGTTGACCACATGAGAATGTTAAGTTTGGCGTGGCACAGTGTGTCTGGAGGCACCATTAATCACATATTCCATCCGAGATATCGAAGTTGTTTATATTTCAGCTCCTTAGATAAACACTTTGTGGAGAACGAAGAGAATGACAGATTCAGTCTGACAGAGTGGTGTGAGTCACACTGTATACCGTTGAAACTTGAAAATAATGATTTGGATGGCTTTGTTGCTTGTGATCGAAACATTACTAGTATAGAAGTTGCAGCCAATGAAACTGCTGTACCATATACTGCAAGTATGACCGAGTGGTTTACACATTCTGAAGTGCCGACCCCAGTATCAGCTATAGATGCTTTTCAGGCCACTAAAAGACTTCTAAGATACATGCAGAGCGAGGAAGGGCCAAATCAATCATTAAAGTCTATAAAACAATTAGAAGACCAGCTAGAGTACGAGATGTGTATGGAACTACAACAAAACATAGGTACAAATAGTATGGAAAATTAAGAAAAAATTATACTTTACAAATTTATGAAACTTTATTTTTATCACAGATTTTAAATAGTTTTTTTAGTCTCCTTATATATAGTTTTATTTTAGTTTTTATAACAATATCTTCCTTAATTTTATCATATCCCGGTCAAGGGAGGAATGTATTTTTATTTAAATTAGTCAATTGTATTTATTAGGACTATAATTCAATTTTGTTGTATGTATATAAATAACAATATAAGCAATAAGATTAGTTGTTCTAACATAATTTTATAAAAAAAATGTATTTAAACATGATCCAAAGTTACTGATATTTATTAAATAAAATACATTTTTATGAATCTTGTATTATTTCTGTAACTTATAACAGATTACCTGTATAATATCCTCTGTCTAAAGTTATCAAAACTTTTCTATTATATTTTTGCCAATATTAACGAAACGTCTATTCGGCGTCAAGCTGCTCTGTATATATCCATCAAGCACTGCAACGTAGAGTAAAATGCGAGTGAATGCACTGACACAACAAATATATTTGTCAGTTAGGTATGTCCACTACCACATTATTAATAAAAATATTACAATATTATTTATATTACTGCTATATATTAAAAGTGTATAATGTAATGCTCATACCTATCTGTATTCTACATTAATTATTTAATGTAATGTAAATAATTTCTTCACATACCTACATAATATTCACATAATAGTTGTCAATTATATGTATATTTCTAAACAAACCCGTTTTTATTTGTTTTAAAAATATTTGATTAAAGCACTTAATCTTAACAATTGATGTTTTGCCTTTTTGTTTTGATTAATCCGGGACCTCCAGTTTCAAGACTGACCAAACCGCGACGCCCTACTTAATTGAATTTAAAAGCGACAATTATTTAGAAAACAAAATGTTTAAATTATGTAGTTATAGTGCGCGCCAAAGTAATCAATTGTGACACGGTGCGACTTTGTACTAATGACTAAATTGTAATAAATACAATACAGGGACTCGCGGGATGTTCACATCGTTGTAGTTATTTGGCTTAAGACTCAATTATATTAAATTCGTAGTATAATTTTAGGAATAAATTAACAAGATTTTTTGGTCAGGGTTCAAATCCAGTTTGAATGCAGTTTTTCTTATTTTTAAAATAGACGACATCGTTTTTAGAACATATTTCTATACCTTCAGAGTTCACGATGCCGTTCCATCCTGTATGTATAGTCTATTTGATTTGTTGAACAAAATTGTCGCCACCCCAACGAAATTCGGAATTAAATTTAGCATTGTAAATTTTACCCACATACCTCCATTCATGTCTCCCATTACTGAACTACCTAAAGAATATTCGTGCACTACTCAAGCTATGATATAACAAATAGAACTCTCTCTCCAATGTCATCAGTTTCTTCTCACTAAGAGCCAGAGCTTGCTGTAGCTGTACACTGCCTTTAGCTTTTTGTTCCTCAAGTGATCTCCTTTCGTGTGCTATGTGCTTCCATATTGACTCGAACCAGTGCAAACTTTCAAAATTCGAGTCCTGAAATCAAAATGCGTTGGAGACTCGTTAGTATAAAACATAGGGTTGTGTTGTGTACCATAGAGTGTACCCAAAAGGAAAAAGAACTGAACTTTTATAAGATCATCTCCTGAGTATATCAGTTTTTGCTGACAGTTTTTCAACAGTGACTGAATGGGCGGACCAAGCAGGTATCGAATAAAATTTGTGTGGTGTAGACGGACCAACGAGCAATCGGTTAACGTTAATGTTTGCGCGTCGTCGGTTTTTTATCGAACATAAAGGGACTCTCAGAGCTCGATTACAGCATTTGCTGCCTGTTCGCCGTACGTTGCTACTTGCTCGGCTAGGTATGCACGGACAGCTGTCGCGACAGTCTGCCCCATACACGATTGACAATGATTGGCTGATTGGATATGGATGACAATAACATAAAAAAGGGAGAGGGAGGGTCATAATATATTAAAGCTAATCAAGAGGTGGAGCCAGCTGCTGACAAGTGACTTTTATAATACTAATGCACTGTTTACCTGATCTAATAATTTCAATATATACGCCACGCCCATAGCAAAACCATCATCAGTGAAGGCGGCACCAACTTTATTCTTCTTCGTCATTTTATCTTTGGCCAGTATTATATGCTCTACAAAATTCAAAGTCAATGGTGGAACAATCACATAAAAGTTCTTCAAGTGAACATTCTTTGAATTTCTAAACACTGGTGCAAAAACGTCAACAAGCAGTTTGAAATACTCCGTGCCCTGTGTAAAGTTAGAGGTCAGACTAGCTATATTTTCATCTAAATTTTGTGCAGCTTGGATAGTTGAGCTGCTCAGTTCACTGTCGTCACAGAGGAGTTTAAAAGATTTCTCAACTTCTAGGTTAGGGAGGAACACTGTAGCATCAGCACAACAATGTCTGCCCCCAGATCTGATCATCCTCACATACCCCATCGCATTTCCAATTTGACTAATGAGGTCCCTAAACAAATCCAGGTAGCTCTGTCCATCATCAGCTAGACCCAAGTTGCGAATGCCTTTATTGAATTTCTCGGCATTTTTGTAACTGTACATATTTCCATTGCTGACAGAGGTGTCTTTGAATATCTTTAGATCTTTCATCAATCTAGACTTTATATGTTCATCATACATGAACTGGGAGAATGTGTAGAATTTTTTCTTCAAGAATTGATAAGTGAAATTCACTGTTGTATTCATGATGCCGGTGCCGTGCGTCCTTATAGAATTGGCGATATGTTTTATATTTATTGAATTTAAGTGTTTATTGTTGCTGCTCTTTTCAATAAATATCTGATTGTTCAAGTTGTATAGATACTTGGAGACGAAAACGTGTATATTTCTCATGATTTCTAGAACATCTAAGCCCTGTTCTAACGTTTGCGTTGGGAGGTTATCTTCGACAGTTTTGAGGGCGAATTTGAACACTGCCATCTGTCTCATTTCACCGTATGTCTTCCAATTAGACAGGACAACCGTAGTTAGATTGTAATACATTGTGGATAAGTAGTGCTCAACTGCAGGCACTACAGAGATGTAAACTTGCAACAATCTAAAATTGTCCACAAACAATAAAGATTTCTTTATCATTTCATCTGTAAACGGATTGACAACGTCCAACTGCAGATGCGAGTGTATATGTAGTCTTAAGTTAGTCTCAATTTCTTGACTGCTGCTCTTAAGTAAGTTGTCATCTACAAGCTTCTTTATTTGTATAAGGAACTTGTCCGACATCTCTACACCAAAATCCTTTTCCACATCATGCAACATAACTGCACAATCTTCCAAGACATCGAAAAAATGCTTCAATCTGAAAACTTCTGCAGTTTGCACGACAAAACTTTTCGTGAGATATATCGGTATTATGTTCTGATGCCAAAACATCCACGAACAGTCACAGAGGTTGCCAATCATTGGTACATAATTTGAGAGAGAATTAATTCTATCAAGTAAATTGCCGAGATTGGCTTGGCTGTCTTCAGAATATGTGGAGTGAGGTAGCAGACTGAGTGCAACACTCGCCACAACATGTCTTTCTTGTGTCGCAGCACCTTTTAGAGCTCTCTCCGCAACTACTATACAAGTCAACTCATCAAGTCTTTGGTTAGCATAATTTTTATCAGTCATGACTGATTTCTTGATATGTTGAATGATAGACACCGCTTGAAACGTCATATGCTGCACGACCATGTTCAAAGAATTCACAACGGCATTATAGTTTCGGTATATTGTGCTCTTTAGGACTTTTATGATTTCTATAATGTGGAAAATTGATCCCAACATGTTTCTGGACAGTGGGACACCAAGACAGACATGCAGATTAACTAGAGTTAACAATGAGTATTTAGCATGCGACATCATGTCTAAGCAACTTAAAAGTACTTTGGAATGTAGACTAACATCTGAAGCGTTCAGTTGAACATGAGAAATATTGAATAGCTTTTCAACAGTCAGTAGCCACTGAGAGGATATATTCAGTAGATATACTTCGTCGCGAGATATTGACAACTTTTTGTGGTTCAAATACCCGTGCCTGGCCTTTATCATGAGTTGTGGCAGTTTTCCGTGGCTAGCACACAAAGCCGGCACATATCTCTGCAGGAATTGCTCCGGGAACCATAGTGCTGTACCAGCTATAGGTATACTGTGACCCTGTAATTATTGAAACAGAATTTTAATGCTCATAAAATAATAGATTTTTAATTAATGAATGGCAGGAATTAGTGTTAGGGAACTGTGGTAAGTGTGAAGGAATCTGGCAACCACATTTACTATAGTAACATGAAGATATTATTATGATCTCTATATAAATTTTCTCAAATAAAAAATGGATCACAAAAGTAAATGTTTCTTTTAAAATTAGACTAATTAATATAATTTGTAAAAGACGCCATCTGTTGGAGATCAGTTGAGCAAACGGTGCGAAGTATTAGCATGGGTCATCTAGTTTTCACATATTTGTAGGAAAGCAGATATTGATAAGGCATAAAGATTTACTATAGTATCTTTCATATCATTTAGTGGCTAAATAGATTTTGTTGAAAATTTTGAAACATTGAGATATGTCAGGATTGAGGCATGGATATATGGGAATGAAGTGCCTGAATAGGCTGAAATTCAGTTATGTTCCCCTTCGTTCCCAAATAAATATAGATGGTTTAACTATAAATTTCAGTAACATAATAACATATACTATTTAAAGTTAAACAACCTACCTTTAAATTAAGATCCACTAGCAACCGAAATGCTTTCTTATCATTAGTACCAAAGAGATGAGAATTCAATACAAATAATGCATTGACTTTAATACATTTTGTCATATTGCTCATTATCGGTTTGTCTTGCACCAACTTATCAAGGCTAGTGATAACTAGTTTAATATAATTATTAAATTCAGCTGCAACAACGGAACAACTCTTGTCAATCAATTTTGATCTCAATGTTGCTACATTATAAAGGCTATTTTGCACAATTGAATCGTTCATCATTTTTGATGTAATAGCATCAATGGCGACTGATAAAGATTTAAATTTCTCATCTGTCAGTCCAATGTCTTTATGTTGGGTTGATTGAAGAGATTTGCAGTAAGAGTTCCAACTTCTAGCTAAGCCTGTGTTAGCTATAAGTAACTCAATCAGTACAATTATACTAAATATTTCGCCAATGTGATTTATTATGTAATGCAGCTCCACTCCATCTGGAAACAGAGAAAGAATCATGTTATTTACAATTTGAAGTGTATTAAGGAGACGCCTCATAACTTATGTCCCATACAAAAACGGACTTCAGCAACTCAAATATTGTATAAAACTTATTAAAAATAGCAAGTTCTAGTTAATGGATCCTAAATGTATATGAAATTATCTTTATACTAAATGTATAAAATATGTCAATATCAGCTACACCTAGGTGTTATGAAGCCCTGAAAGTCAACAATTTCATGCATATTTTTAATCAATAATACATTTACTAATGTATTTTTTTTTACATTTTGAATAAAGATAATTTCTCTTACTATATGGATCTATTAACTAGAACTTGCTATTTCCAATATTTTTTGTACAATACTTGAGTTGCTGAAGTGTGTTTTGTGTATTATTTTGTTGAGAAATCATAATTCCTCATGTTTCTGGTACGTAAATCTTGGTCTATCTTATCTTATCCTTGGTTATCTTATCGACTTTAATAGTAGTCCATCTTGCTCACATATTTATAAAGAGACATGGACAAAATAAGTCCCCCCCCCTTATGTAAATTTTCGTATATTGTCTTTTATATAGTTTAATTTAAACTATGCGTTTTAATCTGAGATTTTAATATTATAAAAAGTATATTGTATTTCTTATAAGAAGCCCTTTCATTTGATGTCACATTATGCACTCTAAAGATTTTTTTTTACTTTTTCCCCCAAAATTCGATTATTTACAGACAGACACACAAGAGTGATCCTATAAAGGTTTCAGGTTTCGAACCCTAAAAATGAATACCAAAAATTTTAATATTTAATTTACTTAATTTATTTAAGTGCAGCAACAGGCTTGCCACCTGTGGTTTAATATGGACAACTGGCAAAAAGTGTACCAGTATGGTGTCCCTGGCCACACTGTAAGGTATATAAGCCATGAAGTGTGAAAGTGGGTGTCTCCTATCATTATGTTTGTATTTTAGCATAAATCCATGCAATAAAATTTTATTAAGGCAGATAACAAAGCATTATCTAAATGCAAGTAACTATTACATAGATATAACAAAACAAAATTTAAAATTTTTTGAAATTCACACAAAAATTACTGCCCTAAATGAGATCCTGAGATATTTATGCATAGTTAACTTAAAGATAGTCAAGCTTGTTGTTGAAATGTGGCACACTGAATACTTACTGAGATTAATTATAGCTTCAGAGTACAAAGCAAATAGTTGACTAAATATATTCCGCAGTGTGTCATCACATCTTGTAATAAAAGCACTTAAACAACAAATAGTTTCCATTTGATTTGATATGGAACTATCTTTGAATTCATCATAGACTGCTAGAAATGGTATATATCTGAAAAATTTAATTGGCATCTATAATTAAAGCAATAAACAAAAATTACAAAATACCTTGCAGACATTGATTAGTGGTGGTTAAATATTGAGGTTCGGTTAACTGAAATAACTATGTAAAATCTGATACTTTATCTTATAATGACATCATTTACAACTATTTTATTTAAATAAAAACTTTACAAACAACTATCAGCAGATAATAGTACAGTTTAGCCCCAGTTTAGCTTGAAGAGTAGCCAGAGACATCAGTAACAGTATTTATATTTAGCCAGTTGCGTATATTGAATAGAACAGGTGGCAAGCCTGGACTTAAAGTTGTCAGTTTGTTTTTTTAGAAGTCACATAATTTGAAGAGATAATGTAAAAGTATAATAATGTAATAAGTACCTTTGATAAGCTTCCTTCTTCAAGTTAAGAACTTCAACACATAAACTAGATAGCACACCCAGAATTTTGGTCATGAGAGTATTGTCTGAAGATACCAAATCAATAATAGATATTTCTTCTTGTGGCTCCAAAAGTACTTGAATTGGTAAATAAGTTTTATTTTCTTCCCAGTTTTGAAAATTTCCATTGATACAGGTTAGATCTTGATGCTGGATTTTTACAAATTGTCCATAATCTTTAAGGAGAAGAGCTCCCGCTTCAGTTTCTGCTTCCGTCTTCATATTTACAGCACAGAGCAAGTAAATTACAGAATTAACTTTAGGTATGGCACCATAGGTACCTACTACAAGTGAGTAAAGGCTAGATAAATGTGTCCATATTTCTGAAAACTTGTAAATTATTTAACTGAATTTATATTATTTTATTGAAATTCTATTCTATTCTATTTTTTTTCAAAATGGCTCCATCAGGGTCTTGATGATTCCGCCAATGTCAAGTATTATAGACGTCACAGTAACAATAAGCCGATAATCGGTAGGTAGAATGCTCCCGCCGGCCGCGATATGTCCTATTAATCACTGACTAATCACAACCATCACAGCACGGACGGGATTAAACTGGATTCCCCAACACGTCTTCGCGGCGCGTGCGCTTTCCACCAAGGCGTGTCGTGGAATCCTTTATTGAAATTACAAAAAATACAAAAAAGTTTGATCCTGTGGGGTTAGCATACATTTTGACAGCGACACTTTCGTTTCGGTCGAATGGCCTTGAACAGGCCAAAACGTTCATGTCCAACAAGGACCGGCCAGAGATAGCCCGGGGCCGAGAGGTCCGGCCCAACAATGTGCGGGAAAATTCTGTGTACTTGTCTTTGTCCGGCCAAGCTGGCCGGTCCTTGTTGGACATGAACGTTTTGGCCTGTTCAAGGCCATTCGACCGAAACGAAAGTGTCGCTGTCAAAATGTATGCTAACTCGGCTGTTTTAATCAAAGAGTATAATAATATAGGCAAAGGTTTCAATCAATACAATCTCAGATGAATGACTAAATTTATTTATTTTATTCATGGCAATCTCAAACACAGAGCAAGTAAAAATCATCGATCTAGAAAAGAAATGGATATAGCAAGTTAGTGCGAATCGTGTTCCATCGAAAATCCGCGCAATTCAAAATATCCGCGCATCGCCCGCTTAGTCTGTGATCGACTACAAGCGCGAGAGTACGTATCTGCAGCGAATTAAAATATTGCGAAAATGCCGTCTTGCGTCATTAAAACGTGCAAAAGTGAGACTAGGAAGCATACGAAAGCGACTGGAATTACATTTCATGAGTGAATACCATTTAAAATACAATATTTTATAAGAAATAGTTAAATTTATCATTTCATACAGTTAAACCTGTCGGATAAAGTGGAGACGGCTTCTTAAATTATATTTTTTAAAGTACAAAATACATTTTTATTTTTTACTATACTTATTACGAGGCAAGGTTTTCCTCAGAACAAGTAAAGGAAGTTTGCATCATTGAATGTAGTCTATTTATTTTCAACCTATTAACAAACGTTGCGTTGCTAGGATACGTTTTTTAGTTTTAATTATCATAATATATACGATCGTATATTAGGTGATTATCCGCTTCATAAAGGAACTCTTAATTATTAATATAAATTATATTACATATATTTAAATGTCTCTTTTTTTACTGATGACCTAATTGCGACGAGAAAAAACAGAGTAGATTAAAGTTTTTATTATTTTCTCTAGGTTTCCACCAGTCTTCAGAGAGACGAGAAAAGTGGATTCCCCTTTTCCCTTTCTGAGGAACCGAAAACAATGTTTATTTCTTTTTTAAAAGAGGAGAACCTGCTGTTAACTATGTGTATTATAGGTGTTTTTGTGGTCAATAAGTGCAAAATATTGTATTTAGGTTTTAAATTGTTTACTTATATTAAAAACTAGCTTCTTCTTACTTCGTTATGTTTACCTTTGCGCACCCCCTGCCCATCGTCATAGCATGATAGTATACATTACATAAAACACCCTCTTGAAAGTACCATCGAAATCGGTTCAGTAGATTCTGTTTCGTACCTCTGCTCACCCCCTGCCCATAGTCATAGCATAATTGTATGTACACAAAACACTCTTTGCAAAGTCCTCTACCTTCCCGTGAAAGTCACGTCGAAATTGGTTCAGTAACGTTGTCATGCCGTGATGAAACAAACAATAAATGTTACGACAAGCTTGCCACAAATGTGCCTAAACAACCTTGAAGCGTACTTAAAATTTCTCTTTCAATTCTCGTCCAAAAGTTATCGAGTCGCCGCATAAGATGTTTCGCTTCAAAAATTTTATAATTTAATCATATAAAATTAAATAAAAAGCCGCTATCCATAATTTGGAGCCCGGGCAGCACGCGACCTTCGACACTCTTCGTGATGTAGGGTTACCATTTGTTGGGAACTAGTACGGGACGTTTAAGTACCAAATAAATAAATACATGCGTAACGGATTTGGATGAAATTTGATGCAGAGATAAATTATATCCGAATTGATTGCGAAGATTCAGGAAGAGGTTCAATTTAATTATTTTTTTCGCCCATTTATATTATATTTGTTTCTTTATTTGTTTTATTCAATAGGGTTTGTTAAACAAAAAACTTATGTACATTAACCACAAACCAAAAACAAGCCATACAAAGAGGTTTTTCATATATACGGAAATATACGTATATACGGAACGTATGGTAACCCTAGTGATCGGAGGCATACGGCACGCACACACGCACACACTAATGAATGGCGAAAATCACAGCGATACGGAGTAAGTGCGCGCGGAAAAGAGATGACACAATATCGCAAGATATCTCTTGAAAGCGAGTGGTCTTGTATCACGCGATACGCACACTACCATAGTCGCGGTGTCGGATTTTAAAATAGTTGAAGTATGAAGTTGCGGAATCCATTCTTTTCTAAGATCGCTGGTAAAAATCTCAAAGATGGCAATCGTTGCAAATGGTGCAATGTTGCAATCGTTCACTATGAACCACTAAACCACTATGAACATTTTGACTGTGATTTTGACCACACTATAGTCGGTTAAAACTTTTATCAGTCAGACAATGTTATGTCAGTCAAAACGTAGTGATTATCACAGACTACGATTATATTCTCTTTGGTCAGTCAGTCATATTTGTGATTTGTTTGTGAATTTTTGTGTTTGTAGTTTGTAATTTTCGGTATTTTCTGTATCGTGTTCGTAGACAGGACTACAGGAGTCTACGAACTCGAAAGTTTATCTTTTTGTATACATTAAATAAATTAACTTATATAACTTTAAATAGGTCGAGTGTTTTAAAACCGCTTACAAAATGGATCAAATGCTGCCAAGTCCGTACAACATACCCGGGATTGGGACCCCGCTCCATCAACCTGAGGAAGACCAGCAAATATTACCGAATGCTATGCAGCAGCAGCAACAACAGCATCAATTACAACAGCAACAACTGCCTTCGCTATCCTCCCCTTTAGTGGGCTTTGGATTAGGAACACCGCAAAGAACGATGCATACTTACGCCCCTACAAGTTTCTCTACCCCACAACAAATGATGCAGCCTCAAACGCCAGTGAGTAACTGTTCTATATTTCTACCTCAATTATTACATATACACAAACACATAATCACAACCTTATATCTAGCAGCATGGCCTGAGAGGCCTGAGACACCAGTAATAAATTAATGCTTAGCATTTTTTAAATGAGTGATGTTTGAACTCAGGTCCTTCAGTTTTAATTCTAATCTATCTATCTATCATCACACCTTTCATCCCAAGAGGGGTAGGCAGAGACAATCCAATGCCATTTGTTACGATCCTGACATACCTCTTTCGCTTCTTTTATATTCATCATACCTTTCATACTGCTTGGTGATTGTGTGTACTTTTAATATTTCCATCAATCTATTCTGTTTCTAAATCATAATGGACAACATTTAATTTTTTTAATCACCCTATTTTATTACTTTAATTAAAAATATAATAAAAAATAAGAGTCACGTATTTTTATATTTTATTTTTGGTTGAGTTTTTATATTTTTAATTTAATTTTGAATTTTTATAAATCCTGAGGACTTATAAACTAAAAACCTTAGCTAGGACTAAAAATAAGAAATATAAACTGCCACCCAAAGAAAGTGACAGATAGTGTCAGTCAAGCCACAGAGTATACGTTATAGAAATGCAAAGAGTATAATATACTGTAGAAATGTCCCGTGTTCCCGAATAGGTGTTGCTGTAGCCGGAACTCAAATCGCCACAATATTATTCATAATGTATAACAATACTAGCTTTTTCACTCATAAATTTATTTCCTGTGATAGCCCATTCGAAACTAGCAAAACTTCCAAATATATAAAAGAAGTATTTTTATAATTATATTTAAAGAATAATTATTAATTTAGCTTCAAATGGAATAAAAATGGGTAAAATTAATAGAAGGCAACACCTGAGTTCAATAACTAACAACTCAGCCAACAGACATTAGTATTTTTAAATTAGAGGGTTAGCACAGATTAGGGCACCTATTAATCCTTATTTTTCAATATTTTAGTATTTTTAAAATAACTTGATAATTAAAGGATATTAAAAAAAAATAAAAAATAAAATAAGCTTTCTAGCATGTAATCTCCAAATGGTTTTCGAATTTTGGTACCTTACGAAAAATGAAATGTTGTCCATTGCACTGACCTGTAAAAAACTGTAGGTACTGGAAGTATTGCTTGCTTTCATGCATTGCTAGCTTCAACTACTATAATAATGATGGAATATAAACAAATATTGTTGTTTTTGTTTCAGCAAAACTTAATGTCTCCAATGATCGGTGGCAGTAACCTTGTAGGTCAGCCTTTACTTAGTCAGGCCAGTCCAGCACCAATGACCCCGATGACTCCACATTCTGCCGATCCTGGAATACTACCTCAGTTACAGTGAGTTTCAAAAGTGCAAATTATAGTTTGAAATGATATAGAAACCAATATGTTATGGACAACATTTATAATTCATGATGATTAATTAATTTCATTAATATCATGTTGTTGTTTTTCACACATTAATTTAAGATTTCCTTTCTTTTTCCTTTTCAAATATATTTATTTATTTGACTATAGCATAACATAGCATTCATATTATGGTATTTATTTTTACAGAAATATAGTGTCTACAGTGAATCTCAATTGTAAGTTAGACTTGAAGAAGATAGCTCTTCATGCTCGTAATGCTGAATATAACCCTAAACGGTTTGCTGCTGTTATAATGAGAATCAGGGAGCCCAGGACGACGGCACTGATATTCTCTTCTGGTAAAATGGTGTGCACAGGTGCCAAAAGTGAAGAGGACTCCAGATTAGCTGCTAGGAAATATGCTCGAATTATTCAGAAATTGGGCTTTTGTGTAAGTATTGTGGATAGCTTTTGCCCAAACTTTCTTCCCCCATAAATATAGATAAGCCACACGGAATAAAAAATTATGTCTTCCTCTATGCATTTCATAGAACCTCTATATTACATTGTCAATAAAATAATATTTCATATTGAATTATTGTGAAAGATTTCCCAAAGCAGCGAAGGAGTCAATGAAATAGGCTAATAAAATATTTTTAATGAACTTCTATTTGATTATTTGTAAGAAACACCGACATACTTTTGTATCTAACAGTTATTTATAATATAATTTAATCAAATTTCAGGCAAAGTTCTTGGACTTTAAAATACAGAACATGGTGGGTAGTTGTGACGTGAAGTTCCCAATTCGGTTAGAAGGCCTAGTACTGACTCATGGCCAGTTCAGCTCATATGAACCAGAATTATTCCCTGGACTTATTTACAGAATGGTGAAACCAAGAATAGTGTTATTGATTTTTGTGTCCGGAAAAGTGGTATTGACTGGTGCCAAAGTGCGGCAAGAAATATATGAGGCTTTTGACAATATTTATCCTATACTAAAAAGTTTCAAGAAACAATAGTTTTAAAAGTGTAGTTTTATTTTATTTTAAGCTTAATCTAACTGTTTTTTTTTTTAATTATAAAGTACACATCACATAGAGATATTATATGTTGTTTAATTCCATATGCTTTTTTGTATTGGTTATTCCAAATTAATTTAAAGCCATTAAAACTGAGAATAGATTTTAGATTGGCTTTTTGATTGTGACTGGTAAACAAACATTGTAAAGATTTTATTGGCGGGTGACAGTGGAGCTGATAGTGTTCCTGATGACCCTGGACAGAGCCCTTTTATGCCAGGCCACTATATAACCTAGCCGGATTTTTGCATAATTTCCTCCTCGATACTTTCGGGTCGAGAGCCTAAACCAGTCCCAAGGGGTAGTTCACCCTCGTGTATATTTCCGTCAGTGTACAGAGGGCGTCCTCAGTACAACGCTTGTCATGATGGCTCTCAAGAATGCTCATACTCATTGAAAGCAACGACAGTTAGGGTTACCAGATTCTGAGGATTACCGCATTTTTGGGGAAAGTTATAACTATTAGGGCAAAATATTATTAAGAGAAGTCTACCGCTGGGTACTCAGTTACGCAGGAACAAGGAATATAACTTTCAAAATACCTTATTCATGTATTAATAGATTGTGTTATTTTCTATTATTAATAGTTTGGGGAAAACAAACACGGTATAGGTACCTACTAATAACCGGATGTAGGACGACAGCCTGAGATTTCGTTGCCTGTGATGGATAGTGACAGTTCTGGACTTCCGGTTCCGAAAAAACCCTTTCCCAGCGAAGTTGACATGCGCCCCCGCCGCGATAGACGTGTGCCTTTAAGATACCTAACCGATAATGTGTAATTTTGAGTATAAGTAACTTTCTGTTGTATGTGTCTATTTTGTGTGTTAACATTAAATTGTTTCTTCCAATACGTGACTATAATTGTATCACCTCACTTTAACCTGCCTGTCGCGCACGTACCTACGAATTCGTCCACAAAACCCAAACTAGCCGGCGCTATACGGACTAATTACTACTGTAAGTCGTTCGGATAATTGAAATAAAACAAAAAAAAAAATTATAATAAAATTATAAATCATTTCCCAACATAAAGTAATTAAGCCTAAGGAGGGGCCATAGAGGGTCTCCCCCTTTCGCCATTTTTTTGCTCTTTGACTAGTTAAACTGACCAGATGCGCAGTACACAATAAGTTACCTTAGGTTTCGTTTGTTAATTGTGATGTTTTAAATGGGAAAGGCGATCTAGGACGTCAAACTTGCGGGAACATAGTGTTTTCAATAATTATTTATAATTATTAGGTATGTTTGTATTTTAGCATACTTTTCATATAACGTAAAATCCGCTGAGACAATAAAACGACAGACACATACAGTGGTACAACCCGCAGAAGTTAACTAGGCACCTCGGCTCTGTGATGTCATGCTCCTAATTTATGAACCATAGAGTGCACGCACTATGAACATTTCACGGAAAGGCGTGACTACCTAGGGTTAAGTCTGACGCGTCGAGGACGAAGAGCGGTGGCCGGTGTCTTCAGCGGGTTGTACAGGTGTTAGTACTAGGCGTCTACCTCCCCTCCGGCCTCCCGCCAAAAGTGGCAGAAAAAATTGTCCGGTGACTTACCGCTTTACTCACAACTCCTTTGGTATAATACTCATGTATGTAGTCCATTATGGGGTAATTACGTAATAGTAATCTGGCAACTTTATTTACAGTTGACTTGACTGACAATTTTTTGGCAACATTGTGATTGATTGATCAATTATCACTGATTCCGTTTTAGCCACGCATATTTACTTATTTCTTATTATTAGCAATAAATAAATACAATTCTAACAAACTCAACAGATACTACTAAACATGGGGGATGCAATAAAGCAGACTGTAGCTGGCATACTCAAGAGTATAGAAAGGTAACCTTTAATATACTTACTCTAATTTTAGGTTATAAACTCTCAATTCTTGCAAAATATGACAAAATTTTATAATATATCGATTAACAAGTTAATATACACAATTTCTAGGTATAACCCGGCTAATCTTCAAACATTGGAGCGTTACGTCGAGTTACAATCGAAAGAAAACACTTATGACTTGGAAGCCAACCTAGCAGTACTCAAGCTGTATCAATTCAACCCCGAGAAGTTCAATGCAGATATAACCTGCCAAATTTTGTTGAAGGCGATCACAGATTTTCCCCATACTGATTTTACTCTCTGCAAATGTCTTCTTCTGGAGTCTGTGGTAAATGTTTTATATTTTGTGGTTTGTGTTTATTTCCACCATAGCTTCACTCATTATAATCAGCAACCATTAAGGCTAAAATATTTTCTTTTGCTAATTAGCTAGGTACCTAGTACATAAAAATCAGGGGAAACAATTGTAAAACCTTTATTAGTTTGATTAATATTAATTTCAGACAGAAAACGAGACCATCTCGCAGATAAAATATTTGGCTGACATCCTAGAGCAGTGTGACTTTGCCCAATTCTGGAACAGGGTTCATCAGATGCCAGAACTATGCAACCGCATCACTGGATTCCATGACTCAATCAGGAAGTTTGTGTGCCATGTTGTTGGCATTACATTCCAGACCATTGAAAAGAACAACCTTGCTGATTTGTTAGGTGGTATTGATGGTGAGTGTTTTTTTTTCTTTTCACACATATTTTACATAATTATTCTTGCTGCGGGCGGGAATCAAACCTGAGACACCATACATAACAGGCAGGATCAGTATCAACTGGGTTATGGTATCATCATTTTGATGATTAGATATAACATTGTTATATAAACATGTTAGACCAGCAGAAACAAAACTTATGGAGTCCTTAGTCTTTTCTGTAACTAGAATATGAAATAATACTATACCTAATGATGTATATTTAAGCAATTTTGGGGCTTCACAATGGTCACTTCTGTTGATAATTAAAGATACAAAAAAGCTGAAAATAAAATTAACAGTATACTCTGTTCCTTATTATGATAAACTATAAATTACTTACAAAACCAATCTAAATAATAAAATATAAGTAGATGTAATAAATCTATATTGAAATAAACAACTTTCAATTTGTGTTGTTAAATATCTCAAAGTTCATTTTTGTTATCTGTCATACTATTTTAAGTTGAACAGAGTATGTATAATGTTGTCTATTTTATAAAATTATGTATTGTTAAAACTTATACTATTAATTCCAAACATATCAAACATGAATAAATGAGCCTCATAATGTCAAAATTCTGACCCAAACCTTCTTGGCTGTAAGTATGTTGCTGACAATGTTAATAATTATAAGCAAATTATTTTTAAATAAATGTATCTGTCATTACCATTACTTGTGCCTGAAAAAAGGCTTTTGAAATGATTTAGTTTAGGCTTTATATTTATCTGTACATTTATCACAGTTTACAATTAACAAGATCAATCTATTTCAGATGTAACCCTTAAACATTGGGTGAAAAAGTACAACTGGAGGGATGATGGTGAACTGATCTTCATAGCTAACCAAGATGAGAATATCAAGACTAAGAACATTACTGAGAAAATTGAGTTTGATCATTTAGCTCCATTAATGGCATTGTTGTAAATGAAACAAGTTTCAAAATATGTATTTCAAATGAATTGATAATAAAATGTCTCTAACTTAATTTTGGTTTTATAAATATGTCCATTCAATTAGTTCTTTAGATTTCGTTGGTTTTCTTTAGCGCCCCGAGACAGAGCTCTAGAAAAATGGTTAATTGTGTTGTTTTAAATGGGAAAGTCGATCTGGGACGTCTAATTTGCGGGAACATAGTGTCTCCTATTATTATTTATAATTATTATGTTTGTATTTTAGCATAATATCCAAAGTAGAAGCTGTTTTGACATTAAAACGACAAAAAATTAACCCCTAGTCTAATAGTCCCCATGTCCCCCTGCCAAAAATGGTTTGGTGATTTACCACTTCACATCTCAATTTCTGGGCGCCGACTTCTTGTTATAGAAATTACTAGTAAGGTCACGTAAAAGCTGGCATGAAGAAATATATTCAATTAGCTCAGGTAATTAGTTACCTAGGTATTAAATTATTGAATTTCTCAGTTCTTATAAATTCAAATTTCCGTGAAACCAGCCAGCTCTTGATAGACATGTAGTTTGCATCGAGTTGTGAAAGAGCTACGATCTATTTGTCTGAAAACCTATAAAAACCTGAAATAATAATTAGTTCTACTTTCTATATTATTTAATCACAAATGGGCGAAAATAATGATAAAAACGTAGTCAACGGAGCCAACATAGGCATAAGGCATATTTTTCAAGGTTCTGTTGTCAAAGTGGTAAAAAACGGACCTTTTTGTAATTTTGTCCGTATGTATGTTATGTTACAAAAGAAGATTCTTTGACATCCTGATTTAGGTGAATATTTTATTAGATAGAACTTAACTTCCACTCAATAAAATTGTTTTGTTAGATACAAGTTAAATAGGTATACATACCTAAGTACCTAGATATTCATTGAAAGTTATGGTTGATAAAATTTATTAAACATTTTTGTCAATTTAAAGTTCACATGTTCGCATCGTGAATGTTTATATAATACTTATTTTGAACATATACTATGTAAATAGAAGAAAACAGCAATAATAAACGAAATATTTTATCACATTTTATACACTAACTTTGGATTAAAGTAAAAACTTAGCGTTAGAAAAATGACTTGGTTTGACAAATATAGCAATAAACAACATCGTAGTCCAAAACGAATCAGTGCTTCTTCCCATGACTGTATCCATGCTCCTTTCCTCCTGCGTGACCACCCTTCTTTCCGTGGTCGTGATGATGTGCATGATGTTCTTCGTGGCCGTGGTGACCCTTGTGTCCTTTGTGATCTTCGTCGTAGTGAGCTTTGTCATGGTGACCTTTCTTTCCGTGGTGTTTCTCATGATGTCCCTTCTCATGATGTCCACCCTTCTTGTGATGCCCGTCTTTCTTATCGTGATGGCCGTGGAAATCTCCGTGTTTGTGATGATGTCCACCTTTGTGGAAGTCGTCGTAGAATTTGTGTTCTTTGTGGTACTCGTCTTTATGGGATTTGTGGTGGAAGCCGGTAGTTTTAGAACCTTTTTTGTGTCCCTTTTTATGTCCGAATTTCCCGCCTTTGTGTCCGTGGGCTCCTTCATGATGTTCCCCGTGGTGGTCGTGTTCATCGTGATGTTTCTTTTTGTGTCCGCCATGTTCGTCGTGGTGACCTTCGTGGTGATGTTTCTCGTGATGACCGTGTTCGCCCTTGTCATGATGATGATGGGACTTGTAGCCTTTTTCACCCTTTTCTTTGTCGTCTTTGTGATGATGTGCTTTATGTTCGTGTCCCCCTCCCTCCTCCTTGTGGCTTTCCTTGGCTTTCTTGTGTTCTGTGCCGGCGGTCGCGAGGTCCTTCCCGTCGCTCCCGGCAGCTGTAAGATCAGCGCCTTGTCCGCTGGGCGCTGTGAGCTCCGCGACGCCCTTCGTGTCGGTCTCTCCCTTGAGGTCGGCGACGTTACGAGCGATCGTCAACACCAACATACAGGCTAGCAGCCCGCACACCGGTACGTACCTCATTGTACTGAAACAAAAACCTTAATTAGATGACAAACTTTAGTTTACTTAAAGTAATAAACACGAGATGAACACCTTACCTGCTCCCGACGGGTGATCAATGAACACCTAACTAAGAGTGTGTCAACGGCGCCGTTTGAGACAAATTTATAGATAGCGAGTCACAGACGGTGACCGCTTGCCGAGATCTGTGGCAATCATCGTTGCTGCAGTTTTCTGGACGAGTTGACGCGATGTCGACATCGATTTGTTCCGACCGTGACGTTACATTTACACAGCTGGGCAGCAATTGTACGCTTGCTCCCGTGGTAAATTTGGTAAATCAATATTGTTAATATCGTCCTCGAGGCGAGGACAAAAACTCAAAGTAACATAATAAGTATGATAGTTAACCAGATACACCTTAGGTGTAGGAACACAGAACAAAAACTAGCCCAGGTCTTATTAGTTTCAATTTGTTGTAAGTATTCAATTTATCTTGAATTGAAATTATATTTTCATTAAGTATAGGTATTACGGACAAAATTAGTTTCACATAGGTACACATACGTAAACCTTGATATTATTGAATATCAATTATGGAATATCTACTGAAGAAATGATTAGATAAAGAAAACAATTGCCACACTTGTTCTCTAATGACTCTAATTGATATTGTTTAGTAGGCACTATGTTACATTTATATTAGAAAATACAACTTAATAATATTTTAGAAAATCGTAACAGATAGGCGTGCAATTTTATCTAAAATATAAAAAAAACATCATTTAAACAATTTAGTAAAAAGAAGATTTATTTACAGAAGTGTATAGGTAACATAAAAAATAACAAAACAATCATAATAACAACATTATCGGTCAACAAATCAGTGCTTGCCATGGTGGAATCCCCAGTGCTTATGGTCTTCGTGTCCACCCTTCTTACCATGGTCATGATGATGATGATGATGTTCCTCGTGACCTCCATGACCCTTGTGTCCCTTATGATCCTCATCGTGGTGTCCCTTATCATGGTGACCTTTCTTGCCATGGTGAGCCTCATGGTGTCCGGAGTGATGATGACCTCCTTTCTTGTGATGGCCTCCTTTCTTCTCGTGGTGTCCGTGCCAGTCTCCGTGTTTGTGGTGTTTGCCCTCTTTGTGGTGGTCATCGTAGAAGTGGTGGTCCTTATGGTATTCGTCCTTGTGATACTTCTTGTGGTACCCCTCGGTCTCTTCTCCCTTGTCGTGGTGTTTCTTGTGACCATGTTTGCCTCCTTTGTGATGGTGTCCGTGTTCATGATGTGAACCGTGGTGGTCATGTTCGTCCCAGTCCTTCTTGTGTCCGCCGCCATGGTCGTGGTGGTGTCCCTCGTGGTGATGTTTCCCGTGGTGTCCATGTTCCCCTTTGTGGTGATGATGGTGTCCTTTGTGACCCTTCTCTCCTTTCTCCCCGTGTTCATGATGATGATGCGCGTGGTGCTCCTTGCCTCCGCCGCTCTCGTGGTGATGGCTCTTATGGCTAGCAGCAGCCACCAGGTCCGTGTCGGCGGAGCTCAGCTCTCGACCGGAGCTAAGCACGGCGACACCCGCCAGGGCAAGTAACGCTAACAACGTCCTCATGGTTGCGTTTCCTCTATTGAACGCCGGGTTTGAACTGACGATAGGTCACTCTGAGAGACAATTTATACGATTAAGTTCGCAGGTTGCGGCCGGTGAAACCATCAGACAAGGACAGCGGCCGCACGCGCCGTGCCTAATTACGTTCCGGAGATATCGTTGCAACATTATCACATTTATACATTTCTTTTGCGTCGCAGCTGCTCTCTTTTTTATTTTCTAGTTAGGTACTGTTAGGAAATATGTTACCTAATTGATTGATTAGCTTTCATATGTTATTGTAACTCAGAATAATCCATATGCAAGTAATCACCATTAATTCTTTTAATGTTTTATAGCCTATATAACCTTCCCCGTGACGTGAACCACTCTATCTAATGATACCAACAGTAACAAAATCAGTCCAAATAAATATATATTAAATTTAGATTATTTATCTTGCTTGTATCTTGTATGATATCACTAGCTTTCCAACCCGGCTTCGTCCATGGTTTTTTTTATTGATTGGCATTTGTACTAAGATAAGTACCTACATTTCTGCCAGTGTCACGTCGTTATTCAGTTACATATAACCCGCATATAACTGTCGAAATTTAGTATTGATACTTTCAGGAATCTGAAATAAATATACAATACTACTTCTATATTTACAATTAAATTAATTAAAACTACTGGTCGTAGCGTGATGTTAGGCCCAACAATGTGCGGGCAAATTCTGTGTACTTGTCTTTGTCCGGCATAGCAAATTTGCACGCACATTGTTGGGCCGGACATTCTCGGACCTGACATTCTTTGGCTGGTCCTGTAGCGACATAAACGTTTTTGGCCTTTCGGTCGACACGAAAGATATCACGTCAAATATATGCTCACCCCCCTGGCCCGCTGCAAGGGCGGCATTTTCAAGGGGGCGGCAAAAACAGATATCGAAACGAAATATTCTCATCATTTAAATTTTTTATCATGTTATAATAACGACATCTATTGGTCAGTTTCGAAAATAAACGCAAACGTAAAATAAGCTTAATTTTTTTTACTGGATGTTAATAGCCTATGCCTACCTTCCTAAATAGTAGCTGTGTTGGTAGTTCCTAAGATTAGCTCGTAAAAGAAAATTGGCATGGCACAAAAATTTCATGACATCGGAGAAGCTATTCCATCGTTATACCGACACGGTCCAAAGCAATCGTCCGCTGCGGATGAATGAACTTGTATGATTGACCATACAACAAATAAAAATAATACTTACTATAAAACATGTTTGAAATAGTTTGTTCAATGCGTGCAATGGCGACCTGTGAACACTTATATCTCAAATTTATATGTCCACAGTACATAGAATTTCAGATTCCATTACAAAGCAGAAAATCTAATCCCCCTTTACCAAATAAATAAATGCTGTACAAAGTTATACCTTTGTTTCCTTCTATTACATTGAATGACCGATTTGTTAGAGGGAGACAAAACATTGTAAAACTTTGCACAGCGTTTATAGTAAGAGGCTAAGTAGGTATGTCATTTTAAATTTTGCTATTACATCCGATTTATGGTACAAAATTGTTAGAAATTGTGTGGAAGTTGTTGAGATGAGCGTGTAGGGTGTGAGAGGCTTTTAAATACTAACTCATTGTACCTAAGACGTAGTAATTATTATTTAATCTATAATTAAGTAGCCCAAGTAGTCCGGTATCTCACCAAAAGTTTTCGGTCCGGCTAGCCGTATGATCGAGATTGAACACAGGTCACACATTAGCGATGTAAATCATACGATTTAGATCACATGCAATTCACTCACTCACATAGACACACAAGATTCAGACAGATCGTTCCGGCCAAACAAATCAACCCCAAATACAACGAATTGAAAACGGTTGGCGGACCGTACGTTACAAGAATTGGACGAGTCTGTGGTCGATTTCGACGGACCGTATGGCGGCGCGCCGGCGATTGGACGAATGAGTGGGCACCTTAAGACTCTTAGATAAGATTTCACCATAGAATAAGCGCGCCCGAATTTTTATTATATGGATTTTACTATTGAATTTTCACCAAATTCAGCTTTGCCTGAAAGGTCACCTTAGGTTAGGCGCAGGTGCGAGCACAGACTAGAATGGTGCGAGGTTATCTCAAGTCTGTCTGTCACACCCCGGTGTGTGTGTTATGTTTATTATTTTTTATACTGCGAACCTGTGAATTATTATTAAAATCTCCTTGAGAAGCTTCGTACAACCTTACAACTTTTATTTAATTATTCCTGCTCTATGCTGAAATGAACAAACATCCTTTGCAACTTATATATGACACACTGGTTTTCTGCCCGGCTTCACCCGTGGAGTCCACATTAACGTTCATTCTCTATTGGTCTTGAATTTATACAAAATCTCCATAGAAAACACACTTTCAGTTTTCTCGAATTTTCTGATTTTCCGGGCAACATTACTTTTCCAATTTTTACAAACATTTAAAAATAATTAGCCGAATCGGTCCAGCCGTTCTTAAGTGATGCTCTTACCAACGAACAGCATTTCATTTTTATTTAAATATGATACAGGCTGTGCCCTGCGGTTGCAACTCCTTTGGGTCGTAGCGTAATGTTATATAACCTGTAATCTTTCTCGAGAATTGGGCTATCAAATGCAAAAATATTTTTTTATAATCCGACTGGTAGTTCAAACAAACAAACTGTTCAGCTTTATTATTAGTACCTATAGATTTCTTTGGATAATATTATTATAGGTCGTTTCACAAGAGCTGGCATTGGAAATTTTAATTCATGAGAGCGTTCACGTAATGTAGGTAACGTATTTGCCAGCTCATGACAAACGACCTATAGTTAAACAAATTAGATTATTTCAGTCGGAGTATTAATGCACTCCTATTATGGCATTATTTCACATGGCTCTAGGCTTTAAAAATAAATAAAAAACTTCAGTAAAAGATCAACAATATTTTTTTATAAAAAATAAAAACATCAATAACAACATTTTAGCATTTGGTTCGTTGAGATAAAGTTTAGTGTTTGCCGTGATGGAATCCCCAATCCTTATGGTCTTCATGGCCTCCCTTCTTACCATGGTCGTGATGATGGTGATGATGTTCATCATGACCGCCATGTCCCTTATGATCGTGATGACCTTCATCATAATGTCCCTTGTCGTGATGTCCGTGCTTGCCGTGATGACCTTCATGATGTCCTGAATGATGATGACCTCCTTTCTTGTGACCTCCGCCGTGTTTCTCATGATGTCCGTGATGATGTTCGTGTTTGTGGTGTTTGCCTTCATGATGATGGCCGTCGTGGAAGTGATGATCCTTGTGGAAGTGATCCTTGTGGTGTTTCTTGTGGTAACCGTCAACTTTCTCACCTTTATCGTGATGTTCGTGATGGCCGTGTTTGCCACCTTTATGATGATGTCCGTGTTCATGATGTTCACCGTGGTGGTCATGTTCGTCCCAGTGTTTCTTGTGTCCGCCGCCATGTTCGTGGTGGTGATCTTCGTGGTGATGTTTCCCGTGGTCACCGTGGTCCCCTTTGTGGTGATGATGGTGTCCTTTGTGTCCCTTGTCACCCTTGTGTCCATGATCATGGTGATGATGTTCATGATGTTCGTGACCGCCGCCAGATTCATGATGATGTCCTTTACTGGCGGCTACTTCTAGATCCAGTTCTGGGATCTCCCTGGTGTAGCATACTGCTACCAGGCACAACAATCCTATCGCTACCAAAGACTTCATGATTGAACACGATCGGAAGTCCGGTGGTGACTGACCTCTCAACAGTTGATGTTGTATTTATACAAGAAGTGTAGGTACTACCGGCGGAGATATTCCGTAAGCGAGTTTCAGGGACAATACTGCCGTCTGTCGCTACTTTCAGCCGCGACTAGTACGAAAAATATATTATTAGAAATAGCGAGACTGAATGGTTGGCACGCGATCGTGATTTTTGACAAAAACAATTAAAAACAACTAATATGCCGCTAAAATTTGTATGTTTGTGTGTATAAGTCATCAATGAATGTAAGTAACACAACACCTAAGTTCAAATAGTCTTCGCTGCCTACCCCTTTCACTTAAAATACCTAGCACCTTATTCATCGTGCCTAAAGTAAATGTTTTTTTTTCGTTATGAACCATCACAAACTTTAGTACATATACATTAAAACATAGAATTAGTAGAATTAATAGATTCTGAAGACAAGAGATATGAAAATAATTTATTTGAGGACTTCAGCTCTTTTTGGGTGAAACTAAAGTTGGGATAATTTGTTATTTGGTTAAGTGCATACTTTTCTAAAAAAAATTAAATAAAAAACAAGAAAGAAATTCACGAGAAAAAAATAAATATATAAATTCTTATAGTACTTTCACCAAAAACGGGGCAGGGGAGGGACGTAATATATATATTGCAGCTATGGGGAGTCTTTATTTCTGTTTACTATTTCCACGAGGGCGGAGCCGCGGGCAAATATAGGTGAACTGGCGGTCTCACTTAGGTAAAGGAAATAAAACCCGTGAAAATCGCTAAAGTACCTATACACAATCAAGCCACGCTTGATCTACTTTCGACATGAATATGATACAGATCACTGAACCAAATCAATTTTTGAATCATCTGCTTACATATCCCTTTGGTTCACGGACAAGGCTATTTGGTTAGCGTTAAACAATATTTCCGAACGACTGATCTCTTTCAATAGCATTTCTTTTCTATACACATTTCCGAACACACTCTCTCTTTCTTCTTAAAAATTGTTCCAAATTCGAATTATTTGGTCATGTACCGAAGATGTTTCCGCCATTATGAATAGCTTTCATTATAAACTCAATGGCCAATACAGATATTTACTTATAAGTTTACGATTAAATAATTAAATAAAATAGACACACGGTTTGTTGTATACAATTTTCGGGTAAGAAGCCGTGAAATTGAGTTTGTATAAATCACCGTGAAAACTGTTCCAATCTGTTTATCCGTGACATATTTGACGTCTCTATCTAATAATGTGTGTTTGAGAGAGATGGAATTATTTAATACCTCCACTGTAGGATTTACTATAAAAAATAGGCTAGTAGCTATAATACACGCCATCCATTTAGCCATTACGAACGAATAATCGCACAGAGAAGTGATGCTGAATCCTCTCAGATCTGATGTAGGCATCAAGTAGGTATATATAATTTTAATTATACAAAAAATAATTGATAAGCTTTCTACGACCGCCCTGCTTTGTCTACTATTATCGGGAAGTAGGTCGCCATGCTCCAAAAACCACGTTTCTATGCACCTCTAGATCTATGCAACTTGCGAAAGATTGTTCTAGACCTCGTGCGCGTTCAAGGTTGGTGTGACCTTCTCATACATTTCTCTCATATTTTCATTTTGTTGAAAGGTTCCAGCTTCCAGCTAAACTTCATAGACCCGGGTTAGATTATTGCATGGAAGAACATTTTATAAACAGAGGGAACAATATCTGCGGCTCTGTACAATGCCTGAAAAATCTGTTCAGTCTTTGCTTTCAACTTTTTTTTTACATAACAATACTTATGTACTTACTTACTTAAATATAAGATACTAGCATTCAGCCCCCGGCTTCGCCCGTGGATATATATGAACAAAATAAAATATACCCTATACCAACCCCTACCCCTACCCCTACCCATACCCCTACCCCTACCCCTACCCATACCCCTACCCCTACCCCTACTTCAACTCCTACCCCCTATCCCTATATTTTTTTACACCTTGGGTTACATTATTGGAGTTTTAGTAAGGATCCCTAATTTTTTTGAAAATAGAATATAGTCTATGTCACTCAGTGTGAATGTAGCTTTCCAATGGTGAAAGAATTTTTGAAATCAGCACAGTAGGTACTAGTTTTTGAGTTTATTCATTACAAACATACACACACAAAAATACAAATCTTTCCTCTTTATAATATTAGTATAGACAGAGAAAGAAATTGATATACTTAGGTAAATTCCTTTTTATTTTCAAAATTTTTATTTTGATTAGTAGGTAGGTCTACATTTGATTTCATAAAACAAGACGGGAAGGGGCTTGAAATATATTACAGTCATGGGAATTTCTTTGCACCATTTCTGCGCGTGTGAAACCTAAGAAAATATAAACAAGAATAGAAAAATGAAATAAAATATATTGAAGCCTTAAAATAGGATTTGTATAGTAAACACCGCACGGCATCAAAGTATAGTCTAGACTTTGGTTATAAGAAGCTTAACTGATTACTTAATTCTATTATCTTACATATTGTACAGACTTTTTATTTTAGACTAGATTTTTACCCAGCTTCGCCCGTGGTAAAAATTGAAAAGTGAAAGGATTTCGGGGATAAAAAGTAGCCTATGTCACTCTCCGATCCTTTACCTAACTATATATATCTGTGTAAAAAATCACGTCACAAATATTTTTTGTGTTATGGCTCCAGTGCGTCTGTGGTTAACTAGACAGACCACGGGTTCGATTCCGGATCCTGGCCATGTACCAATGGGTTTTTTATTTAAAAACTTATGTACATAATCCGAAAAATGTCTTAGAGGCTTTTCCATCTTAAATATACCTCAACAGAACTAGCCACTCGTTAGGTATAGCCTATAAATACCATCGGCTAAACGAGGGAGACTTGGTCTTCCGCTGGGTACCCTGGAACCCGTGAAAAAAGGAAAAAAAGGCTACCATCATTATTTTGATGATTCCGCCAATGTCAAGTATTATAGACGTTATAGTATCAATATGTTCCCGCCGATTGTGATAATATGTCTTATTAATCACAGACTATATCACAAGTCACGACGGAACGCGTGCGTTGATCGCCATGACATGACGTAGAATCGATCAGTTGCTCTGTTCTGACGTGAAAAAAGTACAAACAAACACTTTCACATTTTATAATATTAGTTAGGAATAGGATTTTATGTAAGATTTATGGTAGAGACTAGAGACTAGCCATACAGTGATACACTTTACGGCATTTAGACCTTGTGGTGTGGTCAGCCGTCAGAGACACCAGCAGTGGCAAGTCTGTTTCTGCACTTGATGTGTCAGGATGTGTCACTTCTTCATCAGTATCTGTTATTTTAGAAGAAGAGCAGACTTTACGCACCATTTGAAGTACCTACGAGAAGTTGATATTGTAGATACTATAAAAAAAAATTGAGTCGTTTTTGCAACTTTTCTTGTGGCAAAGTAGCATGTTAGTTTTTTTTTCTATTGAGAATTCGGTGTCAGTCCTCACTGGAGATGTGTTGTAATCGAATCGTGCTTCGGAGATCACGTAAAATCAGCAGCCGCACTTTATCACTACATATTATAAAACAAAGTCCGCGTATGTATGTCTGTCTGTGCCTTTTTCACGCAAAAACTACTGAACGGATTTTGTTGCGGTTTTCACTATTACTATATTAAACATGTACCTATCATGTTTAGGAGCTGAGCATTAACAGTATAAGCGAATCAAGTCAGGGTGAAAGTTTTCATTGAACATTATATAGTAAATTTTCAATCTTATTTAGTTACCGGATTAATACATAAATAATACCTGAATAATACGCCCCTTCTGCATCATAATGTATGTAAATACGGATTTATAAAGCGTTCAATACGATTGGGTCACTCCTAAATACATCATTTGGTGCTAATTGTTGTAAATGACAGTTGTAAACAAATCTTCCCCTCCTGTTTAAATATACAATGTCGTTTGATTTTGAACCTTATTCTTAATAGCATAAACTATATAAATGTAAATGAACTGAAAATCGTAGCCTTTCCCAGAAGTTTTTTTTGGTAAGATTATGTATTAAATTAACTATATAACGTATTTTTTAATAACTTTACGGGTGACCAGTCTCAGAGTACCCAGCGGAAGTACCTCTCTAGTCTGTCTCATTTTGCCGATTATATTACTCTGTTCAAAATAAGACGATATTATGGTAAAAAAGTAAAAATTAACTTTTTGGATATTTAACAGCACAAATAGATTTTTTATTTCAATACTAGCGACCCGCCCCGGCTTCGCACGGGTAGCAGAGCTAATTATGCCTATCTTGCTCCCAGTCGGCTTGTTTTTTTCCAACGTCAGACTTCAACAATCATCGTCATATTTCAATCAGTTTATACAAAATATTAATGAACGGGTGCAATGCTGATACTAAATACCGGTACCGCCGCAACCGCTATGTCCATTTAAATCTGTAATATCTTCGAAAATATTATGCTGTAAAGGGCTATATTGATCTATATTAAATGCACAATGTATTTAAGGTACTTAATTGGATAAGGATTAATGCTGTATTGCTTAAAATCGCTTCGTAAATAAGCCATTATTTCTCGTAAAAAGTAAAGGATAAAAAATGTGGGTTATCCCTAAGAGACAGACATATACCATTGCGGACTTTTTTGTAGACCTTTTTAAGGTGTACAATACTGTAGTACATTATTTTGATCTATCTCGCAGGGTTCAGCCAGCGTTTGCAATGTAAGCGCAAAAAATGTGTTTATTTACGACATCACATTAGAAACCTCCAAAATTATCAGTGTTTCTCTACTATATTATGCATGTTATATACATATAAACGTTCCTCTTGAATCACTCTATCTATTAAAAAAATCGCATCAAAATCCGTTGCGTAGTTTTAAAGATTATAGTATGCTTATACATAGGGATATAGGGACAGAGACAGCGACTTTGTTTTATACTATGTAGTGATTAAAATTACATCATATGTAATTAGTTACATTGGTTTTATAATAATAGTAGCAAAAAGTTTTGTTAAATTTTATGCCATCATATACCTAATGAACACAGTGTAGTTTACATACTAGACTTTTTCTCACTACTATTTTTTTTCTTATTTTCTTATTTCAGACGATTAATCTTTTTAAGAATAATATTAATTTGATTTAAAAATGTATCCCGTTTAAACCTTTCAGGAACTTCCCTTCTTCAGAATTCAGCGCGTGCTATAGGTAGTAAAGCAACGGTACGATACGACTCTTTCGTATAACGCACTATAATCGGTAGGTAGGTACTTGAGATTCTACGTCATGTCATGGCGACCAACGCACGTTAATCCCGTCCGCGCTGTGATAGTTGTGATTAGTCAGTGATTAATAGGGCATATCGCAGTCGGCGGGATCATTCTACCTACCGAATCATCGATTAACAATGGTGGAGCCGCAGTAAAAGAAAAAGAAGTAGGTAGGTACTAATCTCACTTCCACTTATTTGACGTACGGAAAATAGTCAAGATATCAAAATAATCCACAGCCTAAAAAAAGTACAGTCTGACACATTTCACATGCCTAGTTTGTCCACGCCATATTGCCGGTACGCCATACGATTTATCCGTGGCAGGATAATCCTTGCCATTGTTGGCTATTTTAAAGCTTTCGTCCATTGTAAAAGTACCCTGTATTAAGTCATACGCGGATAATCGACTC
The DNA here is from genome assembly GCA_963924495.1 of Nemapogon koenigi. Lineage (NCBI taxonomy): Eukaryota > Metazoa > Arthropoda > Insecta > Lepidoptera > Tineidae > Nemapogon > Nemapogon koenigi. The sequence goes on from OZ004637.1 coordinate 2,605,991, forward strand.
TTTATCCTGTCATTGCATGAAGTTAATTTTTGCAAATATATTAAGCAGCTGGTAGTTACAGTAGGTATAGTACGAGTTACGACTGACAATATAAAATTAATTAATTTAATTTTAAAAATAAAAAAAATGAGGCGTTATTTTAGAAATTATGCAATTTTAAAAGTTTAAAGCTCAAAGCATATGCAATTTTTATTATATACTTATTATTATAAATGCACTACTTTTTTTGAAGTAAATTATTACCTATATAAAAAAATTCTACTTTCAATTATTTACACGAAACCTTAAATCTAATCTAAACATTAAAAATAACTAAATAAACCAGGTCCGCGTGGAATAATGGCAAGAATACTGGCTATACAATAACATGTCTTTTTATTGTAAAATTTTTAATTAAGAATTTAAAAAATATTAAGTATTATTAGTTCTGCCAAAATAGGTTAAAATGTTAATTATTATGTTTTTTTTAAATGCAGAAAGGTCAGAGGATATATGTTATACAGCCACATTAAACTCTATGAAAATATCGACACGCTCATATGCGAGTCACTTGAGAGTAGGTAGGTAACCGCGGGTTGCCGCCAATTTGTCAATTAAGAAAAATATCTTGGTTCAATTTGTTTTGTACTACTTTTTGCATGGGATTAAATAAAGTAGTGTATGAACAGGCACATAACTTGGAATTAAAACACTCGTGGATGCCACTTGTGTTTTAATTAGCCCTATTATGAAACCGTTTCATAAACTACTATTAAATGACAACTTATTTAAAAGACACGCAAAGTTTGTTTACCAAATAAGACAAGTAAAAAAAACAGTTTATCTACTCTTATATCGTAAAATTTCTATTACAAAATCGAATTATACTTCATAATGATATGTTTTACATACACGCGTCTCTAATATGTCAAACTTCGATACTATAATCTATTATAGTACCGAAGTTTTCATACAAAAACGATATCGTAATGTTGTTTTTTTTTAAATGCAGAAAGGTAAAGGATATGTGTTATGCAGCCACATTAAACTCTATGAAAATATAGTCACTCCCATGTAGGAGTCACTTGACAGTTAACGCGCATGTGCAGAAAGTAGGTAACCGCGATTTGCCGCCAATTTGTCGATTAAGAAAAATATCTTGGTTCAATTTGTTTTGTACTATTGCATGGGATTAGATAAAGTAGTGTATGAACGGGCACATAACTTGGAATTAAAACACTCGTGGATGCTATTAAAAAATTCCACTTGTGTTTTAATTACCCCTATTATGATCCCGTATCATAAACTACTATTATATTATACCTTAGTCTTCGTCACGAGACGGAAGTGACGCACTACAATCTTAAAAAAATGTAAGGGTCCGGCGTTACTATGACGCTGGATTATCTAGCTGATAGGTAGCTTAATATTAGAGTACCCTGCTGGGGCCGGCAACGGTTCCCGAAAGCTGTATGGCAACCCGTAAAGAATAAAAAACAAATTAGATACGTAATTAGTAATTACAAATCAATCAATCCTATCCTAAATGCGTAAGTTTTTTTGTCATTCTTTCACGTCAATACGAAGGAAGGGGCGGACGTGATTTTGTGAAAATGTACAACTTTTTTATTTCATTACACTATAAATATCTATCATCACGCCTTTTATTCGAAGAGGGGCAGACAAAGACAATCGAATATGCCATTTGTTAAAATCCTGACATACTTCTTTCGCTTATATTCATCATACCTTTCATACATGCTCGGCAATTGTGTGTACTTTTAATATTGCAAATATAATACATTTTTATGTGTTTAATAAAAGTATACTTACACCTAGGTAGTATTTCCTTTAACTTCTTCATTTTAGTCACAACATCATCTTTCACTCCGCATTCTTCTCTAATGATATCGTTCCGGATGCCGTCAATACGCTCTATATGACACATTCTACATAAAGATATAATAATACCTAGGTACTTTAAATAACATATGTTATGGTGTCTGAAGAAGGACTCTGATTTTATTAATTATCGGAAGTCACTGTTTTCAGTGGAGATTGAAAAATACTCTATCCTATGGTTATAATTTAAGGTGCCCACTCATTCGTTCAATCGCCGGCGCGCCGCCATACGGTCCGCCGAAATCGACCACAGCCTCGTCCAATTCTTGTAACGTACCGCGTACGGTTCGCCATCCATTTTCAAATCGTTGTATTTGTGGTTGATTTCGATGGCCGGAACGATCTGTCACGCACACGCGGATGTTTGATACTTTGTTTAATCAAATCTTGTGTGTCTGTGTGATCTAAATCGTATGATTTACGTCGCTAAGTGTAGCCTGTGTTCAACCTTGATCATACGGCGGCCGGACCGGACTACCCAATCCACTGTTTTAGATGGTTTTTTAGTGTTTATTGAAAAATACTTTAAAAATCCTCCTTTTATCTACCTATCCCCTACATATGAACTGTCGAGCCTATCGTCACGTTTTAGTTACTGTATAAAAAGAAATTAGAGAAGGTTTAGTGTCACGCGTCGTCGAGGGCGCCCAATATTTGCCAGCACCGACCATCACTATGTTTCCTGCCTCCCAAAGTATCGTGTTAACTATTCAAACAGAATTTGGGTTTGTTTGGTTGGTTTTTACAACGGCAGCTGGCGGACACGACTAATTACATCAATTACAGGCAAATAAAGTGACGCTCCGGTTTCTGCTTCCCACCTTTGTCAATATTAGTTGAGACTCGGGTGAGGGTTGGACGGACATGACTGCCTGATACCTAGGGTTGTCAAACTTATGTTTATGGTGTTGTCGATAGACGGCGCTGATGTCTGTAGTTATGTTGCATCCAGCGTCAACATATATATTTGCTCACTAGCTTTCCGCACCGGGTTCTACCGTGAACATTTTTGAAATGTGACATAAGATTTTAAACCGTAGGAGTTCCGGGATAAAAATTAGCCTATGGCATACTTGATGGGGCCTACAACAATATCTGTAAAAAAAAAATATGTCAATCTGTTGCTCTGTTCTGGCAACTGTTTTTTTTTCTTTTTCTGTCTGTCTGTCCCATTTGTTTGTTCAGAATAAGCTTCTAAACGACTAGATGGATATTGATACAACTTTTAGGGAGCATAGTGTGTATTTACAATTTAGACTTAGAATTTCCTTTTAGTTTCATCTCAAAATATTAAAGGGTTCCGAAGGGATCGGGAATTAATATTAAAATTTCCACGGGCGAAGCCGAAGCGGATAGGTACAGGTAGTAAAAATAAAATACTGCGATTTACCGATGAAACTCAGACTACTACTAAATAGATTCATATAATTTCAAGCATTAACTAGGCAGACCACGGGTTTGATCCCGGATCCCGGACATTATACGGGTTTTTATAATTAAAAACTTATCTTAGATGCTTTTCCATCTAAATATACCTCAACAGAACCTGGCCGGCCACTCGTTAGGTAGCCTCACAAATACCATCGGCTAAAAGAGGCAGAGTTGGTCTTCCGCTGGGTACCCTGGGACCGTAACACGATTTCGGGAGCTGTAAGGCAAAAATAAATATATAGATTGCGTAAATTTTTTATATCATTATAGTAGACAACCCTATAGATAACATATCGATTTACTTTTAACTTAATTTTGATGAAATACAATTTTTTAAATCTTCCATCTAGTAATAGATGAAATCCATATTGTATGTTCACAATATTCATTTGTCCTGGATGAGTCGCGACATGGATCAAGAAATACACTTGTTCTAAATGCAGACTTTTCGCGCTGCATACCTACTCTATTTTCATCCATACGAGTCCATACTAATGCGAAAGCAACCTAAACCACGAACTGATTTCGATGTTTGATAAGGAGAAAGCTTAAACTCTAGAGAAGGACATAGGTTACTCGTTTTTAATCCATCCTAAAGGGGATAGGGGATGATAGTTAATATGGGCTCCACGGGCGAAGCCAGGGGCGGAAAGCAAATGCTTGATAAGGCCAGCGCTATTTCTATATAGTACTATAACCACGGAAACGTGAAGAAACACTTATTTTTTGTTAATAGTTCATTGTATTGTTTTTAAATATGAAAGGCGACGATCTAGGTCCTAAATTGTAGGACGTCTACATTGCATTACTTATAATGAAATTAAAATGGTGTTTCCAATCATTATTTAGGTATAAATATTGTTTGTATTTCAGCATAATCTCCGTATAACGTAAAAGCCGTTTAAAGTGGCGGAATAAATTGTTCGGTTATTCACACCTCCTTTAGTATTAATGCTCTAGAATCTCTAGAGGAAAACAATATCTCCAAAATGTTTGTGAATTATAGATTGTGACATCACAACTGAAGGCTGAAGACTTGATACCAAATACCTTCGTTCCACTCAACAGATTCTGTTTCCTAAAATCTAGATTTCTTAATAAACCTAATTTAACACTTGATTACAAAGTTTTTATTGAATGTTGGTTAATTTTAGTGTAAGTAGGTATTTTTAAGTAACACAATATTGTATTTATTTTTATTAAATGTTATTAATAGTAGATTTGGACCCGGGTTCAAATCTACGTCTAGTCCGCATTCTTCTAAAAATAACAAATATACAAATGTAACATACACGTGTAACAATGTCCACATTTAGTTAGTATAACAGTACAGTTTGCGTTTAATTTGCTAAATTCTCAATGACTCCATAACGGCTAAACGAATTTGAATGAGATTGGGTACAGTCACATGCCTCAAGCATGGAGAATGTGACTTTTGAGGATAAATTGTCTATCCACTGTCCATGTATTTTTCAGTAGCTAGGTAGTTATACAAGAAACAAACTGAAAGTAAAAAAGATCCGTCCAAAGTATGTTTACTTTAGTTACGAGAGCTCTACATTCCCCAAGTCGCTCGCCAATCGGAAAAATCGCTTTCACATCGTCTCTAGAGGATGTCACAATCTATATGTACGGTCTGCAACTGCATAGCCCGAAAAAAAATCACAACATATTATTAACTAGCTTCGCCCGTGAATATTATCGAACAAAATTTTTAGAATCGGTTCAGAAGTTTGAGAGTTTACTCCCTACATCCAAACTTACAAACTTTACCTCTTTATACGTATTACAAAAGAAATAGTACGTCTGTCTGTATGATTGCACACATTTTTAATCTGCTGTAAAATTAAATGTGCAGGTATATTATCCTATATTTTAGTAGAACAGTTTAGAATATTGACGTTAATTTGAATTTAAAATTAACTATTTAATTAAAGATATATTAGTTAACAATTACTTATTGGTATAATATATGCTTACCTAGTAATCTTGTTGTCACTGGGAAGAAGACTAAAGGTGCCCAGTCATTCGTCCAATCGCCGGCGCACCGCCATGCGCCATACAGTCCACCGAAATCGACCACAGACTCGTCTAATTCTTGTAAGTCTTGTAACGAACGGTCCGCCATCTGTCAGTGTCACACACACACATACATCCACAAGCCTTTGTTTAATCGAATCTTGAGTGTCTGTGTGAGTGAGTGAAATGCATGTGATCTAGATCGTATGATTTACCTACATTGCTAATGTGTGGCCTGTGTTCAATCTCGATCATATGACGGCCGGACCGAAAATTTTCGGTGAGATACCGGACCAGTGCGTGGGCTCTTTAGTCTTCCACATAAGTATATTTCACAAACATGCAATTTTTGAAGAATTTAAACATGAAATTGAGGCTATATAGGTTCTAAACATATGGTTAGTTCTGTTGAGGTATTAACATCAATTTATCGGATAATATTTAGCTATATAAGTTTTCTTAAATTTTAACAACAATATAAAAAAACCTTAAATCTAATCTAAACATAAAACTCAAAGATAAAAAAATATCCCAAAAATATGATAAAATAAATTTAATCTGATGGAAAATAATTTAAGCTAAACTTAAATTATGTTAAAATTAAAAGGAAAATCTTAGCGAAATCACAGTTTTGCTAACCGTACTTCCATCAGCCTAAGGCCATTGGGTGGACGCACATCAATCTATATGTTTTTCTCGAGTAAATACAGAAATCGTGATCGAATTAAATTCCCGGAATTAAATACAATAAAATTGGTTTGCAACTTTTTATTTGCCAACGGGTCCTTCCAAAGAGGTATTTTTTATTCATATTAAAGTAGAATCAAATAAATTCTGCGGATTCTGTATCAATACCTATATGAACCAACCATCCCTTTATACCCTTTTGGGAAACAAACGTGAAGGTATCAGGTAATGTATGCTTTTAATCTGACAATAAATTATTACAAATTGTTTTCTACTTGACTTAAGGGAGACATAAATGACCAATTGGTTTCATGGTAAAAAGTTTCATTAAAATTAATTGGACCATTTCGGAGTTTATACTTGACAAAAATCCAGTACAAAACTTAATCAAGTAATACTTATCAAGATTTGAAATCACAGATAGACTTAACAAATTAATTTCCTGTAGATTATAAAGTTTAATTTTCGGTATATTTATTGTTATTTCAGTACTTAGTCTAATTTCATAGATGTAGAACATAATTTAGTCATTAATCTGTGCCTAATTTGGAACCTATTATATAAGTACCGAGTATAGGTACCTACAGACCATTCAAAATATTTGTCCCCTGTCGTCCATAATCGTTATTATTTAGGGGGCAATTTATAGTGAGCGGATGACGGTCTGTAGTTCTATTTTATAATTAACCGACTTAAAAAAAGGAAGGATGTTCTTAATTCAGTTGTATTTTTTTAAAATGTTTATTACCTCAGAACTCCGTCATTTACAAACCAATTAAAAAAAAATTTTTATTGGGCCCATTCTTATTTTGGTGAAAATAGGTTCAGTAGTTTTTCAGTAAAGTTTAAGGCAATTTTTGTCGTAAGTCGATAAAATGTATGCCGATTTTATTTTAGGTCTTTTCCATGGAATAAAGATGTTAAGTGACAGCTGAAACATTTTTTAAACTCAGATTAGCAAGGGATATAAACTCATTCGTCGAAATCCATCCGAACTACTTATTTTCTAATCTCAATTTAAAAAAAATATGTAACACGACAATCAAAGCTATTTCACTGATTCTTCAAATACGAACTTTTTCGGCCTCGGGGAGTAAATATATCACAAAATAGTTTTATATAGTCTTTGTATAAAAGAGAGCAACAATACCCAACATGTCATTGCCTCCATTTACGAAAACAGTTGTAAAAAGAGATTTTTTGATCAAAAAAAGATATCGCCCGCAGCGTCATGTTGAACAAAACAGAGCCAGTCACTCAATTTGTCCGTTCTTACGTTGAATTCGCTAATCCGAGCGCCTTTACAATAGCATAGAAAAGGCTGCGGGTGTAGGCCTTACACAGTTGGGCATATATTCTCTACAACGTTAACGAAGGTACGTTATTTCTAAATTACCGAATATGACCACGGCTGTTGTTTTCCTTTACTCAAAAATCTATTGGATTATTTGGTATTAGTTTTATTATACTGTAATTTACTGTATTTATTTTAGGTACATTTACTAATATTCTTAAAAATATTATATATTTATCCAGGTATGAACTACCTAATAAAATATGTGTTTCAGTTTGGTTTAAAACGCCTTCAACTTTATTGAAAAAGTATACTTTTCACGTAAACGATGTCACAACGGATATTTTATTGATAGGTAAGGTTTAATAACTATAAAGTAACTAGATACCTCAACAAAACTGGCCACTCGTTAAGTATAGCCTCACAAATACCATCTGCTAAAGGAGGGAGATTTGGTCTTCTGCTGGGTACCCTGGAACCTATAACACGGGTTCGGGAGCTGTAAAGCAACCCGTGAAGAAAATGAAAAATGTTATTTTTACTATATGTATGTCAAAAATTTAGCTCACAAAAAATCGCCTGTGTGTGCCCATCTAGCAAAATCACAAAATAAGTAGGTAGTCAATATAGAATTAAGTTCCATAAAAACTAACGCAGATATAGAGAATACCGAATAAGTATTATTGCATATACGTAAGCCGAGGGTAATTTTGGGGGTGTTAACAGCGCGAGAGTGGGGGGGGGGGATTATTAGGGGGTAGGGATCTACGTTGGTGGCGAATGTGACCGCTGTTCTCATGTCAAAGTATTGTGATGTCGGTAATGGATATGATGTGGTGTTGACAGCTATTTAAAAATTGGTTAGCACAATTGTTAGGGAATATTTTGTTTGCTTACTTATGGCTTGTCTTTTGAAATATATGATAGGTTGCAGATTTTTTCCAACTCGAAACTGAATCCTGCCCCAGGTAACCCAGCCGAAGAATACGGAACTCATGTAGTTATCAGGCTGAATAATTTATTTATTTCATTTCAATTTTGATGTAAAACATCTACAAGCTTGGGGGTAAGACCGACTCGTATGCCGTGACGAAAGCGACGTATACCTGAGTGTGTGTACTGCGTGTACCTATTCGATTACAGTTTTCAATGTTTTGCATCTGCCTGGCATCCCGTGACGGCTACCTTTTTTAAACCTGTCACATTGAATGTCAGATTTATTAGAGGGAGACGAAACACTGTATAACTTTAAACAGCGTTTATTAGTAAGAATGTTTGTATATTTTTTCATTAACGACTCCGGTTCCTGACATATTACATATGCTACGAAATTCGTAGCGCCTACGAATGTCGTAGCATTGTTTGATATTGTATAAAAAATATCACAATTCATGAACCATCTAGTAACAGATATATGATCAATGCAATTATGTTTAGTATTACAACAATTATTACTATAGAACTACCAATAAATTAAACGAAAATAGAAAACTTTTATTCTCGGCAGGAAACGGTAAATAAATGGTACTGAAGCGCCTGCACAGCGTTAATGGTTACTGCTCCGCTTCCGCTCCTTTGGGTCGTAGCGTGACTTAGGGAATGCAATACCGGGATACTGGGATCCCGCATACATGTTGCGGGACTAATCTCGGCGGGAAAATCAACCAGCCTTAAAACAATCTCAAATTGTTAATTAATTAGTACTTGATTCTATCTATCGTTACACCTTTTATCCCAAGATTGCTGAAAGTTTCATGTACCTCCATTCAGCCGTTTCGGAGCCTATTGTGGACATGCAGACAAAAATACTTAAATTAAATACCTAGCTATAGTGTAACCATTAGCCATATATCATACCTTTGCGAATTTTGAAATCACTATGAAAATACCACTTGGTAATAATGGATATTAATGGAGTTTAATACTTTCGTCGTAATGGTTGAATGGATTTGGATGGAAAATTCATCCCAGTAGGTATAAGAAAGAAAGATGACAAAGGCATATTACAGTTAAGAAAAAGATTTTCAGATATGTATATTTCAACCCTTTCTCGACTTCAAACAAAGCAGCCAACAACTAAATGAGTTCAATGGAAAAGAGGATTAATTTTCAAACTAAATTTATCCAAATTTACACATACATACATATATACATCTAATACACCTACATATACAAAATAACTTCTTTTATATAGGATAGGATTACTTGTAATCTGCTCCGGTGAGTCATATTGTCACATCCATTAAACGAAAAGGGGCGGGGCTTCTTCTGACCACGCCTGCCAACCCCCGCGAGCCCCTCCCCTCACTTTTCACACTTCATCACATACCCGGCAACTTTCATCCGCGGCAGTCTTAAAAATTTACATACACGCGCGTGATATTTTTGTGTTTAAAAAAAGGTGTTTAATTAAAATGGATGTGATGTGTGTTTTTCTTTTATAACAGTGGGTTAGGATTTAGGATGAGGTTTAAAGGTTAAAGGCTGGCTCAAGAGGCTGATATGGGAGCGGCGGGTGGTTGCTGGCGACGCGATGGTCCTTCGCCTGCGTTGCTAAGTACAGCTTTGTTATTAGGAGGTTCCTTAAGAGAAAGGGCCCCTGCACCATTATTTACCATAGACAGTATTCTAGCACCAAGACCGCCACCGCCGCTCCCACCTTTACATTTACACCATTTCGCTCACACCCCTTTCCATCGGGCACATGAACTGTTTGGTAAGTCAATTTTTTTCTTTTTTCACGGGTTGCCTTAAGGCTCCCGGAACGGTGTTATCGGTCCCAGGGTGCCCAGCGGAAAACAAAATCTTCCTCTTTTAGTTTTATTTGTGTGGCTATACCTAACGAGTGGCCAGTTCTGCTGAGGTATATTTAGATGGAAATGCCTCTAAGTGTGGTTTGTCGGATTATATCAGATGCAGAATTGGTCGGACACCGTAAGCGCTATATTCCCTTGTACATTAAACTATTCACTTTGTTTCATTTCTAATGTCATCAATCACATAAAAGCTCAATGGCATTCAAACTGTTAACCGCAACCATTCACATCAAATCTGAGTGACGTCGTTATGACATTTTTCTCTTTTTATCATGTCAAAACTAATTGATAATTCAGTTACGCAACAAAATCAACTTTAACATCATCGTAAATAATAATATTAAAATAAGTATTGAAACCAATATTTCTCTATTTTTATTTTGATACAGTCTGAATGAATAAGGAAATGCTGTGTTGAGCGAACCTTTTTTCAAGTGTACGACCACTAATGCTCTTGATAGTAGGTATATAAGTTTTTAATTATAAAACCCCATTGGTACATGGCCGGGGTCGCACCGTGGTCCGCCATCGACGCAACATTTATTATTATTAATTTTTAAATATTTTATACCAGCCGGCAAGATTGTTCACGGCTTGTGGGATCAATGAGGGATCGACTCCAATCTGTAATAGATGCATATCGTGGTTACCTACACACGTTTTTAATTTTGGCCATACCATGGAATTAAGTTATTGTCCTGATGTTGACAAAACCAGATTCCTAATGGTAGGTACTATTGGAGTAATGTAACAGGCCATACAATTATCTTGAATTAAACTTGATACGAGTTTACGTAAGTTTTTAATTACGGTTCCAGGGTACCCAGCGGAAGACCTCGTCTCCCTCGTTTAGCTGGGTACCCTGGAACCGTAACACGGTTTCGGGAGCTGTAAGGCAATCCGTGAAGAATTTTAATTAAGATTAATTAACCGTTAAGAAGGAAGAATCTTGTAAATAAAAATGTTTGTATTATTTTATGTAACCTCATGTCTGTAGTATTAAAAGAAGATATGGATTTTTTGTTTAATTTCAAGCATTTTATAGATGTAAATAATTTGTCACTTTAATAAAGATTATATGTGCATTAATGTTTTAATAATGAACCTCAATACAATGAAACTAGGACCTCCTCGAGCCATTAATCATAAATTACCCTAAAAAGGTAAATAAATTCGTAACATTATGATTAATTTCGTGTTCCATCAATTTTATTCAAATTAGGCACAACTCACGTATATTTATTTTTTGTTTATTTTTATAAATTTGTAAAATGGTTTAGTATTTAAATTCTTATAAAACTATATTAGTTAACCCGATCTTAACCGGACCTTATCTCTATAGAACTTTATATATTTCTCTTTGTAACTAAGATTCAGTCTTTGCAGTGAGATTCAGTTTTCGATTCAGTCTTTTTGGTCATGTTCGCGGGGCAGAGGATATTATTTTTTATCATTTCATTTAGAGTCACCTCAACTCCACGAAGTCAGTCAATGAAGAAGCCAATCATACCAGTAGGATTAAGGGTTCCGTTAATACATGGCAAAATCAGAGCTCATATAATTTTACCATATGCGTCCGTATGTCACAGGGGGTGAGATCTTTCGTGTCGACCGAAAGACCTAAAACGTTTATGTCCGTACAAGAGCCAGCCACGGAATGCACGGTCCGAGATTGTCGAACACTAGAATGCCGAGCAAATTTGCTGGGTCGGGCAAAGACAAGTACACAGAATTTGCCGTACATTGTAGAGTTGGAACGTCTCGGCCTGTGCATTCCGTTGCTGGCTCTTGTATTGACATTCGGCCGAAACGAAAGTTGTTGCGTCAAATATATGCTCACCCCGCTGTAGGTATTAAGTAGGCCATACATTGGCCCGGCATCGCACCGAAAATTTCCCATTCCGGCCGCCGGGTGATCTAGGCGGACCGTTCGTTACAAGAATTGGTTTTGGTGCACCGATACGGTGATGCGTTGGGGATTGGACGAATGTAATCCATCTTTCCACTGATTCTGATAAAATAATCACAATTTTGTAGTCAAATTATCAAAATATTTGCTTACAACTTAGCAAATGTTTAAAAACAAAATTAAATAGCCATACTATAAATTAATTAACCTGGCGCAAAAAAATTCAATACTTAATTTACAAAGTTGTTATTTTAGTACGGAGCAGATTTTTCTAACGTTTAGGAACACTCGAGTGGCGAAAACAAAAAAGTATTTTGCGGTGATTAAAGTAGCCCATCATCCCCTTGAAATAATATCAGGTTGAGATCCGGAGGGTGTAAAGCCGGGGGTTGTTATACTAAATAAATCTATTTTCGTCCTATATTAAGTTAAACATTCGTGTCTTTAAATTTAAAGAAAGGATGATCATGTGGCGTTTAATACCTATTCTCAGAAAAATTGTCGCGTTTCTGAAAAATAATTAATCTATAAAATATGTAATCGGCCGAATTTTGTATATATAAGAATGTAAATTAAATAAGCAGCGTTTTCAATATGGTATGAATTCAACGATATGGCGGCTTTTAGTTAGCCATATCATGAAATGGCCAATTCTAAGATCGGCCCACGACATAATAAAATTGAAGTTTGTGTCTGTAATGTAATTGGTCTAAGCGGGAAATTTATTATATCATCACTCCCTTTATCTCAAGAGGGGTAGGCAATCGAATGCCATTCGTTACGATCCTGACATACTACTTTCGCTTCTTTCAATTCCTCGATGCCATGTAGGTATAGAGATGAATATCTTTGAGATCAAACATAGTATTCGATACAAACATATTCATCTCTAACCATAGATCAAGGATCTATAGTCCACTGCTATTCATTCTTGGGTCCCCAAAATTTCCTAAAGCGGACTCAAGCCCGTTTTTTCAGTTCATCCATTCAAGTTACCTATCATAATTAATCTTTTATTTAATTGCTTCTGAGCTAGGGTGTTTCTTACATCAACCCAGAACTCTTCTATTTCTCTTATTATATCACACGTTTTTTTTTCTTCCTTCGGTTACGGTTACGGTTCCAGGCTACCCAGCGGAAGACCAAGTCTCCCTCGTTTAGCCGATATTTAAACATAAATAACAGTTTTTAAATACTTTGTAAGTTTGTCTATCTCAATATTTGTTCAATATGAAACTATAGTTTCAGCGGGTAGACTTAAAACGACCCTTTGTTTCATCTTGATATCTTAAACGGTTTTGAATAGAAATGATAGCGTGGGATGCGATCAGCATTGATATTAAAATTACGGGTAAACCTGTGGGCACAATGTAGTGTACAAATAAAAATATGTTAACCAATGCAAAACTAATAATACTAAATATACCAAGAAATCGTATAGCCGCGAAAAGCTTCTTATAGGACGCCCGGCGGCTTTAAAAGCTTTTAAAATTTGTAGCAGAAATAAATACGTCGTAATACCTTACAAGCGCTTCGGGAAATATGCAAAAGTATTAAATTTTTATTCCCGGAGGTTATTTTTAACGGTTCACCGGTATACGGGAACTCTCATGGTAAGCCCCGGCGTAGTACGCATCGCTTATTTCGCAGAGCATTATGCTGATCGATGCAGACGTATCTAAATCTTGCTTTTTTGTCGAAAAATGTTTAAAACATCTCCATATTTTTGTAGTTTTTGTATATTTAGGAAAGTATACTTACTAAATCTGTACTTTCGTATTGTAAATAGTAGATGTTGCTCACGGCTTTGTCCGTATTGATAAGTAATTGTCAATTATTAGTATTTATTAGGATTTATTAGTTTATTTCAAATTCAAATTCAAAAGATCATTTATGTCTTAGAAATAGACAATTTTACACATTTCAAAACTTAATAGTAAAAAATATACATTTTATAGTCTGTCCTCTTTTGAAAACTTCAATTTAAACTTTTAAATATAAAAAATAGAAACCTGATAAAAAAACCGCCTTCAAAACCAAAATGTGCTTTCCGAAAGCAAATGCACAAATCACTATAAAAAAAAATACCTAAAAGTGCTTCAAGTGAGTTCTTGATTTCTCCAGGATCCCATCATCAGTATACCCATTCAAACAAGAAAAAAATCAAATCAGTTCAGGGGTCATCAAGTATATACCTAATCGGGGAACATACATAAAATAAAACATAAAAGATTCCGACGAATCGTAAACCTCCTCCTTTTTTGAAGCTCGGTTAAAAAGAAAATACAATTTATTGTATGTCTACAATACTCGTATGTCATTTAAATATTTTTTTTATTAGTAGATACCTAATTTTATATTATATTTTTAATTTGGCATTTAAGATCATTTTAATACTTACCTATTTCTATAAATAAATAAAATATTTAATTAGAAAAAAAGAAATTATAACATGTCTGGAATAGTCAATTTAAAAAATACCATACCTACTATTTTCAAATAAATTTAACTTGAATTTCATAAAATTACAATAAATACATTAGTCAATTAGAAACAAGATATGATGTCCTGACCAGGCTATGCCCATGGATGCTTATCATCTAAATATTCGAATATACTGTAATTTTTATTAATTTAAGTTCAAACTTTGAACTTGAGAAAGGAAGATTTGTATATCAAAGGGGACCGTATTGTATTTATCTTGGATACAGATCATATTTTAAATATGACAGCTGAAAGTTCTTTCGGAGCCTATTCTGGACAAATAATTATTCGGTCAGTCAGACAGACAAACATACATATAAGTATATAGTGTAAATAGCATATTCCACATACAACTTTGGGTTCTTAAATCGAAACGTGAAAAAGGATCTCTATAGGATATAGTTGCGATTTTCGAGATAGATGCATTTACCGGTTACGTGTCTTACAATATTGCAAAATATCACTTTGGTACAATTGATACGTATACACCTATTTATTGATTTGGCAACTTTAAAAAAATATCTAAATATACAAAACCGTCGTGCGGGTCGCTGACTTACTGATAATCAACACACAGCCTAAACCACTGAATATATACCTAAATATGAAAATTGGAAAGAATATTTCTTAGGGGGTGTAGAGGTGCTCGAAGAAAATATTTTTCGAAAAATCAACTTAAGGGTGTGAAATCGCGGGCAATAACTGCTAGTACCTAATATAATCACAATAGGTTCGATCCACAAATTCTTAATAAAAAGTAATTAAATCCGACAAACCGCACTAACATCTTATTATTATCTTAATATTAAAGTAGCCTCAAAAATATCATCTATAACACGATTCCGTGAAGCCGTATAAAAGTTTAAATATTTTTCCAGGTGTCGGAAGCGTAGGCAACGTCGTAGCAAATGCCGCTGGGAGCTATGCCGGCCTCTACGGCGGTTATGCCGCGGCGGCACTTGCCGGTTTAGCCGGTCCGCCGCCCAAACGCAAACGTCGACATCGTACAATATTCACGGAAGAGCAACTGGAACAGTTGGAGAGCACGTTTGATAAAACGCATTATCCTGATGTTGTTCTACGGGAACAGCTGGCGTTAAGAGTTGACCTTAAGGAGGAGAGGGTTGAGGTCAGTTGAGTTTATACTATACCTGCTCATCCTATCCGGCTTCGCCCGTGGACATTTTTGATATGTGACATATTATGAATTTGTCTCGAAGGACTTCCGGGATAAAACTTTGCCTATGTCACTCGCCGGCCTTCCAACTATCTTTATGCAAAATTACATGGATCCGTTACTCTGTGTTGACATGAAAGATGGACAAACAACAAACAAACACACTTTCGCATTTCAATATCTCTATATATTATTTCTCAAAGGTTTTTTGTCGGTATCAAATATTTCCCAGTTAAAGTTTGATACGCCATTTTAAAGATTATCCCTCTGACGAAAAATAAACAAACAAATCAAAATTAAATGTTTCTTTTAAAATTAGACTAATTAATTTACTTTGTAAAAGAAGCTATCTGTTGGAGATTAATAGAACTAACGGTGCGAAGTATTCGCTCGGGTCATCTAGTTAGTTAGAATTAGGATCCACCCGCGGCTTCGCAGGTGTAGAAATGTTGTTTATTAAAAACTTGTAATTATCAAATTTTTTCTTGATCTCCTCCCTCGACAGTCGGGCCCTCATTACCGAGGATCGTGACTCCGACTCATCAGCTTCTCCTCAATTATCTTCCTCCATCGGCTGCGGTCCTCTGACTGATGAAGGGCTGTGGTAATAGAGGTGTCCAGATTTTCGGACATTTGATCGGACCATCGTTTATGGCTTCATCCTCGAGATCTCTTTCCCTCCACCCTGCCCATCAACAAGCTTTTCCAAGTTGTTGCCCTATCTTCGTGCAATATGGCCGATATATTGCAGAACTCGTCTAATGCACTGGAGAGCTGTGGCTTAGACTATATATTTGTGCGACATGCGATCCAAGGTATACCTACGCAGCATATAAAATATTGTTTAACATTGGTTGTCAATGGTTATAATTTACTGTTAGGTCATTAAATTCTAAAACGTCTTTTAAAAGAAAGCTTCTAAAATCGTAAAACTTTGGTAAGCGAGTAAGCCTCGTCAATCGATCAAATTATTTTCAAAATAATTTTCAATTTCTTTTTGATTTAATTTCCCCATCTAATATCCTAAATTGTAAGTAACCTATTACCAGTTTCCATAACAATGGCACCTTTGTTGTCACAAATCGACTTAGTTGGTTCAATAATACAGGATCTTTGATATCAAAGGTCTTTACAATATGGCTTCCTATTCTTGTTCTGATACGTTCTGAACTTGTTGTTATTTCTTTATTATGCATTCAAAATTACAGTTTACCGGCAATGTACGAAAAAGGGTGTGTGGTTTTTAGTCAAAAACATCGAACTAGACTAAAACCTAGGTCTGTATAGGTACCTACTATGCTAATATCGAGAAACACTGTAGGAATTTGATCTAAAAAAAGTCCGCAGTAGCATATATCTAATATTACAGGTATATATAGGAGCAAGTACATATTTAAAGTAGATACAAATAATAATAATAAAATCTTTGTTGAAAGTGCCTGAACTAGGTTGCTACTGTGTTTCAGGCATTTTTTTTTAATATTTAAGAAATATATTGTGCACTACGCAATAATAACATATGCCATATGGTATTTACGTAAATTTTACTCTGTTTTTTTTTAATTAAAAAGTTTTTTCGCAGTATACATTCTGTGTACAATAATGAAAAACGAAATAGAACCAAGGTGAAGCCAGCCCTATTTCCTAGTTTAAAATAAACAAAAGTTACCAAAGTCTGGTGCACAACAAAGCTAAGCAATCGTAGATAAGAAACGGAAATTGTGAGAGTTAAC
Organism: Nemapogon koenigi; assembly: GCA_963924495.1. Lineage (NCBI taxonomy): Eukaryota > Metazoa > Arthropoda > Insecta > Lepidoptera > Tineidae > Nemapogon > Nemapogon koenigi. The sequence continues at coordinate 2,623,422 of OZ004637.1, forward strand.
TTGTTACGGCTTCTGATCGAGTTGATATAGCGCGAACAACGATTGGTGTTGGTGCAACTTGGACGGCTTCTTTTTGTGGCGGTCATTTCTGGAATTAACCCTTTAAAGTGGGTTTACTTTGTTCTCCAAATTATATCATTTACTAGCTGTTACGCATGACTTTGTCTATATTATTTCAATTTAGATTAAGTCCTTATCTTCTATACTGTTTGTTTGTGTGTTTGTTTGTTTGAACTCACTTATCTCTGGAACTACCAGTCGAATTTCTTCTCTAACTCAGTCTATATAACATCATGCTACGACCCAAAAGAGGAGTAACCATTAACGCGGGTGCAACCGCAAGGCACAGCTAGTATCAGAATAAAAGGGATTAATATTTTCCTGAAAATGTGAAGAGGCCCAAGAAATACATTTTCAAATTAAATCACCGGTATTACATGTATTAAAGGCTGTATGGATGGATGTAAGTAAATAAATCAAGATATTTTTGTAACGATCGAGAGAAGTTCCCCATAAAAAAAACAACGTCAATAAAGTTCAAACTTTTTAACAATTTTTTTTTATACCATAAACTTTTTATTAATGTATTTCTTATTAAAACAATTTTAATTAATACATACCTACTAACAAAGTTTAAATATAAATAATAAAAAAGCACATCGAATCCCACGACTAGCTCTCTAATCATGAATATGTATTGATACTCATTAGTAGAAAACCTTCTCGAAATCGGCTAGCAGCGTTTCCTCGCTACATGGCTATGCTACGTTGCCCTAGGTATGCTCCAGCCCTCTTGTCACCTGAAATGTCGATTAGACGAGATGATAATTCCTTATATAATTTCTTTGCTCTGAGGCCCCACGGACCCATGGTTTCAACCCCAAACGGCGCAAATAGGAATTAAATTAATAAAATTATAGTCGAATTTCGATCACAGAGCGTCCCCTAAGTGATTATATACCGGTTAGATTAAGTAATGAACATAAAGTTTCCCAATAATAAATATGAGTAGTTCTATACACACAAAACTAGAAGATTAATGGAGCAGAACATTTTAGTCTTGTTCCACGTTGTTTAAGTTGTCAACGCGGACGGCGCGGGCGCAGACGCGGGCGTGGTGCAATGACATGGCATTTTTTAGTTTACCTAAATCTCTTGTTGAGGTTGACTATTTACGCAGTGGGTGGCCTAGCTATGATTTATTTTATTGGTAAACTAATAGATGTCTAGATTCTAGATAGAACAAAGATAGTAAATGTACCTATCTGTCATTGATATTAGGGTCCAGCCCGGTCCAGTTCAGCGGATAGATGGCTGCTACAGCTGTTCCACGGGCTGTTCTAAGATACCATAGCATGTTGGTGACACGAACCCATCAGATTTTCTCTTACCAAAAATTACTCAAAGCGCCTAAATATGTTTTCACTTCAAAAATAGAATTTAAAAATAAAAAAATAATCTACAAGTGACATTATTGAATGCCTCTCTTAATTTTTATTCAATATTTTTATTTTATTCCTAAACTTTTTTTATTTAGATGAACATCAGAGCACAGTACTTCCGTGCTCTGTGAGATGAACATATTTGCAAGTAATACCTAAGCTACTACAATCGTTAAAATTATTCCCCCTCTAATTTTTAAACCACATGTATAAAAATATTTTGAGTACGATCCGGTAAAAAGTTTTTCCAACAAATACCTATAAGGTAATAATAAAATATATTTATGGCTCCTGAGTAGGTATTCCAGAGGTATCTATATTAAAAAAATGCCAAGTTGCGAGTATCTATGATTCACGCCAGAGGGTTCTGTTCCATCGAATCCGGACCTCTGGAATACTCGGGAACCATAAATATATTTTATTATTACCTTATTGTTGGAAAAAACTTTTTACCGCATCGTACTCAAAATATTTATACATGTGGTTTAAAAATTAGAGGGGGCATAATTTTAACAACTGTAGTAGCTTATTACTCCCAAATATATTCATCTAAATAAAAAAATGTCTATAGAAACAAAAAAATACGGTCCGAATTGAGAACCTTCTCCTTCTTTTTTTGGAAGTCGGTTAAATATAAATACAAGAAGTTAATACAATTTAATTTTAAATTTCCATTGCAATATTACGATTACAAATTGTGTCCACAGGCCGACGTAACATAGCTAAGCGTCTATACTGGACAGGAAAGATGTTTGCTTGACCACTCGGCTACCGGTCTTGATACCACAAGTGTGTACTTAGCTCTTAACAGATACATATACCTCCCTCCTTGCTTCACTCGCCCACCCAGAAATACCGAGAACTACGCAGTCCACTTGTAAAGGTGGTTTGTGCAAATTTATACAATTTTTTTGTAGCGAAAATAAGCTTTGAACGCCTGAGTTAGCTTAGATGACTTTGGTTTAGGTATGACGTGTGATTCTGTGTCACTTGATATTCGGCGAAATATGGAATATTTGCGTTCAAAATCTACCGTGGTGAGATTTGTATAGCGAGGGCGACTGCACAATTATTGTGGACAAACATTATTTTAAGTTTTTTAGTTATACCTATACAGAAAACATTAACCTAGCCGATTAATTCATAAACTCTGATGATTAACGCTCAAAATTCACAAACTTCGGAGGCAAAACTTTTCTTTCAGCGATAATTAATTGTTTTTGAGTATTTAATCTTTGCGATAAAAATGAATAAATTTCTAAAATCTAGACCCATTCTCATGTTAGGATAAGAAGATGTTCTTTCAGAAATACATAGCTCACAACTTATAAATACATTTTTAACATCTTGAACGAATTATGTATTTATAATTAAAACTTTACACGAACGAGAGGATTTTTCTAATAAGTTTTTAAGGAGGCCATATAAAATGATTGTCGGGTAATACGGTGAAGTTTTCCAATGGGGGCAGCAAAAAGGGCGCGTAGCGAAAATTAATCGGGGTTAATTAAATTTGATTTATTTATGTTGAACCCTGAGGCCAGGGGAGGTGGGGTAGCGCTAAAAGCACAACAAAAGTTCTAATGAGGAAGATTTTTGTGGCTTCAACGGGCGAATAATGGTGTTGTTCCGATTTGTAAAGTTGGTTTGGCTGGCAGGGTTTGGGCGAGAAGATCTACCATTGGGATGGCTTCTTTTAATTTATAATTTTTGTTTAACTTATTGGTTGATGAGATTTAAAACTTTGAATAGACGGTATAAAGGTAACACCGTAACAACTGGACTTATTTGGTTGAAATATTAATAAATTAAAAGGCGAGTAAAGTATTTCTCAATACATTTTGAGCTAAGTATCTACCTATTGAGAATAATGAAACCAGTTTTTTTAATAAAAACGGGGCAATTTAGGGCTCATTTAAACACAATATAATAATAATAGGTACCCATTCGTTTTATTCTTTTAACAAAATAATTAGATATTATGGCCGCGAATTCAAAGGACAGGCAAAAAGATGAGAAATCTACCATTTGCAGGTAGGTACATTTTCACGTTTTGTTTGAACTAAAGCTATAACTAGAAAGACCTACTAAAAGGCGCGCACTTTCGTATTTAGTACATTTGGTAGCGAACCGACTCAACAAACCCCTATATTTACTCGACGGCAATTGAAAAATGCATTATTAAAATGCTTTTGTTTAGGCGCAGAGGCAACACTCTTGTGGTATTCGTATGTTACCGATATTTACTGCGACGTATTGTTTCTGTATAATTTACATTTCATTTCAAAGAAAAATATACAATTGAAAAATTCAAAATATGTATGAATGTACTAAGTCTTTATTAATAAAAGAGTTTTAAAATTTGCCTTATATTTGGATAAGTGATACCAACCTATATAAACTTTGCGGTGTGTCCAGAGACATTAGTAGTAAGTATATTAAATAGAATATAATTTGCAGGCCTTTTACAATTAAGTATCTGTTATTTTTAGAAGAAGTGAGGAACTTTACGCGGCCTCTGAAGCACAAAAAACATAGACACTCTCGTAATTTTATCTGATTAAATTAAGTACATAACATACATACTTTTAGTTAACACACACATTGGTCCGGCATCGCACCGGAAATGTCCCATTCCGGCCGCCGGATGATCTAGGCGGACCGTTTGTTACAAGAATTGGACGAGTCTGTGGTCGGTTTCGGCGGACCGTACGGTGACGCGCCAGGGATTGGTCGAATGTGTGGCCACCTTTAGAGCTCTTTCGATCTCAAAAAATCTCAACAGAACTTTAATATCATCGGATAAATTAGAAAATATTGTCTTCCGCTGGGTACCCTGGGTCGGCAACACGTATCCCGGGAGCCGTGAGAAACCCATAAAGTGAAGTCCAACCCCTGGAAATAATAGTGAATTTGGGTTTATGAGCTACCAACGTTTGGTAAGCTTCTTTGAGGTATTTTAAGATCGAGACCTGCTGCAGTGTAGTATGCTGCTTAATAGCTATTAACTGTCTCACAATTACAGAACCACTAGACTACGCTTACTTAGATTACCTACAAAACAACATTTTCTAACATCTAGAAATATCCGAGAAATTAATTAAAAAGCCGTAAAGTTAATACGTAATTAAAGTTGTGCTACAGCGAGTGGAAATTAACAGTAACAAGTAACAACCTATATTTTCTGAGAATATTTTATATGTGGATGTAAATAAATAATTATTGCGACAAAGATGTCTTACATAGGCATAATTAAGTGAAACTCCACAAGTTAACTTTGAGTTTTAATAAGTTCTATTAACTCGGAGACGGCAAAATGGCTTCATATATTTATTTCTCAATTCATAGAAAATTAAGGCTCTCTGGTAGGAAAAAAAATGTGAAAAGTTCATAGTTGGGAGTCGATAGAGCGTAGACTTGAAACCGGAACGACCTGGGTTCAGATCTTACTGTGCTAAAAATGTTAATGGGTTTAATCGATTTCTCATGCTTCGGAGGGCACATCCGCCCTTCTTCTATAAATAACAGATACCTTAAGTTTGTTAAATAATTGACACCATATCTTAGGCAAGGTATAAAGGCTGTGAACTTGTGTTGTATTTTATAGATTGAGTTTTCTGTTCAATAGGTCTTATCGTCTTCCAGGGTTTCGCAATTAAGGTTCCTTTCGAGGTTAGGACGCAATTTTCACCAACTTACCGATTAGTAACAACCCTAAAATCAGTTTTGGGCATGTCCTGGCATCGTCCCCTTCATGAAAAAGGTTCAGAGGTTCCTTCGAGGAGGCACGATTCCATACAACGCGAACGCATAGAAACCCAATATATTCTTAGATATTTAGATAAATATACCTAATAGAACGGGTAGGTATGTTCGCTAGTTAAAAGAGGTAGGTAAAATTTGTTTTCTTGTATTTAGGGGGTGATTACTGGAACTACGGAACCGATTCTAAAAAAATATTTTACTAATATAAAGCTTAAAATAAAGTTATAGTTTAATATTTCAAAAAATTCCACGAGCTAAAGTCGGGGCGAAAAGCTAGTTGTTAAGAAAGTAACGAACTAATTTTAAAATTAACGGTGTTTGGTACAAGACAATATTTTTTGTCAACACAATGTCGCTAGACAAACAATGAGGGAGTGGAACTCATCCGAAAGGTTTTCATAACTCTTTAAACAAATTAATTATTAAAAGGCGTGTAATCTGAACCGAGTCGAATGGATCCTTCCTTGTCGCCTTAGGCGCGCTGATATTCATTTAAGTAGATGGAAGACGTAGCTTCCTTAAAATATTAAAACGAAATCTACCTAAATGGAAAAGTGAAATTGTCGTTATATATTTTGTTGAACTGTGCTTTTTACAATCAACTTCACGATAGTCTTCTAACTATCTATCTATCATCATGCCTTTTATCCAGGAGGGGCAGGCAGAGACAATCGCATGTCATTTGCTACGATCCTCACATACCTACCTCTATTTCGCTTCTTTTATGTTTATCATACCTTCCGTACATGCTTGGCGATTGTGTGTATCTACTTTTAATATTGCCTTCGATCAATAATTTGTCAGCATTTCCATTCGTTTCTGCCATATAATCCTTTGACATATAGTTTCGTCATTATTTGTAATAAACAAAATTTCTCCGCGGAAGAACCGCTGACATTTTGTAGTTAATTTAATTTTACCCAACTATTAAAAGCACTGGCGGCAATTTTTTTCTCAACTTGATTGTTATTTTTAATACGCATAAGTAAATGTTCACAAACAAAAATAATAACAGTGCACTCATAGATGCATTCGTTATAAATGAAGATAGGTTTATGAAAATCTTTCGCATCGTTGTACGTAAATAATTGGGTGGGTGGAGTTTAGCTTACTACCTTTTGTTGTTCGTAGGCGTCTATTTACCACAAGAGTTCTGAATTGTATTGAAGGTCTGCTAGCGGCACAGACCACTGGCTGAGTGGTCTGTGGCTAGCGGATAAATATTATGGTGTTTACACATTTTTTGAGCGAGCATGACGGTGTAGAACGAATCTCAGGTGCGTAGACAAAATCTCAGTTTTGTCCTGCTTGTCACTACGGAAAATTATATATTTCTCTTTATAACTGAGGTTTTGTCTACGCACCTGAGATTCTTTCTACACCGTCATGCTGGATCCGCCATTTTGCAATTTTAGATTCAGATTATTCATGGTTCTGTAGTAAAAACTATAATCTTGTAATATGGATTTTGTAGTTTTGGCCTTTGAACTGGTGATATTTTCTTTAATTCACAAAAGTGCCTCTAGAAAAGATCATATTCGCACATTCGCCCTTCAAGAATTTCCGTTGACTTTTGGTACATTCGGATATCTAAAATCGTTAATTGAATTAATTAAATTTTTAATTTCATTCAAAATATAGGTACATATGTTTCATTTCCACAATATATGAACAAAAAAATGTTCCACTTATAAATACATCGTTTATTATTCTACTATTTATGTAGATATAATAAAACCATTTAATGACATAATGCGCATTTATAATTAGCGTGATCAAATCATTTGAGGCTGTGCTTCATACCTATATTGTGTGCCTGCATAAATGTACAATATTAAAAATTAAACTTAATCACAACACACCCTATTACCGTCAGAGATAAAATAATTACTGAATTATGGATAATGCTTTGTACGATCCTGATATACCTATATTAAGTAATTATGACGAGTTGGGAATTATTGGCACAGGATAGTCAAGAAGTAGGTATAGAATGTATTTTCACCCAATTTTTTTTTCATATTTTCATATGACGTTGGACGCGGCGTGTATGCTTATGAGTACTATATTTTAATTTAGAGTAAACGCGGGATGGTAAAAGTATTAACCTTCGTAAAATTTCTTATTTTCATATAAAAAAAAGAATATAATATAAAAACCTTAAAATAGACTTAATACAATTATAAAATCTAAAACAAAAATAAATAAAAAATTTGTCCTAGTCCCCAGACATTGGAAGTGTACCCAGAAGGCTGGCTGCGTTTCCTCGTTGAATTGCAAGGCTTATGCGTTGTGCGAAGTACGTACCAGCCTTCTGGTCATTTGTAGATTTAATTAGGCGTTTTGAAATTTCTTTACAAATTGAATGAGCGCTTGGTCCCCAAGGCCCAAGTGTTTCAAAACCAAGTGGCGCAAATATGTAGTCGTCGCTGAGGCCGACATATCTGCGCCGCTTTGCGTTTTCTGCTATGGCTGCTGCTGATTCATTTTTTATGTAAGTAATTATTGAACAAATAAATAAAACTTGGATCATATTATAGTTATGTAGGGCATTGTAGGGTATTAATTGAATCCACACAAGTGGAGCGAACATAACGATTGTCAACACTTTTCATAGATTTAGAATAGTCGCGCGAGCGCTCTACGAGCTCTCTTTATAGAGCGCCCGCGCAACTATCCTAAATCTATGATACTTTCTATGTTTTTTAGGAGACACAATTAGCAAGTTAATCATTGGACAATGGGACTACGATTAATTGAATTTTCCGTAGTCCCATCAATGGGTCAACCAATGGACCTACGGAAAAAGACGGGTAAATACTTACCTAGGTATAGCACACAAAATTCAAAAGTATTTTTTGCTGCTAGATCACTTTGAGTTTCTTGCTTTTGCGGTTGAGACCCTTGGCCCGTGGTCATCTGACTCTAAGAAGTTTTCTGATAAAATTGGTAAACCTCTTACCGAAAAGTCTGGTGATCACCGAGCTAAGAGTTTTTTCATTCACCGCGTAAGCTTGGAGATTCAAAGAGGTAACGCAGCGAGTGTTCTTGGCACGGTTAGACTTTATTCAGAGCTGGACCTTTGATTCCTCCACCCAATATCTTTTTCTTTTTCTTTCTAGTTTTTAAGGTTTAATATATATGTTTTTTTAGATTAAATTTATATGTACAAAAGACCTATAGCATAGAAGAAACAATATTACTGAGAACGTAGCTATAGTATAGAACGTGCACAAGCCTGTCGCTGCTCTTTTGATGAACTTGGTTGTTATTATGTGCCTGAGAGCTATTCTGAAATAGATGGCTCTTGTCCTGCGAAGCACGAAAAGTAGTTCCTATTCCTAATTTCTGTTTCTAAAGTTTTAGGAGGTTTCTCTCCGAAAAAAAAGAAGGAAAAGGTTCTCAATTATCGGACGGTTTTTTTGAAATGATCACTGGTTTTTAAGGAATTTATGAAAACTGACTATATAAGTTAGTTTTTTTAATATCTCATAAGATACACCGATATTACACATTATGTCATGTATTAATAAGAGCACCTCTTTAGTATGTTATAGGGGTGTGCTTGACAGACTGTTCTTGTTATACCCGTCGCATGTACTCATATTTAAAAAAAAATAGAAGAGAAAAGAGTTTCCCATTTTAAACCTCCTTTGACAAGCCAACCTATTTTCCCTATCTCCACATCGTAAGCGTCTACCTTCTACATAAATTCTAATTAAATACAAAATCCATCAGCTCAAACTGGAGTCAAAGCTTAAAAGTGACACAGACAAGAAAAAGATGGGCGTGTCGCCCCGCCCAGCGGATGGATCCACCTACTCGCAATACGGGACTTATCTCGTAATAGGGAGATATAAAGATGTGAAGCTTCCAGTATGTTACTAAGTAATAAAGTGAGCGCGGCCATTTTCTCTTTATATTAGTAGCTACTATCCGCTTCGCGTAGCAGCTTCAAAGCTTTGTCTCTAAGGACTCGTTAGTACAGACTCTGACCCGTATAATGGATTTTATTTAATAATATCTCTCTTTATTATTTTATGTTGAGATGCGAGGATTTGACGTTTATTATGTTCACCTTTTCTTGGTAATACCATTTGTAATGTTGAAGTCATATGATAAGATATTTTTGGCTTTTTAGTAAAGTATAGTCGTAATGGTCGGGGTTAGCTGTGTAACAAGGATGGGTGATCGCTTGTATTAAAAATAAAAGCTTTTAAGACAGGGAGGTTTGTGTGTGAGATTTGTATGGAAAAAAGCACAGGCACATTTTTTTTTTTTAATATTGCAGTCGATAAAGTGTTTAATTCAATAATATAAAACTCATATCTTATACGAAAAGAAACTTACGGTCAGCACTCACAAAACCGTGAACTTCGAAGGCAAACTTTTCTTTAGAAGTTTGAATTAATATTTTTTATTTGAATTTTCTATTTTATAAAGTTTTAGAGTATTCCCGCTTTGCTCATTCCTTAATAATTTCAAAAAGTATCTAGTTATGTTAAAGTGATATCCTCAAAAAATATCACCGGCTAAACAAGGAAACGTCTTCAGAAAATAATAGATAGCAGTTACATATATAGGCGTATGTTACGCCTATATATTATAACAATTAAACTACACGTAAATTCACTTGGTGTATTTCAATAAACATAATATTAAACCTCGTGTTTAACTAAATTAAAATAACACGTCTCTATCGTACATGTCTCTGTCTGACGTCCCATTGACATTACCTTCTTAATGTATCGTGTCACCATACAATGTCGCCACACATAGTTCTGTTTAAGATTTGATGTTTATACATACCTATATTAAAGTCTCATTAAGTGCTACGACAAGTTTGTCACCAAGTTTCCCATTGTATCATTGGACAATGGGACTATGGTTAATTGAATTTTCCGTAAGAGACAACCAATGTAACTGCGGAAAAATAGTATGCGAACAGTTAAATATGGACATAATTACCAGTGTCGCGATGTAAGATACTATGAACGGTTTTTTTTAAATTCAATTTAATAATAAGCAGTAACCATTTTTTGAGCAATTCTTTGGTATTCCAATAAACATTAAAAAGTGCTACGGCGTAGCCGGTCGTAGCTCGTACGTTTTATCAAAGGTTTTATCCTAAGGTCTTATCATAGGAATTGATTACGTCGTCTCAGTTCTTAAGTTTCTACGAAGTCAAACACACCATCACGACCTTTTACCTTGTGGTGTGCCTAGAAACACCAGTAACAGTGTCCACATTTAGCCAGTTGCTACACTTAAGAGGCCTTACCGATACGCCGCACTCGAAATTTAGTTAAGTAACGCGCGTGTGTGCGTTATTGACAATTAGTCGCGCCTTCAAATTTTGATCATTTTCGCGATTTTTTTATGTTGACTTTGATATCAAAATAAAAAGCGGGGATGGTTTGAAAATGAAAAATACTCAACATTGCAATTCACTCATTAAATTATTTTTTATTTATATTTGTAATGTTTTCTATCTTGAATAAAATTTAGATTCTTGTTATGGAATAATTCGAGAATAATGTGTTATTTTTATATTACTATTTTTTTTTGTTCACAAAAAATACATTTTTATATCAACGATTTCTCAAACATTTTTTTCTGTTTTTTTTATAAAAGTTGAAAAATCAAATCTATCCATATTTAAGTTGACCATATTACGGTGTCAATACTGTTTTTTAATGTTCAAAATCTTCAGTGAGCTTTACAAGATCGATCGTCAAACGTCACTCGTACGTAAGTTTTTGGAAAACGAGTCTGGAAAAATTATAATTTACCAACACTATAGAAATAATTTCAAAATTCTTGAAGACCAAGACCCGTATTTTCAAAATGACACATAATTGTATCCACAATCTTATTCGTATTCTCACAAACAGACATCAAAAATGACCGAAATGTAGCGTGTGCCTTAATGCACCTATATTTTGTCACTTATTTAACAAAATCTTTAATCTCTCTGTTTAATATAATGTACCTATCTGTTTATTTTAATTAAAGCACATATTTTCTCCTCCAGTTTAAATTCTAGCTCTCTTGTATATTTCTACTGATCATTATAAATTTTATAAGTGCAATCATGTAGCATTTAACATAAATAAAGTAATTCTGTTTATTTTTGTTGAGATCGGGCCCCGTCCTCTACGTCTGAACTGAAGTATCACTCTATTATTTATAGACGCCTTCGATACGCAACACAAATTATTGTTTTCAAAGTATAACGTTTAGGGGAGTTGTTTGTAAAACGACCCTCGGGTGAGATCTGTCTCAATGTTTGCTGTCCGAAATTTAATTCTATCACTAACACTGTAAGTTCCATTTTCCTTTGCATTTTTAATGTCGATAATACTATTCGGATTTGGACTCCAAAACGGGGTACTATTAAAGCAATCTTTTGACAATTGAATTTCGACTGGATTCACGCATTGTATTGGAGATAGGACGTTTTGTCGCGAGCTACACGGGTGTTTGCGTGCGGTAATTGATATGAAGTGACATTGGCAAGGGGCGCTTTTCCAGCCTCCAGCGATGCTTCGGTAATGTTTTGACATTAACCGAAACTAGGTGGGTGTGATTTGGAGTGCCCTTTGATGGAATTATAGACGCGGATGGCACTTTTAATATTGACTAATGCATTTGGCAATTATTACTACGATAGAACAGGACAGGTGTGAGAGATCTGTCAAGCATTTTATATGTAGTCAGGTCTACGCAAATGTAATTGCTTTCTGTGTTGCAATCTTTATAAATTAATCCCGGATTCGCTCGCGATGGATAATAGACTCGTAGAGGCTTAGAGGTACTTTTCTTTTTATATTTATGCACAAAGCATGACTGTAGGCTATATTTAAATGAGTGTTGTATGTAGAACTTTCTGCAAATCTTTAATAATCTGTCTGACAGGGTCGACTTAAAAATAAAAATACTGCGGAATTTTGTGTAGATCATTTTACTCTACACACTTCTTTCCTACATCATTTTGTTATATCTCTGACTGACGGATTAGACAGTCATGAAAACTTGCTGGGCTAACTTTTTCCCCGATTTAATTCACTTGTACTGTTAATGCACAGCTCCTAAACCTTCTCAGCTCCTCTATGTTTAATACTCATAAACCTTGCCGGTGAATCAATCTAATACCTAGTGAAAACCGCAACAAAATCCATTCAGTATTAGTTTTTGCGTAAAAGGTCACAGACAGACAGACAGACAGACGCGGCAGGGGACTTTGTTTTATAATATGTAGTGATGATAGTGATAAATAACACAATATCATCTCCTCTGGTGACAAGAAGGCTGGCTCCTTTCTCGCTCAAAGATTCAGAATCACGATTCAGCGGGGAAATGCATCCAGTATTATGCCACTATTCCACGTGGACGGTTTACTTGGTTATATTTAATTTCAAAGTTTAATATATAGATGTGTTATTTAAATATTATCTAATGAAAAGAAATAAAGTTATATGTTGAGCATATAAATATCTATTACATACAAATAAGACAATAATTTAATTATTAATAAGCGAAAAACGACTCCTTGTTGATTATTTCTGTGTTTGTTTGTGGCATCGAATCTGATAAACAGATGGACCGATTTCAATGCGCTTGTTTTTCAAAGCTTAAAATAATAATTTTAGTGAATGCGATTTACTCTATAGATAAATTAGTTAATTTTTAACTGTGCTACACTTGATATAAAATAAATATATGATTGAGTAAGAGAGTGAACTTATATGCAAATAAGTTCGACATTAAGGTATCAGGGTCGGATAAGGCGTCCCATTAATAAATCAGTTCGCTAAAACCGTAATTGTAATCTCAAACAAGAAGGAAGGGCGCGCTGTTTGTTCTAACAACATTATTACAATAACTTTCGGTTTGGTTCGGCGCTCAGTTACTCTCCCAGCGGGCGGTTCGCACGCCAATCTATATCGGCTGGAATATGTGATTATGATTATTATATTATATAGAATATGTAGGTATTAAGATTTCCTTTTATCCCTTTAGGAGTATTTATTTATAATTTTTATTTTATTATTTATATTCTCTTTATTTCAATTAATTTCTTATTTACATATTTATAAAAAAAAACATATAAATATAAAAAAAGGAGTTATCCCCCCGTAAGCGAGGTAAATACCCAAACTACCGTTGGTTAGGGCTGCAGAGAGAAGAACCTCCTCACAATACGTGCCGTGCTGAGGAGTAGGTACTGCCTTCTGGATCTGGCCGGTCAAGACCCAACAGGTACCTAATACTCTTGGCAAACAGACCATTGACCGTCACGACTATCGGTACAATACAATGATCGCCGGTTTCACATCCCACATGTCGAAAATTTATTTATATTATTATTATTAGTAATTAGGTAGGTACTTAATACTTAGGTGGAGACAATCGAATGACATCTGCTATATAGATCCTGACCTGACATGACATCTACTTCTTTCGCCTATTTTATATTCCTCATACCTTTCAATATGCTCAGCTCAAATTGTGTGTATTTTAAACCCTGTCTTTAATATGTAATATTTTTATATGGTCAATAATAAGGTCAATAAAAGTATCGCCCTTTGTCAGCCAACTTAAATAATGAAAACACTTTATTTTGCAAACTTATCTAAGTTTTCATGTTAACAAAGAAGATAAATTTTAACTTCTTCGGTCCCTAGGTACTAGGGTTTTACCCCGATTCCCGTTCTCGGGAGTTTCTGGGAAAACTGCCGAACCTGATTGGAACTTTGCGTAAATATTCAATAAAATATAGATACAAGAAAAAAAAACACGTATTTCGGCGTTTTTAAACATTCAAATTCTAAGTGGAGTAAAATGGAGTGGCAAAATTTGTAATTTTGTAGTGGCAATAATATTTTCTGGTCAGATTTCCTTCAAACTTGATATTAAAAGTAATACTCTTCGACATAACTAATCAGTCCCCAAAGGGATTGGCAAAGTTTGTATGGGGAAAACATTTTTGATAACCAGATTTACTTGAAAATTTGTACTAATGCTCTACGTTTTCAAAAATTTTTAAAGGTCATAAATAGGGTGTAAAAACGGGAAACCTTATTTTTTATATTTCGAAAATTTCTACAGGCGAAGCTTTGGACCTACCTAGATTTTTTGGGAGTTTTCGAAATTCCTTTAAGTGATATATTCGCATGACATAATCTGCAGTCCTTAATTTCTATTTACCCTAAAGTCGATATCATATTTCAATGCAAACATGCCGAATACATTTCATATGATACTGGGCAGGCGTCGAACCAGAGTGTCTCAGCCGTAGGCAGTCTTCACCCTCCCATAGGCACCTGTAATAATTCCCATCGTTCCCTCTAATATATCTACATGTATAAATCTGTAAAGGGACGTGTAATTTGATTTCGATATTGTAATAAAGATAAACAAACAAACGTAGAAACAGATTTCGTGAAGCTTTTCGCTCCAACTTCGCCCGATGCTGATATTGTTATTCATATTTAAGTAATTTAAAAAACTTGTCGTTAAACTGTCAATCACTGGAGGCGCTCCCCTACGTACTAGAAGACCTGTGCGAGAACTTCGCACCGTTGGTTCAACTGATTGAAGAGTGAGTTTAATTTTGATTTGATTGATTATTTTTAGTCATTAGATGCTCTTCTCCTTTATAGATAATCTTCAAAATGGCGTATCAAACATTAATTTTGATGAAGTGTGTTACTAGAGAAATAATATATAGAGATAGGTAATTCCCATAAGTTTCTCTGCCCACGGATCAAGATATAAAATCCGTAATGGTTTCGTTTCGTTCATGTAAGCAAAGCTGCGGGCAAACGCGAGTTTAAATATTAACTTCGATTTTCATGCAGCGGTTTATAACAATAGTATTCGCGTTTTCTCGAAACTCTGGCTTTTGGAAACAATGATGGGCCGATACAATATGTAATATGGGAATTATTTAGTATCCACTGGGTTTATAAGCGATAAGCTTAGTTCGTGGGAACTTCATTGGTTTACCTCCTTACGGGGGCTAATATTAATCTGAAACTTAATGTTTGCTTTTGAAAATATTTAATTGTTTGATCTACTTATGAACGGTCGGGGTAGCCGTGTAGCAATTATGTAGAGATTTGTAGATTTTTCATTATCCAATTTTCTAGCTAGATTAGTGGGAGCTTTTCTAATTTGGCACCAATCGCCTCTAATTTATTTATTCTCCATCTACTATCAAATTATTTAGCTTTTTTATGTAATTTATTTTTTGGGAGAAATGAATGAATGTATGAAAAATTAAAACAGAGAATTTATCTCTGATTTCATTTTTCGTACTGAGGAGGACTACATAATCTACTGTTGTCCACTTCTTTTCATTTTCCATCATCAGCTCGGCTATACCTACCTACAGTATTTACCTACTTTAACCTACTTATATCTGAATCTCAAATGTTCATAAACTGAAAAAGGTGATATTATTAGGTACTAGTTTTATGCTTCGGCTCCGCCCGTGAAAATTTTTGAAATGTCACATAAGAATTTAGCGATTTTCCTTACAATTTTTAGAACAATATTTCTCAATAATTATTTTTTTAAATTTATATAATATGTTAATTATTTTTTGTTAGAACCTCTGTTTATTTTTTAGAATGAAGTAGTAGCTAACGATTTTACTACACCAATATACCTAATAACACAGAAACTAATAAATATTGACAATATAAAAATCAACAAATTTAAATCATTACAAACAAATGTTTTTATTATTATTAAATATTTTCAGGAGCATCTAATTTAATTCAATACAACATATATCTACGAGTAGGTATAATTAAGCATGTACCTATACAAAATCTTGAAAACACAACTAAAAAAATTAATTTATTGTTTCAAAGAATTATCTAAGTATACAGTTTTAATCTAAATCAAATTTGGTCCGCGTGGCATGGTGGCAAGAACGCTGGCTGCATTTCCTCGCTGTATAGCTATGCTAATTCTCTGGGCGAAGAAAGAGCCAGCCCTCTTGTCACCTGTAGCGCCGACAATTTTTGGTGTTATATCTTTATAAAATTTTTTGCCACTCGGCCCCCATGAACCTAAAGTCTCTACTGCAAACGGCACAAATATATTATCTTTTTCAATTTGTATATATTTGCGCCGTTTGCAAGTCTCTGCTGTTTCGGCAGCTGCCCCGGCTCTTATCGCTGTACTCGAGAGATGTCAGCCAAGGTATCAACACAAGTTGCGTCCCATACTAGGGCCCTCCCCCTCTCCCAAGGCACCAGCGTCATGCCATCCGGTCTCTTGTCATCATCACGTACAAGACCACAGGGTTCCAGCATAGCTGGTACATTGTAGGTGGCAAAAGCCCGTTTAATAACTTCTTTTAAAGAGCCGTGGCGCGAAAAACGACCTCCACTTTTTTGACAGCAAAGTCCATGGAGGCCGAGAGCATTGACGTTGCTACCACACGGACATTTATGTGGCATGCATATCGATGCCCCGAGACGTATGCCAGTTGCGATTCTAAAAGTATTATTGTCTAGTAAGGTCCCAAGATTGGTTGCTGGTATTGTATGAAGCCAGTAGCCAGATTCCTTTTCAGAGACAGCTAATAGGCGAGCTTTATCTATAGGTATTATTTGAGAATTTCTGGGCCAACTCTTGATGGATTTTTTGCACTAATGGGGCATCCCAAAGTTTTTGTACATTTGATTCCTTTGGGATGTCTTCGTTAGGGCAAATTGATTTCCATGCTTCAACTGCCTCTGTTGCATAGGCCAATTTTATAGGTGAAGATTTTAAAATTTTGAAAATAATATAACAATTATTATGTAATGTTAGTGGTTTAGTTTATTAAATTATCTATTACTTAATTTTTTTATTTAAAAAAAAGGAACAAGGATAGTGCGTGGTACACAAGTTGAGCCAGATTGAGAGATAGAGTAGGAAGGACAAATCGTACGGAGCTTTCGCCTCAATTTATTTGGCCAGAGTTAGGTATACCTAGTTTTTGAAGTTCTTTAGGCACGTTATGAAAAAATTATGAGAGTGAAATTTTACGATGCAACCTATTTTTTTATTGTGTTAAATAAACAATTTAGTAACTATATTTAATTCTCAATTATAATAAGCCATTATTAAAATAACATTATTTAATTG
Organism: Nemapogon koenigi; assembly: GCA_963924495.1. NCBI lineage: Eukaryota > Metazoa > Arthropoda > Insecta > Lepidoptera > Tineidae > Nemapogon > Nemapogon koenigi. Next base: position 2,640,779 of record OZ004637.1, read on the forward strand.
AATTCAGATTTTAGCAACCGCATTTATGATCACGCAGTTTTATTTCTATTAAGTAATTATTTTTATGCTAAATAAACTTATTTGTATTATGCCAAAAAGTATAACCTTTCACACACAGATTTTTTTAAAGTTTTGTTGTCGAATGTCCCACAAATTTAGGTAACAGTAATTCTAAGTACCTATGTATTTGGAACACTTTTCAAACTGTCGTACTAACTGATCGGTAGGACAATTAGGTCTACTAATAGGGCACTCAATAGGGCTAAGTAAATAGAATAAAGGTATTTTACTGTTTTACAAGTATTATTGATTTCCTCTTATTCATCAAGACTTATTTATGATCATGCAGTCATCGCATGAGTCATTTATGTGACACAGGATTAGAGAATTTGCAGTAGGTAAGTAAGTATATACATACTTACATTACTGGTCACCTCTACTCAACTTAGTAATACACGTTAGGACTATTAGACAAAACCTGTAGTAAAACTTTTAACTACATGGTGATGTAATGCCTCTGTTAAAAAAAGTATGATGGAAGCACGAGAGCTTTGCCCGTGTTGAAGGTAGAAAAATAAACATTCAGCCATATGTTAAAAGTCATAGCTCAAATGAAAATTCTAAGAAACCACCCAGCTGAAAGACAGAATACTCATTGAGGGATCATACAATGAGTGGAGCTTCCATTAAGTTTTTTATATTTACTTGAACCGCTTTTATAGCAATTATTCAAAATGATCTACTATACCAAATTACATATATAAGTAACTACAATATGAGTTTACATCAATTTGAAAACCTACATAAATACGCTTTGTCTTATCTTGTCTGTTAAAGATAGATAAATATATGTTACAGCAGACTTTTTTGTAGATAGTTTTATTCTACACAATTCATTCCTACATCATTTTGTTATATATCTGACAGATTAGACAGTATACGCCATGTAAACTTTTTCCTGACTTGATTCACTTATACTGTCAATGCTTTTAAAAGTGATAGGTCCATGTTTAAGGCTCGTAAACCTTCCTCGTGAAATAACCTATCTACTCGTGGAAGCTGCATTAAAATCCGTTCAGTAGTTTCCGCGTGAAAAGGTCACAGGTGATGACCTTCGACCTGGAAAATGGAAAAAATGCATTACTTTGTTAGTTGGTTTGTGTCTTGCCAATCCCATGTACAAATTTAAAATACCAAGTTTCAGTCCATTGAGTAAAAAAATCTAAATAGACATACACTTTACCTGTCCTATATTATGGTTTAGTAGGTACATACATATTTAAAAGAGTTTCCGCACCAAAAATCATTCACAAATTGGTTCAAATAAGAACTCAAAGGATTTGTACCAGGAATCCCAAACAAAGCGCGAAGTCAACACTTAATCTCACAGAGAATAATTATATTGGTGCCGATAACTAAAACCGGGGGCGTCGAGTAGTCTGCAAGTGACGGGTAAGGCAGAAACTTTTCTCATATTTGCCGCTCGAGTGGACAAAAATGGGCGAACGGCAAACGGCGGGCAAAAGATAAGCCTCACTCGTTCAACGAATGTTAATAGGGTTTTTGTGGGGCTACCGTCCAACACTTGTAATGCAATTAACAGCAACAATGGCGGTCTCACTTACGAATTAATTTTAAGACAGCCCTCGGTTCTATTGACTTGTTGAAAGGTTTTTATTGTGGGGTGTTTATCTCGACTAAGATTTAAATAAAGCAATTGAATTTACTCGGTTATTATTGAGCGTGGCTTGTATTTGAGGATGTAGATTTTTTAGATCTTTCCCGGATATTTCATTATTTACTGATTTCATTTGAATTTATTTTCGAGTTCCGACTTTCTTCCGAAGGGTCGAACTATAAAATTAAGATAAGGAAAAAATAATTTTTACATTCATACAGCAGACAGACTCGCATATTTTTATTTTTCATATCCAGTAAATCACACGAGCATGTCAATTAATATTTTAATCGTTGTAGAATTATTCATGTAGCTACCTACCTAAAATTTTGCAGCGGTCACGTCAAAATTAATTTCGCCAATTTCTGAATGTACTGAACTTTAACTTTTATGTAGGTATCTGATCGGTATCAATTGCTAATTAAAACTTTTATTATTTAGTTTGTATTTTAAAAATTCTCTTATATTAAGATCAAAGATATATTGGAGGCAGGCTGGTCTTTACTTCTGAAAATAAGTAGTCAAATGCAAATAAAGATTAAAATCTGACCCAAATAAACTATTCAAAATTCACTCGACTTCTATGAAGTGCATCATAATCAGGGGTCTTTATAAAGTATGTATTAAAAAAACGTTAGAATTTTGCCGAAAAAGGATATATTGTGACTATTCAGGGGTCAACAAAGAACGACCACCCGCGGGTTTGGGAACATATCGTGGCGAATTAACCATCTGGAAGTACCATATTGATAGTAGGGATTAACCATGATCGTCCATATTGGCTGTATGAAGGCAGCATTCTGCGCTTTCTAACAATAAAGAAAAAAAAAAGAAAAAGGAGTTTCCAGTTGATTGAACTCCATACAGTAGCGTGTAAGCAATTCCTTTATTATAAAACTAGGTCGCTTCCACACGGGATTATTGTGATTGCTGAGCTATTATGCGAAGATTTCATATTCATGCAAAAATATTATGTTCGCATAGTATTATATGTAGTTTATGGAATTTGTAAAAATCATTTATTGTGTTATTAGAAATCTAGTTGTTGACTGTATTTAGAAATATTACAACGAATAGGGATTAAAATATTATTGTAATGCGTTCTTATTTACAGTAAAATTATAGTGAAAGAAAATATATTTTGGCTACATACAGAATACAGGGGTAGACAGAGCGGATACTTTTATCGTTTCATATGATTGTAATATGAAGAAATATATTGCTAGTTCATCCACTTATAGCGCGCGCCATAGTAGGTTAACTGCGTAGGTATTTGTAATTTTTTAAGAATATTATAAAAAATATTCAGGCGTCTTCAGTGTAGATACGTCTTGGATGACTTTTCGTTGCGCTAAGCTATCATTTTGTCTCACATCTTCATATATTTGTTTGGTCAGTCATTCATCGACCAAATCAGCATTCATAATTATTTACACCATTCACGTATCTCATCAATCTCACTCAAGATCTTACTTGCATTCTTCTTCTGCCACACCCAAGAATGATTCCATATTAATATCTTAATTCAAATTTAAAATTAAAACATCTTTCGCAGGTCTGGTTCAAAAATCGCCGCGCGAAATGGCGTAAACAGAAGCGCGAAGAACAGGAGCGTCTCCGAAAGTTACAGGAAGAGAGGGCGTGTCGAGGGACCCTTCCCCCGCACCACACCGCTTCACAACCCCCCGCGCACGCCCCTCATGCACCTCATACCCCTCAGAGACCCTATAGCGATGAGTCCGACTCTGATTTGGAAGTAGCTTGAAGAGCGCAAAGTCATTTAAATATTAGAGAGTTAATAAGAGCTGGCGTGAATTTTAAAATTTAATTATCGAACGTGCCAGCACTTGTCAACCGATGTCAATAGATAATTAATTATGTATCTACTTAGTTTTAAATTCAATATTGTGTTAAAAAAAACAATTTCAGCAGCTATAGAGAGTACCTAATTATATACCCTAAAATCTAAATTATTCCCTACAACCTACCTACACAATCAAATTTCATAAAAAATAACATGAGTTTTTTTGGTTCGATTCCGGAGTCGTGCATTTTCTTTAAATAGGTATATGGATGCAGTTCTTTTACAATATGACGTTTATTTAAATAGAAAATTCTAAAAAATCCAAACCGAGTATCTCAAGTTGAATTTCCTATACTAAAGACATCAACGAGTCGAATTAGAAAACGTGGTTATTTCATAAAACTTACAATATCAAATGGTAGGCCCCATATAATATGGAAATCTTTTATCTTCGATAGATAAGATGTTAAAATGAAACAAGGAACAGTAAATATGAAGGTTTTATCAAAGTTCATTCAACCCTTTTGGAGTCTATTCTCAACAAATATCAAAACAGAAACCTTAATTATGCTCAAATATTGTGTAGAAACAGCATATTTCGCTTAGATATTTTTATTTTATTTATTTATATATAATATTATATTATTATTGTTAATTATAAAGAGGAAAGTTTTGTTTATTTTTTATTTATTTATTATTTAGTGACATGTTGAAAAACTATTACCTACCTACTCTCTGATTAAGATATATTTATCTACGTATAGTTTTACTTTACGAAAACATAATACATAATTTTCTTAAGGGTCCTTGGCAGTCGGCCATCTTACTTCTGTCTTAAATAAGGCAAATCTCAATTAATCTTAGAAAAATGAGTATATTTATTAAATACAACATTTTCAAATCAAATTGCTGATAGTTATTAGTTTAAATGGGAATAAGCCATATTTTTATTAGCGTAGTTTTTAAAACAAACATTGCTATTGCGTTTTAAAAACTATGGCTATTTAGAAATCTTAATAATGAAAATATGGCTTAATCCAATTAAAAATAATAACTATTAACAATTTGAGTTGAAAATGTTGTATAAATAAACTAGGATTTTTGACTAGGATTAATTGACATTTGCCATATTTTTGACAGATATAAGCCGACAGCCACGAACCCTTAATAATGAATAAGTTTTATGAAATATAGATACTATGGTTAGTTAGAGTAGATACCTATTATATTATTATATAATTAAGACATAGTAATGTAAATTATGTATTTTGTAGTCAAATTAAATTTCCATAATAATTCGAAATTAATGTAGATAAATAAAATTAACGAAATAAATGGATAATAATATGGAATTTGCTTCTATGACCTATATAATATATTTATCTATTTAGTCTTTGGGCTCCAAATTTCTAATACCTAAGTAATACTTATTGGATTAATTGTCGTAAAATTATGAATTCGTAAGATTTAAGGTTGAAATACCCCAGCTGGATTCATAAGGAAACGTCCCTTGTGTAATTAATAACTTATTTAATAATTATAAAATAAAAATACCTAAAATTGCAATTATTTGTCGCAATAGCTTCTGGACTATTCTGGAGTTTAATATGAATGCTATTTGGAAAATATAAAGTAATATCTACTTTGATATTCAAAATAATGTCATCGATTACCGATTCGATAACATCAGCTACATGTTATGAGTGGGAGGTAATATTAAACTGATTTTAAACTGACATTTTTCCTTTCTGTAATAATATTTTTTCGAGATTTAAAGAAGGATAGAAATAATAATTTAAATGTATTCTAAATTTGCAATAAACAATTGAATGATTATTTTTATATATTTGTCAGAAGAGCGTTTCAGTCTTTTCATTATATCTGGATTTTGTCACACATCTCTGCAAAAAAGTAGGTTCTATATATTTATGTAAATAATTTTTAAAGGTGAAATAAAGAACGCATAATAAATAAACATAGAAATAGCATTAAGTATATATATATATTCTTAGTTATTATAAAATGTAATTGTGATCCAATAAAATTGTAAATACAACATGACATCTACTCTATTATTTAAGTAGGTATTAAATTAAACTTTAAAAAATATACATAAAAGTGAACTTACTTTTTTATTCAACACACAAATCCTCTGATTGAAAAATTATCCAATCTTTGACATTGCAATAATTTGTAAGTTAACAGTATTTTGTATTTTATTTTTACGGCGATTCTACTCTAGAATCCTTCGCTCCGTCCTGTATTCAAAATAACGCCCTCGCCGTAAAATACTATTTTGCTCCCTTGTGATACAATCTACTATTAGAGGTCATATGGCAGACTGCAGATGATCGTATCCAATCACACCATACACGTGCGATAAATCGAACGATGTTGAGATCGTCTTCGATATTTTCGAGGTTGTCAGTTGCGATCCTCGATTGATCGTTCGACTAAAAAATTGGATACGATATCGAAAGATGGATCGTTACGATAATTGCTTCGTCTATGGGTACCTGCTCTTACCAATGAACTTTGTTTATTTTCTAATAAGATATACTTAGATAACAAGGTATGCTATAAGAACTCAATGACATCATATTTATGGTATGTCCAAGGTCACATCTTCACAAGTCTATGTCAGGATTTCCCCATAATTTGTATGCGATAATTGTAGTCAATTTGACATCACAATAAGGTACGTAGCCAAATAAAGATACACACGTAGTTAAGAATCCAATATGTAAAAGTTTGTTTTATTTGTTTTTATAATAGGACAATGACGTCGATAGCATAGTAGAAGATATGCGATGGATCTAGAAAAGGTCAAGTGTTTTTGACACAAACTAGGTACACTCTATATAATTAATACTTATAAATAATTGTTTTGTTTGTTTGAATGATATATCTTTAAAGTAAGGCGATTATTAAAATAATTTAGTTTTTTTTATCGTTTTAGTTTTTAGTAAACGGAAAAGCATTTTTGTCAATATTCAATAGAAGCGACAACTTACTGAATATGAACATTGTTTATGTAGCTAACTACGCCATTATTAGATCCCCTAATCTGACTTAAGAGCGTAGACGGTCTGCAAGTGAATTGAGAAATAGGTATTTGACGAAACTATTGCCGTCGCCTCACCCTTTGATCCCCCCCGTAGAGTGCGATAGGGACAACTGCAGCTCAGACCGATTATACCTATAAAACCTTGACCAGATAGACGTTTCGTATTCCCCTGTTTTCTCCTCCAAAAATGATCCGATTTAATTATTTTTGGTAGTGAAATTTAAAGAAAGAGTAGATCTATGCTCCTATTTTTCTTTTACATTAAAACCTTTTCAAATTAGTCTGGTAGTCGTCTGATCACGGCGGTATAAACCAGGCATTTTTTTTAGGTTTTTGGAAGGGCTTATTTCTTTAGGTAATTAGTTGTTGGAAAAAAGTAAATGACAGGGGCATGCCTACAGTAAACCTAGATTTTATGAAAAAAAAAACGATTGCTCTAGAGGCATTATCCGTGAAGAAAATAGGGGAATACATTTGTATGGAGAAAATGCAGCCCGGCTACGCTCTTAAGCACCCTTTATACACTATGTTTCTCGCATATAGACAGCATGCAAATTGTTAATACAGATCGCACCCTAATTACTGTACCTACTTTTTCAGGCAGCATGCGATAAATTGCAGAATTTCAATATAATTCATTTTCCTAAAATCCTTTTATTTGGTCTGAGCCTCTGGAAGTCTTTCTTTCCTTTCGTGATGATGTTGTTTTTTTCTTGAGAAATATAGATAAGCGGGTCATATTTCACAACTGCAGGATTTCTTTCCATCAACAAAAAAAAAAGACTTTAAATACACAAACATGTTTTTTATGTAATGTTTTATTTAATCAATAATACATTTTGATATATTGTTTAAAATATTATCTACTTAAAATAAATTAATACGTACGTGCGCAGATACTTATTTTAATCTCTTACATTATTTTGTTATTATTTTGTTAATTGCATCCAAAAAGTGTGTAGAAAAAAATTTAAATCACTTTTTTTAATTAAATACCAATCATTATCAATTTCTATTTAAATTACTTTTTGATACACAATTCGAACCCCTAATTAGTCTAGTAATATGCTAAAGGATACGAATAAGCATAGGAGTAGGGGTAAGAATATGCTAGAGGGGACGTAGCTACGTAAGCTCCCGGAGCCGCGTAGTAGCCATAAGATGTGTCCAGAAGAACTTGAGGTCTTGCTGATGCAGGCTCCATCATCAAGCTTGCAGCCACCAAGAGAAGGAATACCTGTACAGGAAATGATCAAGTATAGTGCGAGCCAAATAAGTTTAGCTGAAAAACATTACGTGGTTAGGCTACGCTCCATTTATTTGTATGGGCCTACTCTAGTGCTTGATCTAGCTCAATTTATTTGACGCGGATTATACCTGTCATGACTTTCTGAAATAGGATTTCGTAGCAGGTTAAAGAGTGTTTCACATAGTGCCTATTATTTTTTTACTATAATATACCTAGATAATGTACTTTACTTTTATTTATTACGGTCAATAAACAATACAAATGGGTAAAATTAAAAACTTGAAAATAAATAAAGAGTAAAAAGTGATATTAGCTCCCGAAACCGTGTTACAGTCCCAGGGTACCCAGCGGAAGATCAAGTCTCCAGGAGTCTAACGAGTAGCCAGTTCTGTTGAGGTATATTTAGATGAGGAAGCCTCTAAAGTGTGGTTTATCGGATTATACACATAAGTTTTTAATTATAAAAACCCATTCATTGGTACCACCGACACACCCAAAGAGTACTCTTGACACACCTTATAAAAATGTATATCGGATGTGCCAGCTCTTGTTCATTGGTTGTAGGTATATAATAGTCTTCATTACACCAAAGAAATCTAAAGTTTTCAGATAATGTACAAATTAGATACTTACAAATTTGATCATTTTCCCTGCTTTCTTTTCACAATCACACGAAGCACCAAATCCGATAATCTAGAACGAACTAGAGAGGAATGTTACCCAGGATTCACAACAGAAGTGTGCGCGTACGAATCGTACCATCCTTTTATATATTCCTACATCCCGTTCGTGATTTGTGAGCTAATGATTGTCCTCGAAGACCAATGATGACATATTTAATATACTATACAATACGTCTATACAATGTCACATTAAATATTTTAATGGTTATCCATGTACCTAGGTACCTAACTATAATAGTGGATTTATTGTTACAAAAAATGTGTTGTCGTTTTAGAGTTGACCGCTAACAAAAATATTTGCGCATGAGAAGGGTTCTGTAGAAATTAATTGTATTATTTTATGGGAGATCCATCATAATTTGTATCTGGATATAAGCAGAGTACACTTGGTTCAAATTCCACAGCGGTCATATTATTAGATATATACCAATAGGTTATCTTTATTAAAATATAATAAATAATTAATCCCAGAAACCACACAGGTATTTGTGTCTAAAGTATTGGTCTGGCATCGCACCGAAAATTTCCCATTCCGGCCATCAGACGATTCGTTACAATAATTGGACGAGTCTGGGCTCGATTTCGGTGGACCGTACGGCGGCGCGCCGGTCGATTGGACGAATGAGTGGGCACGTTGAGCATTGTTAGGTAAGTACCTATAGCTTAAAAAATTCGGCTAAAAGACTTCGTCTTCCGTTGGTTACATTGGGGCCGGTAACATGGTTCCGGGAGGCGTAAGGCCACTCGCGAGTTATAAAAAAATGGCATTCGAGGATTCTCTGTGAAATTACTCTATATTTGATGCGATTGATCGAACTATAATACCAATGGGCTATTAATCCACTTCCGTCCGTGTGGTAGTATACCTACTTAGGACTGCGACATTTTTCGTTTTGACTCAAAGGCCAAAATCGACGGGTCCGCACACTAGAATGCCGAGCAAATTGCTGGGTCGGGCAAAGATAGTAAGTACACGGTTATTCTAGGGTTGGAAATTCTCGGGCCGGGCATTTCTTGGGTGACCATTGGTGCGGACCCGTATTGGACACAAGTCAAAAATGTCGATGCGACAAATGACGGGTCAGGTTGTTGACTCTAAATACAAAATTAAAAACTGCGCTGGTGAACCTCCCTTTTTTAGCTTCCCGGTTTCAGCTTATTTTAGACGATAGCTTGAAGCAGTGTTAGTTCATAAGCTTTGTGATGTCACATGTCACATGATATTCAATTGGTATTTTTTTTTCCTGGCGTTAATGATATTTAGGTCACAAAACATTAACTATAAACAAAAAGCTTTAAAAAATATTCTATCTTCGAATTATTTTTCGTACTTTCGTACTGAGCGGAATGTAAAACCTTCTAGCAACAACAGTTTTCTTATCATCTTTTCCAACTTCTTCAAGTTTTCTTCTTTTGTTTGGTTAATTTTCTAAAATGTTTAATTTAAATATTAATTTTATAAAAAAAAAATTTTAGAACTTTTGTTGTAATTTATTCAGTTCTTGGTGTAAAATTGCAAAATATGCGACGTCTCACCTGGGAGGAAATTTGTTTATTTTTCATCATTAGAGGGAAAAATTGTCTACAAAATGGCGACCTATAAAACATTTGATAACTTTGATACCGACAAAAAGCTTTGATAAATAAAATTGGTATAGAGATAAGTCCGGACGCTAGTTTAAAATAAAACAAAAAAGTTGACGTAATTAATAACTTATAAAGTACATTTATTTATTCATCAATCATCATTCGTTTTCTGTCTCATATTCCTCTTAAAATTACTATTAAGTTTTCTCTTTTTAAAGTCAACGTGTCCTTCGCCGAGAGAGTCTATTTTCTTCTCCTTAAACTGTATAACCTCAGGTTCCATAACAACTGGCGGTGGGGGCGGCGCTTCTACTTTAGGAAGTTGCAAGTCTATTTTTTCTTCTGTCCTGAAATATAAAAAAAGCTGTAGTTTACTTCGACCAAATAAATTATTATTTACAAGAAAACTAAATAACTGAAATAACCAATAAAAAATGATGTGAGGGGATTTAGAAGAAAAAAATCTTGAAATTTCATAAAACTTCTGATAATGAACTATGTAGTATGGAGATTTTAGTTTCCAATGATTTCGCGTTTGACGACTTAAAAATAAAGAGTTCAAGTTTAACACAACCAGACACGTCATGTTCACTGCTTTTATACCTTGCGGCGTTGCATTCATACCAGTAACAGAGCCCATACCTATGTACATAATCCGACAAACCACACTTAGAGGCTTTGGCATCTAAATATCAACAGAACTGGCCACTCGTTAGGTATAGCCCACAAATACCATTGGTTAAACGAAGGAGACTTGGTCTTCTGCTGGGTACCCTGGGACCGTGATGAAAGAAAAAAAAACAGAGCCCATATTAAACAAAACAGGTGGCAATTTAAGCCTGTTGCTGCATTAATGGGTCCGTTTTTCTAGTCTTGTCTTATTTTTGCATGTGTTTTTAATCATTGAAAATTCTTAAATATTAATAATTTTTAATTTAAATTTAATTAATAATTAACATTTATTTACCTATTTCAAATTTGCAGAACAAATAATCGTATTTTTCAAACTGCTATTTAAAAATGTTTAATTAAAAAGCCAAGCAAATAAGACAAGTCTAAAAAAATGGACTTTAGATAGATGTGTTACTTTTTTAACAGATGTAATATGTTATTTTTAGTAGTGCGGACGGCCGGATTTGCTTGTCCTATGAATCCTACCAAAATCAGCATGTGTCCTATTAACTTACTTGTTATGCACAGGTACCCAGGCACCATAAGGATGAGCCGTCCGGTTCGTAGGACCATAATTGAGCGTCGGTATCGTTGGTGTCTCTTTCTTTTCTTCCTTTTTAACAGCTCTTTCTTTCATTTTTTCTCTAGCGGCAAACGCATTCAGTTCATCTACAGTGTCTTGCTGCTTCTGTTTTCTGTAAAAAATCAGTTCTTTTTGGCCCAAACAAGATGCTAATCTTGCAAACAATTTCTGTCAAGACGTCTAATAGTTATATGCGCAAAAATAAAACGTGCGTTGGTGGCCGAGTGGTTAAGACGTCTGGTATTAACTAGGCGAACCAAGGTTCGAGTACAGAGTAGAGTAAAATAATATAAAATGCAATTTTAATTTTATTTGTTACTTACTTCATGTATTCTTTTGCTTTCTTATCTTCTTTAACTTTTAACTTCTGCTCCTCTTGTTGAGCTAATGACAAATATTCATCTGGAGGGTCCCACGATGATTCTGCATAAAAAACGTTGAATAAAATTGGGGTGATTAATTATAATAATAAAATAAAATGTAGTAAGCACACAATAATTTAACTAACAAACTAGGTACTGTCTGTCTATAATTTTTTTTTTTAATTTCATGGGTAGCCTTAAAGCTCCCGGAACCGTCTTGACAGCTCCAGGGTACCCTGCAGAAGATGAATTCTTCCTCTTTCAGCTGATGGTATTTATGAATTTTCTGTAAAATTATCTGAAATGTCCTTGGAGTATGGCTGAAACGCTATTTGTTAGTCTTTTAGGTGGCCACACAGAATATTTTTATAATTTTATTATAATAAAAATTGCACTGCAGTTAATATTTTACCTACCATTTGTCTCAGTATTCCAGTAGTAAGAATGTCCATCATCATTCTTCATCTCCTGCCAAACTGGTGGAGGCTTAAGTTTGGTTGTGGATAATGAAGTAGTCGGACCTACTGCACTGTTGCCCAGTAACTCATTAATACTCTGTAAAAAAAGTTATTTAACTAGCAGTTGCCGCATGACTTTGTATGCGTTGTATAACAAATACAATGTTCACACCCCAAAAAACCTTTCGTAATGGACCTCTACACCCCCTATATACTTTCCAATTTTCATATTTATATCTTCAGTGGTTTAGGTTTAGTTCTGTATAAGTAAGGCCAAGTAAAAAAACAAAACAACTTATTGAGAATTATATTTTGTCATAATAACATGAACATCCAAAATCATGAAATTTAACTTCTTGCTAAAGCCTAAATCATTTAAAAAAATTTATAACATTGGGCAAATTGTTTTCTTACTGTTATGCTGACCAGGATTGACCAAGGCTACACAGTTATAATGCCTACCATCTTTTTAAATAATATAAAATTTAGTTAAAATAAAACAAATAAATGTTGCCATAAAATAAAAAAGCAGCTTTATAAAAGTAATACAGCAGCTTCCTAAACACCCTCTCTCCGGCCTGGTTAAAAAATTAAAAGCTTAAAGTACCTGAGAAGTGAGGTCACCATTGTTTTGCACATCCTTCATATAAGCTGCCATCGCAGCCTGTTCCATCTTTTTAATTTCATCGTCCATTTTCTCTTTTTCTTTGAAGTCCTTAGCACTCTTTTTGGTAATTGTTTTAATATGTTTCTGGACATTCTCCTTATGACGTTTTCCATTCTCGTGAAATGATATAGCCTGAAACAAATAAGTATAAAAAAGAATTTAAAACTTATTATTAAGCCTTTGGTTGACATTTATAAACCATATACATATTATAAGTTCTTATATCATATGAGTATAAAGAAATCTGTTTCACCCAGGAACTGTATCACCAGCCCCATAAGTCTTTTGCTTTAGGCAATGGATTTTTTGAGGATAAGATACCTAATTCTGACCTCAATTAGTATGGTTTGACAGATAACATACACAAGTTTTTAAAAATTTTTGATATGTGGCCTATGTGGGGAATCAAACCCTTGTGGTGTGCGCTGTATACTTATAATGTAAGGGTGCCTCAATACACATAATTAATGAACTTCTTTTAAAAAATAACAGGTATTTATGCCTATTAAAGAAGTGACACATCTAGCTATCCATTAAGCTAGCCAACTGTTCTGTTCAATATTGACAACTGGCAAAAACTGGACACTGTTACTGGTGTCTCTGGCGGCTGGCCACATGGCAAGGTGTGAAGGTGTGTGTGTATCATACCAAATATGGATGTTAATATACTCTGAAGATTCCACGAAGACGTGTTGGGGAATCCAGTTTAATCCCGTCCGTGCTGTGATGGTTGTGATTAGTCGGTGATTAATAGGACATATCGCGGCCGGCGGGAGCATTCTACCTACCGATTATCGGCTTATTGTTACTGTGACGTCTATAATACTTGACATTGGCGGAATCATCAAAACCCTGATGGAGCCATTTTGAAAAAAAAAATAGAATAGAATAGAAATATACTCTGAAGTTGTTATATGGATGATTGAGATAAATAAATGTACTTACAACTTGTTTATCAGCTAACCAGCATTTACAAAATTCACAATATTTTCGAGCTTGTGATTTCCAGTATTCAGTCCTTAAATGTAAAATGTTTTGCAAATGAAATAACATTTTTCTTACCATATGTTCATGCATGTCTCCCATAGGAGGTAGGCATAGGGCATAGATAAATTCTGCATTTCAGGATTTTCCTTTTTAATAATAATAAGTTTGGCTATTTAAATCTGAGCTTAAATTTGTATTATCTACAAACAAAACCTAACCAAATGGGAATTCTGAGATAGTAGCGTAGTAATTGTTATTTAATCTATGATGGATGTAAAGGTATACCTACTAAAATGGTAAATAGTATAAATAGTCGTATCAATGATTTGAGTACTTACATATTTAGTAAATGAACGGAAATTATTTAGTTGTAATATAAAATTGTAATGTAAAGTAAACAATGGCAAACAATTGATTGATCCACTTGATTGATCATTCGATTTATTTGATGGATTAGACGTTTTCTGACTGAAATTAGAGTGGTGTTACAAGACATTAAAATATAATTATAAATTTAGGGGTTTTGTGTTTTTATCGTAACAAATTCTCTCAAATTCCATTTCTCTTCTCTCACATTGTCTATATCCTTCACTCAAGTTCTCTCTAAACTAAACTATTCTAATGTCTGTACTTAACGCTCGTACGCGGCGGTCGGGCGAGGTGCTCGGTTAGTGGTATCTGGCAAGCGGTACCCCTCTACATGTTAGGCTATCTTAGTTGCCGTCGAAACTTCGATGATATATTGACAATCTTATGTTGTGTGCGGTTACTACCGTTGAGTTTTAAAACTGAAGGAGGTGTGAAGCGGTAAATCTTCCAACAATTTTTTAACCACTTTTGGCGGGAGATTATGTAAACGTTTAGTACTAACCCCCGTACCACTATATTTTTCTGTCATTTTATTGTCGAAACGGCTTTTACGTTTTATGGAGACTATGCTAAAATACAAACATAATTAATTATAAATAATTATTAAAAACACTATATTTTCGAAAATTAGACGTCCTAGATCGCCTATTACATTTAAAAACAACTCAATTTTTCAAAAACTCAAAATTGTGTTAGCTAACTGACGTTGTATAAACGACCAAGTCAGTGCTAATCAGTGCTTGAGTCAGTCACTCGCGCTGCGTAGTCAGGTGCCGCTGCTTTTTTATTTGCGATTGAGGTTGGTGTAGTTATATCAAGTGAATAAAACTACCGAAATAACCCAAGCTCGTTTTTTCAAAGATATCTCTTCTCCTAACATTTCCGTCAACTGTTGCATCATCAGCTACGTAAAATTTCTCAACAAATAATTCAATAGTTTTTTATGCCGTTCTCGAATACTCATTTTTCCCACTGACTTTACAAATGTGTGTACACCGCAAGGAATATACTACTACTGTAAGGTGGCTCACTGTGTGTAAACAGTGTGAGTCAGTTCTCAGTATACCCCAAACAAAAAAAATATTAGTAAGTAATATAAAGGAGAATTTAAAAAATATATATAAAACTACTGGACCGCCTTTTCATTGCATGTGGGGCATATTTTATATTGGTGGTCCGCGAAAATGTGACTGATTATTATAAAAACTTATTATTTCTGGAAGATTTACTTCAGTGTTCTTATAAGGACTGTCGTGCATTGTGGACAGTATGAGCCATAGTCTCCAAAACGCAAAATCAATGCTCATTTTAAAAACTACGGCTATTTAGAACCCTAAATAATAAAAATATGGTTTAATCAAACTTAAAAATAATAACTATGAACTGTGTAGGATGGAAATGTTGTATAAATAAACTCAACTTTCCAGGATTAACTGAGATTTGCAATATTTTTGACAGTTACAATATGACCTTGACCAACGGCCCTTAACTCTCGTTAATCGTTGCGATACATGCAGGCCGAGAGCGAATGTCAGTACGTTCGCTCTCGTCTGCATACATTCACTAACTTGTGGGCCTGTCTGTTGAGGGGTTTCCGTGTCTCGCCGAGAGTGATAAGTGCTCCTTTTCGTCATTTGGCTACGAAACCCTAATAAAATAAAGGTAAATTATTTTTCCATAGATGGCAACACAGTGCATTGGACTGCTTTATTTGTGAGTGATGTCGCTATTGAGTATCGAGTGTCTTCTTCACCTTTTATAAAGTTTTATCAAGGTAAATAATTAATTCGGACTTCTAAACTTGATTTGTAAAATATTTCTGTATTTGTACAATATTCTAATTCGATATAAATCTCATTGAACTAAATCTTATAATAAAAATCTATTGTTCAGTCGCCATATTAAAATTTGAGATAGCGTTTAGAAAAGTGGAACGTATTTATCGTTGGTTATCGTTACAATCCTCCTTCATTTCCTAAATTGATTTTATTTCTCGACCTAGTTGCGAAGTGCCGTACAAGATTTCAAGATACTTTTTCTGACACGTCTGCTTTTATAAAATGTCTGTTGGTGAGAAAGCAGTCGTCCATTTTATATATTATTTGTTGTTGACGCGTCCATACCGCTAACGGTAGCAGCTATTTATCTCCAATTATTATTTGTTACAGATAATTCTGGACTCTGGTGTACGCGGTAAAGTTATTCAGTGCTTATGTTAATCGAAGTGACGAGTTTAAAAGATATTGTTTACTGTTGGACTTTATAGTAGATAATTGCAAATATAAGTTTCTATAATTAACTTTCCCTACACGGGATAGGCAAAATGATGACCGAGAACAGGATAAACGCCGCTAATCACGTCGGAAACAGTATCAGCAATCAGAGTAAAGGGTAGGCTATTTTGTTATTTACCTAGGTACCTTTATACCTACTTAGGAAAGTGATCAAAGTGTTACAAAGTTATTATTATATTACAGAGAAGTCGATAAAGCTGTGGAAGACATTGGTTGGAAATCTAAATTAAAAATACCCCCTCAAGACAGAAGAATTAAAACAAGCGTGAGTACCTACCCTCAATAAAACAAATCTGAATCAAACTTTTAAAATCCATTTCTAAAAGTAATAATTATCTAGAAATTATCAGTAATATTCTATAGACTCCATAAATAATATTAATATATTGAATTTTTTATGGTCTACCTACTTTCTATGTTGATATCAAAAGACCAAGCAATCTAAAACAAAGTTATTAAATTAAAACATAAAGGATTGAAACGCTTATCTTATCTCAATGTGTGATAATGTTGTTTTGCATGTGCACAATGATAAACAATTGAATGGAATTAGTTCTTTTTGTGAATGTTTATTTTTGTGATGAAAAGAGAATGTGGCACACATACATTAAACATGTTTGCCAGTTTGAAACTCTGAATTAGAATTAGTATGAACAATGGAAAAAGCAATGTTGTAAAAATTATATTAACCTTATTTAAGCTCTGGTTTAAGTACCTACCTAGTTAATTCTTTATCAGGCATAGCTTTTCACACAGACTTTGTCCATGTAAATTTTTTAAATGAGAAAAATCTATATATTATGCTTTCTTAAATTTTTTAATTGCTTTTATTCAAATGGGTCTAATACAAAAGTATAACATAAAATCATACTAATAATTTTGTTTTTTTAATAAAAAATTTTATAATGTTATTATAGATAGGTAGGTAGGATATAGTACCATCTGCTAAAAGAGGAGACTTGGTTGAGGAGATGTTATCCCCTGGTTTTTAACAGTTATACCTAAACAGCTTGTGATTTTTGGATTCATAATACATTTTATAACTTAGTGTAAAATAAAAAATATAACTGAATTTTGCTTTTAAAACTAGCTCTTGAATACCTATAAAATTCCTATAAATGTCGATCTGTGTATGTATCAAAGGCTACAATAACACAAGTCCGATACATTTTCAATGGGAGCTAACCTCAGCCTTTTTTTCTCAGGATGTAACAGATACAAGAGGTAATGAATTTGAAGAGTTTTGTTTGAAGCGAGAACTATTGATGGGAATTTTTGAGAAGGGTTGGGAGAAACCATCGCCTATACAAGAAGCTTCAATACCAATTGCGTTAAGTGGAAAAGATGTTTTGGCTAGAGCAAAGAATGGTACAGGAAAAACTGGCGCCTATTGCATTCCTGTTTTGGAACTAGTAATTATACATTTTGTTTTGTTGCTATAATTACCTTATCATAGTTTATTGAACTGCATTGTTCAAATTTGTTTCCCTTTCATTTACACTTTTCATTTAGGTTAGGTTAGGATTACCATTTTTTTCTATCAAAATATAGTACTATGTGAAAGTTCCTATTATTCAAAAGTTGTTTTTATTTTATTTTAGTATATTATGACACAAATAGTCATTTATACATTATATTAAACTTGGAACTTACTTGAAAATAAAGTAAAGAAGTACATATATATAAGAATAAAAAACAATTTATAATCTAACTACCTCGCAGTAACAATTAAAGTTTTACAAAATTTTAGACTTTGTCCTGTAGAATTGTCATGCAATAATCAGTTTTTCAAAATTTTATTTATTATACAAACAGCCCTGTTCTTTTCTATTTTTCTTAATTTTATGTTTTACCAATCTCCTTGGTAGTTGTTTAAGTTTAGTAGGTCTAAAATGTTTTAATGAACAATAATCTTGCCAAATAATACCTAATTGAACATATATGATGAGATATTATGGATTCCCCTTCACTTTATCTTAATGAGTGAGAAAAACCATGCTGACTAATAATTCCAAATTCCATTAGAATATTCCTAAAGAATCAATACTTAATGCACAAAAATTTGCAGGTTGATCCCAAAAAAGATTATATTCAAGCTTTAATAGTGGTACCGACAAGAGAATTGGCTCTACAGACCTCTCAGATCTGCATAGAGCTGGCTAAGCACACAGATATACGTGTGATGGTCACTACAGGGGGCACCAACCTCCGAGATGACATTATGCGCATTTATCAGAATGGTGAGTTTTTTTGTTACAATCGTCGATCATGTTTGAAAGGTATGATGAATATAAAAGAAGTGAAAGAAGTATGTCAGGATATTGTCGCATTTGATGGTCTATGCCTACCCCTCTTGGGATAAAAGCCATGATAGATAGATACATTTAATAAGTCTCATTGTATTGTGAATAGTGTTATGTGAAAATTTGTATTCTATCATATGTTTGTAAGAGAGGTTTTTTGTGTAACAAATTATTTATATGACATCTACATACAAACTGAGGCTAAGCATTTTTATAAGTGTATTTTTTGTCTAAATAAAGATTTTCTTTTTTCGAAGAAGTTTATGTTTATTTGACCTTCTCTCGCATCAAAACAGAGCGATTTTTTTGAAGTGGAGAGTGATATGGCTACTCTTTAACCCGGAATAAACCTTAAATAAAATCTACAGGCGGATTCGGCGCCAAAAGCTAGTTGATTATTTATAAATTGGGGCAACGACTGCTTTGTATGATAATTTATTTTTGTTATTGTTTTGAAATAATGATAAGATTGTATGTTATAATTTCAGTACAAGTGATAATAGCAACCCCAGGTCGTATGATTGATCTCATGGATAAGCAGGTGGCCAAGATGGACCAGTGCAGGATGCTGGTGCTGGATGAGGCTGACAAGCTACTGTCGCAAGATTTTAAGGGAATGCTGGACATGGTTATCAATAGGTGAGTGAAATATGTGGAGTTTGACGAGCTGGAGAAACTATGAGATTAGAAAAATATATTTATAAATTTTAAAATGCAAAGGAATTTTTATTATTGAACTTTTCTCGAAAATGCAGTACATAACAGTGATAAAAGTAGCATCAAGATTAGATAAACTTCATTACATCATTATCTATCATTCTATTGAGAGAATAAATTGACTCTAGTAGGGTTGGGTCCTCCTTAACTGGCCGAAACGCTTTGGGGCTCAAAGTGTACTAGCGACCCTCCCCCGGCTTCGCACGGCTACAATGTCGGTTTACAACAATTTTAATAACTGCACAATGCGTAATTTAAATTATAAATACGCGTAATTCCAACTTATCTATTAAAGATACATATATTACTGCTTATATTTTTGTAGATTATTTTAATCTACACAATTATTTTCTACATCATTTTGTTATATCTCTGACGGATTAGAGACACGTGGTCTGCATGGAAACGTGCTGGCGCTAACTTTTCCTCTTGACTTTCATTAATACTGTCAAAGCTCTCGGCTACTTACCGCAAACTCTTATAGCTTGCCTTAATATTTAGGCCTTAATCTTAGGGACTGTCAGGTTATTTGGTCCCACATATTGTGGTTTAAACTGCGACAAATAAGTTGAGCCAAGTCGAGCGCGATTTATAAATCGTATTTGACGCGAGTTATACAAAATGACAGTTGAGTTTTTTTTTATTCACGGGTTTGCCTTACATTTTCCGAAACCGTGTTAAGGTCCCAAGGTACCCAGCGGAAGACGTCTCCCTCTTTTAGCCGATGGTATTTATTTGTGAGGCTTTATCTAACGAGTGGCCAGTTCAGTTGAGATATATTTTGATGGAAAAAGCCTCTTTAAGTGTGGTTTGTTGGATTATGAACATAATTTTTTAATTATAATAAAGTCATTGGAACATGGCCGTGGTCTGCCTATTCTCTTTAACATAATAGTCCGTTTTCCAGATTACCAAAAGAGAGACAGATCCTACTGTTCTCGGCCACGTTCCCGCTCAGCGTGAAGCAGTTTATGCAGAAGCATCTGCGGGAACCCTACGAGATAAACTTGATGGAGGAGCTCACTCTCAAGGGGGTCACGCAGTACTACGCCTTCGTGCAGGAGAGACAGAAAGTTCATTGTTTAAATACTCTCTTCTCTAAGGTGATTATTATATTTTGTTGTTTCTTTTAGCTTTTGTATGTCTCCCAAGACGGCTGAACCGATTTCAAACCAAAACCGGTTTCAATATTTGCAACATGGTATGCGAAAGTTTAGTGTTTCTTTGTCATTTAAATTTCCTATATAGTTTCTTTATGCGAATATAAGTAAAGGATTAAGAAAGAGCGGGAGAATAATAATATGTATCTCAAACTAGTAATCTCTTTGTACACCCCTTTGACCTCATTTTTTAGTTACTGTGCAGGATGTTGCAAGTAAAAAACAGGATATGCAAAGATATAAGAAGCTAGAATAAGAAATAATAAGCTAGAATGAGATATTGAATACATGTTTATGAATTATTTAGGGACCTGTCCAGACATCGCACGAGTAGAAAATATCAACAATTAAATGGGATAAATTAAAAAGTAACCTATGTCTGTATTGTTATGTATTTAAATAATAACAGCTTTTATGGAATACAGATTTATTAATATTAATTACTTGCTAGTTGTACAGTTCTATCTTGTGTGCCACGAATGCTACCACCGACCACCTACATTATATTTACATAGTCTATGTAATGGAGGCGTTGGTACACACATATACAGCCTCCACTACAATGTCACTCCCCCTGCCCTCCAATCGAACCGTTGCTTTGTTTTAGCGTGAAAATAGGACAAACCAAGAAACAAACAAACATTGATTTTGTGGTGTCTAATTTAGAAAAGTACATTATAAAAAATTTAAATGCTTACTGTCAGTTGAGTCATGGTTTCGTTACTATATTGTTAGAATATGAATAATAATAGCTAACTATGAGTGTGTTTCTCCCCACCGCAGTTGCAAATCAACCAGTCGATCATCTTCTGCAATTCGACACAGCGCGTGGAGCTTCTCGCCAAGAAGATAACGGAGTTAGGTTACTGCTGCTACTACATACACGCGCGTATGGCACAGGCTCACCGCAACCGGGTGTTCCACGACTTCCGCGCGGGTCTGTGTCGCAATCTAGTGTGCTCAGACTTGTTCACGCGCGGTATAGACGTGCAGGCCGTCAATGTAGTGATCAACTTCGACTTCCCGCGCATGGCAGAGACTTATCTGCATCGCATCGGCCGCTCCGGACGTTTTGGCCATCTGGGTATCGCCATCAACCTGATCACGTACGAGGATCGCTACGAGCTCCACCGCATCGAGCAGGAGCTGGGTACAGAGATCAAGCCCATACCCAAGGTGATCGATCCCGCGCTCTACGTGGCGCGTCTTGATGACGACGACAAGTAACGCCCGCGCTCGCGCCTCTATATAACAATATTATATTTGTAAAAAGTGTATAGTTATTGTGTCCTGTAAATAGTTTCGTGATATAAGACTCGTTTTGAAAATCGTCTGTCGATCTGGTGGTTTTCGTGAAGTGAATTTTTTTAGGAGAGCGAGTCGCGCGCGCGGCGGTCCGTCCGTCGCCGCCGCTCCGGCTGGATTCTTTAGTTATAGTCGCTCGTCCGTGCGACCGCGAGCCGGCGCCCGGGTTTGTTCCTCGCCGACCACATTGTGCAACCTTCCTCTATTGATACTGCCGCGCACGGACGAGCTGCAAGACCGGCTCGCGGACACTAAATTATCTCAATGATGTTATTATTACCAGCACACTTGGCGGTGCCGTCGGTCGCTCGCGGCACTGCCGTAACCAACAAGCCGCCCTTTATAACCGAATTGTTATTCCATGTATTTGTTTGTATTGGAATAGAGCGATAGATCACAGTTGCCGCACGTTGTCACCTCGCGGGGACACAGCGGGGCCGGCCGCCACAGACCGCACTAGATCATTCTATATTTTATACTTGTTTTATTTACATCTGAACAGTACAACTCGGTCCGACTTTTAAATGATAAAGTAACATTACATCTTATAGTTACTGCCGGCCCTGTACTGCGTCCTCCGCGAGAATTAAAATATGTTCACAAAATTGTTAAATTGTTCCGTCGTTTTGCAATAGTAAAGGCAATCTGTGATAACTAACGAGGGGCGCGAATGAAACGTCCTGTCGCGGCTTGCTGTGACGTCACGTTCGTGCTCCTAATATGGGGTTTTATTTTGAGAGCTTTTGAGTTAGTTTATTGAGAACACAAACGTTCTGCTCTCGGGGAAACATTTAGGGATGTCAAGTGAAGAGTTATTGATTGTGGAGAAGAGTGTCTCTACGTCCATTCGTCATTATGGTTTGTAATAGTTCAACGAAATTTAATTGATTTTGGAGCTGGTTTCTCGCATCACATTGGTACAGTTGTATTGGAGAAGTTACTCAGACCGATAGAGGTGACTGAGTAAAATGTATTGAGTTTGTATCTGAACAATATGTGATGGTTCGATTTAGTATTGGTCCTGTATATGCTACTTTATATAAATTAAATCTGTGATAGCATCTGGAAACGTGATGAAAATAATTGTTTTTATGTAAATTATTGATAGTGGTTAGTTGGATAATTGTTACTGAGTGAGTGCATCATACAAGTGAAAATTGGTTATATTTCCTGATTTTAGAGATGAGAAAGGTGTCTATTGAGTTTTATGTGCATACGATAAATTATTTAGATTTGATGAGCTTTATTTGTTTGAATGGCATTGTATAGACTTGTCTTCCAAGAGTCTTAGTATCCAATGTTTATTATACACCACGAGTTACTCGCGGCCAAGTCCACAAAGAAGGAACTATGAAAAAATAAAAGAAAAATGGTATGAAATGTTATAAGTTGAACCTACCTTGTGTAGGTAGATGAGATACAAAATATAAGATAGCTTTAAAATTTTAAATGGAATAAGTGATCCTTCATAGTGCCGGACGCCGCGCGCCGGTATAGAGACTGACTTTAATTTGTTTGGTTACTTTAGATAAAGCTCATCATGACTAATAAAAATAAAATGTTAATTCCTGAACCATATCATTGCAATCTGGTTGTTATAGGAAGATAAATTCTATTAGAAATTATATTGAAAGGTTATGGAAAAAAGAATTTAGATGAAAGTACCTGCTAATTGTCTACTGCTATAAAATGTACATTGTTTTCATAATAATTAAGGAACTAGACCAATTTTTATTGAACAAAAAATTTCTATTGTTTACATCATTGAATCATATTTGTAGTTTATTTTTGTGACTAAAAGATCTGATCCATGAAAAATACACTCTTCACGCAAATACCAGTTTTTTATTTATTTGAATTCAATTGTATTTTTTGTCCATATAGATGGGATTTATTTGTATCTTTGGCCACACAGATCTAGGTGATCGTCCACACGTTGGCCTCAAAAGTCAAGAACAGAAAAGGAATGGTGGTTGGAGGACGATATTTACTTTGGTATTTTTTGATCTGATATTGATTAAATAAAATAGTTATAAAAACAATTCAAAACAATATGTGCAGACGATATTTAGTCAAATTTTAACTAAAGATCTTCAAACAGAGCCAAAGAAATTGTATTCGGGTGCTTAGTATCCTAATCTGTGCTGCTGAGAGCAGTTCCTCAAGCCGCGCTTCTGATTGGCTACTTACGCCAATGGATTTTTCATTTCGGAATTCACCCTTATCCACTCTTCGGCTGTCCTTGACTTTTGAGACGCCTATATTTTTCCGATGACCATTTAATTAAACCTATCATCACGCTTTTCATCCCAAGAGGGGTAGGCAGAGACAACGAGCCTGACGTACCTCTCGCTTCTTTTATATTCATACCTTTCATACATGCTCGGCGATTGATGGAAGTATTAAAAGTACACACAGTGTGTGTACTACACACAATCGCCGACCATTGAAAAGCTTCGGTTTTTCCACTTGATGGTTAGATCGAAGTACTGTCGAATACGAAAAAACGAAGACGTCATATAATTTTGAAATGGTTTTATTTGTGACACTAATTGAAACTCTTTGCAAGTTGTTTAATTGTTGTTTATAACAACATCTTCCTGTTTGTCATGAAATGTCAATCATATTAATTACACCTTACCTTACTAATGTGCTTTGTTTAAATAAACAAGGGTGGAGTTGTCTTGTTACATAATGGGTACCACAAAAACAACCTTTGTTCGCATAAGGACAGATTCTCATCAAAACGTACACAAACTTTTTCAATGCATTTAAGTGTCTCTGAATATGAGCATAGGCGGTAGGCAGACAACAGTTGCAAATCTAAAGTAAGCCTGTAAACACCTGCCATTGTGATTTAAGTATTTTACCGCTTGATACTTGGTCCTTCACGTGTAACATGTATGGTAACCTACCGTAAAGTCGCTCATAGTGATTTCCTTGGCTCCTTCGTCCATGGTGATTACAACAACATTTAGGCTATACCTATATGTACCCTTGTATATTATGAGCATAAGGAATGTTTATGCCATCTGAACATAGCCTTACAACACTGTTGTATAAACCGGTGCATTGTTTAAATTTACCATTTCCCCAAATTTCTGAAATACCTGAAATTCAACATAATTTATTTCATAAAAAAACAGTTTAATTTGAAAATGTTTTATTGTAAATCAGTCAATATACATTCATAATCTTAAGTACACTAACGAATATACACCTTGATTATACTATACATAGCTGTTAACATTACTATAAACTTGAATAGAATTATCCTTACACTAATTCAATAAATAGAAAAAAAATCACACAGATTGCAATTCAAAACATATACATAATGTAAAAAAATAAATAAATATAGCTATTCTCAAAATCCAGACTAGCAGTTTAACTGGCTGTGGGATCTGCCTTTAAACATCAATATTTGTTTAAGGCATAGCTGATACCTAATCAATAAATAAGAAAATAACTTGGGGGAGCAAATATATTATGTATTTTAAATACAGTAATTAGAACATAAATAAAGTAAAAAATAAATAGCACATAATATTGTCAGAAAATAAAGTATAGCGATTGTGTAAGAAATTACAATTTATCAAGTTGCCTAACTACATAGTTATCAAATTAAAACTAATGGCACAAAAAATAAATCACAATCCAAATTGATAAGTATTGAACACAATAAAAAAATCCTAACACAAACGTTAATAGAAACCAATCCAATATGAATTTTTGGTACAAAAATGAAAATAATTTGTTAAAAGGTGGAAGAATATTTGTAAATTATAGAATGATCACTGTCAGGTCTCAAAGTAGATTTATTTTGCCTGAAACTATTTTTATCATGTTTTGAATGACATTTTCAAAGAGATCTGAGATCGTATTTATTCATAATACTGCGACGATGGATATATCATGCGGTTTTAACCTTATGAAACGAAATACACAAAAACAGTGCAGTTTTACAGCCAAAAAGTTATCAAGATTGCATGTGAAATAAAATCGAAAATAAACAAACATACCCACTAGTTGGCCCATAATAAACTGCTATGTGAGATTTAGATGCTGATTGACAACTTTTTAGCTGTTGAAATGACACAATTTTGGTAAACAAACTTGCATGCATGTCTTATTATTGTAATTTTTTTAAATAACTGTTCTGCAAATGTTAAATAGGTTAAAAATATGAATTTTTTTTTCTTTCTTCGGTTGCCTTACAGCTCCCGAACCGTGTTACGGTCCCAGGGTACCCAGCGGAAGACCAAGTCTTCCTCGCTTAGCCCATGATATTTGTGAGGCTATACTAGTCGGATTATGTACATAAGTTTTTAATTAAAAACCCATTGGTACATGCCGGGATCCGGGATCGAACCCGTGGTCTGCCTAGTTAATACCAATCTTAACTACTCGGCCACCGACGCAAATTGTTAATTTAACGCCTTTTAAGAATTTTAAATGAGCACTTATTAAAAAAGGACATGCAAAGTTTGTTTACCAAATAAGACAAGTTTAATGTAGAAAAACGGACCTTACGTGTAATCTAATTGATCATAACAAACCTTCGACAAACCACAACTTCTATGCAAACTTGGAAAAAATACTATTTTAATAAATACTGATAAATTACAATTAAACTTACACTATAATT
This sequence comes from Nemapogon koenigi, assembly GCA_963924495.1. Taxonomy (NCBI): domain Eukaryota; kingdom Metazoa; phylum Arthropoda; class Insecta; order Lepidoptera; family Tineidae; genus Nemapogon; species Nemapogon koenigi. Next base: position 2,667,372 of record OZ004637.1, read on the forward strand.
GATATCATATGCAAATTGGCATGACTGGCTGAACAATATTAATCTAAAAAATAAGCAAAATACACAATGTAGTCTGTATCGATAAGTTCTCGTTACAAACCCAAGTAGAGCGTACAGATTTATATGAAGAAGGATTAGGAAAAACAAATTAGATTTTAAAGATTTTTATCTTGGGAGAATCCATTTTTATATATAGGCTTCGGTATAGTAGACTTGATACAACTGAATTTCATCTTTGTTGAACTTAGGTCAGGGCTGGCTGTTGATTGTTTGGGGGTGCGAACTGGCACCGCTATCTTTGCTTTCGAGTTTAGCAAATTGGTTAATTTACTGCTTTCATTATCCACAAGTCTACGTGAACTTTTATTGTCTTTAACAACACTAGACGTAGATTATTTCCATAATCTCGATTTTATCTCCACTATTTGATTGGGTACAGTTTGGTCACCAATCCATCTCTATATAATTGTGTAGGCTCTACTCGGGTTTGTATCGAGAACCTATCGTTAAGTCTTAAAAAAATTAAAATGCTGTCCTAAAGTTATAAATTAATTATTTGTTCAAAGGACCTTACTTAGTAAAGAAAAATAAAAAAAATAAGACCTTTCAAATAAAAAATAAATATGGAAATCTGTGAAGTACCTAAACACTAAACATGTTTTGTTTGCATTGTCTTAATATAAAAAAACACTAAAGATAATGTACTATATGGGCGGATTATATGATAATATTTAAAATCGAAAAAATGAACTAACTGATAATAAGCACTACAGTCTGTTTTTCCGTTGTCCAATCGAAACAGTGGCAAGAAAGCTAGTTTAACAAATTCCCTGTCCGATTCATGTGAACTATATTCATTCGGTTTTATTCTATCACATTTTAGACTATTTTTCATACATTTTTATTACATACAAACAGCAGAAGCGACTCTATTAAACATGTTAAGTTTAACCAGTGTAGCTAAAAATGACATCAAAGTAAACAAACAATTAGGCACGCCATTATCTCTCAGATAAATATCGTGCCAAAATGTCAAAAAACTAGCACAGCAAACAGATTGCGTGTGCTAACCCCCCACGAGCACGAATCCAAAATTAAGCAAATATTTATAATGTCACTGCCATTGGGTGTATAAGTACCGTAAAAGTTAGGCTGCCTGTCCACTGGAGCGGATAGGAGCGGAGCTGTGAAAATGTTGACCAATAGCATTGCACAAGATCTCAACTCCGTTTTTTTACTGAGCATAGAATGACAAAAGCTCAACTTATTTAATGGGAATTAAAGCTTGGGACATAAATAATATATCCGCACTGGAAAGATACTCATTCAATATTAAGGTCCATCAGCAAGAGTTCAGGTGGTGGCTGCAATCCAGGCTGTAGAGTAACTTGTACACCTCGGTTCAGAGAGACGGCTGGGTAGAAAGCGCCCCGTAGACCGGTGAAGGCGATGTCGCCCTGTAAATATCAACTTTTTTATATCTGTTATTATTTAGCAAATTTTTTTTTCTCCACTCATAGAATTTTAGAGGGATTTAAGTCTTTCCTGTAATTGTAATTTCATTTTACCCTCGTTGCAACCACAGAGAGCAGTGTAGCGGTTAGACCGTACAAGTATGAAGCTCCGGCGCACGCCAGTTACATGTAAACGCTCTCGACAGTAGGTCGCATGCATAGCGTCGTAATTCACTAGGTCACTTATAATACTGCCTAACAAGCAGGTCCATGTCAATATAGCAGAGTGAACAGTATTATCTTTTATTGGAGAGTGACCCAATTAGAGACCTGCCACGACACTGAGGGTTAGGAAGTGTTCCACGTACAGCACGCATCCTTCAGTGTTACATCAGTAAAATCAGCTAGTTTTGATTTTTAAGTATACAGAGAGAATGAGTTCATATGTGTGCTCTTCCGACCTAAAGCCTATTGAAGTAACTGATTTTCTGACTCACGGCTGCTTCTAGCCACAAGCCAACTTGAACTTTACACTGTCTTTCTGTATAGTACACACCCTGCGATGCAAAACAAACACTCGTGGCTTTGACTTTTTATGATCTATTCCAATTATGCCAGCAGCATTTTATTTTAAATATAGTGATGTTTGGTTATTGAATTGTTATTATGCTATTATTGATAACTTCGGGAAAGTTGAAGATCATAATTGAGTCGCCAAAGTTAAAAAACTGATTCCGCAACATATGCAAACTAATAAAAGGACATTAAAAACGGTTGTGTCACTGGCAAGAGTATAATAGTATTATAATTACCTGCGGTTTACCATCGACGGTGAACCTCAAGATGCCGCGCGTCAAGTCTAGCAGCACCCCCACCACAGCACCCCGCCGCACTCCGCCCGCGGCCCTCCCGCCGTGAGCGCCCCCGTGCACGAACCACGACCGCGAACCGTCGATATACATCGCCCAGCCGAGCGCATCTTTGCCTGTGTTACACAAAATAAAATATCTATTTTAACCTACTTCATTCATAAATGGTGCGTACTCACTTGTTCTAAAATATCATTTAGGGATGTGGCATTTCTAAAAAGTATCGATATTGTATTATTATTTTATTTTTATATGTACTATTAAATATGTAATTTAAAATTGTGACTATGAATATATTCAAAGAGTATATTGATATCGATTTATCGAAAAAAGATGTAGATATTCGATTAAAAATATCTTCATTTCGTCCAGGCCAGTGTTTCGTTAAATACTTTTTTTACCTTCTCGGGTTGCCTTACAGAAGTCTTTCTCCTTTAGCCGATGGAATTTGTATTCTTAAGAAAAATTGTGCTTAGCAAGAGAGAGAATTGAACTCGGGATCCCCCGTTTCAAGTCCAACGCCCTATCAATTAGGCTATCGAATTCTTTATAATTGTGCCAGAAGTTGTCAACATTTTTTATTTAAAATGGCCTTCGTCCACTCAAATTGATGAAGATATATATATACAGGTTGTCCCAAAACTCGACGTCCAAACGAAATGAGGTGACAGCGGAGGGCATTTCCAATCAGACTGAACGGTGTACGATATCTGCAGTTTCTGTAGCAAAACTTAGAGGGACTATTGCAGGATATTCCACGTGAGGTACAAGATGAAACCATCTTAACCTAACATACCCAAATCGCTGGATAGGGAGAGGCACCATTCCCTGGCCAGCTCGCTCAGCGGACCTCAATCCTCTGGACTTTTATGTATGCCCCCATACCTTGCCTTCAAAGAAATGGTCTATTGAACAGAGAGCGGCAACGAACAGCAACTTCGCAACAAAATACATGCTGCAGCAGAAACTATCCTCAACAATCTTCGAGCGATAAGGAATCTCAAGAGAAACATTCTAAGAAGATGTAGGCTACGTAATATGGTCGGCGGAAGACATTTCGAGCACTTACTTTAAAATAAATAAACAATAAAAGAGATTGACGTTTTTCTTAATAACCATTCAATTTCATTAGAGATTTAAAAACTAATGAATCAATACATAGTGACTTATGAGGGGTACCCGTCTGGAAACAGTATGAAGTGTAGAAGTTTTTAAAAAGCAGGTCCACTTTTCTGTAGTACATTTTTTTAAAATAAACATCAATCAAAGTCAAAGTTTCATTGGTTAGTATTGAAAAAATTAAATTAAAATAAGCTTTACTATTGGAATAAGACAGGAAATTTTATAAAATATTTTTTTACACAGAGGTACACTAATTGTAATAAAAACTAAATAAACAAAATTAATCTAAGTTACGTGTAATTTTTTTTATGATTTTTTATTTGTAAATTGGGCTTGAAATTGAAAAAAATAGAAAAAGTGCTATAACTTCTAAATTACTGAGAATCCAATAACCACATATAGGGTGATTCTGATTGGAAATGCCCTCCGCTATCACCTCATTTCGTTTGGACGTCGAGTTTTCTATGTCCTCCTGGCGCTAGGCACATATTCCACTTACCCAACATTTTATCCCTGGCCACATCAGCCCTGGCTATACCGAAAGCCGGGTCCGCATCACCATCATAATTATCCAGCCGGAGGGTCCAATAATGCGTCCCTCGTGCTAGAGGCGTGTCGGCCAACGCTACGTGAGGTTCCCAGCCGGCAGCGCTGGCCGCCAGTCCGTCAGAAGACAACTTTAGACCACCTTCGGCGCCCAAACATCGGGTGTCCCATAGGAACCATGCAACTGAAAGAGAGAAAACAATAAAATAAACCAGCTGCATATAAATAAAATTGAAGTGTCTGTCTGTGATTTCAAAATTAATGCTGCTCTTTGTTTAATTTTGATACTTTAAAAGGTTTCGTAGGCAAAATTAAAAAAATAAATTGTCTATAGACATGGCTGTGTTAATGGGTGATATGTGTTGTCAATTCGAAATTATTCTTAAAAATTTGTAATAAGTTTCAAAAGTTATATTTGCGGTACAACACCGTCCAACCCAAGTTATCCAGTTTCATATTATTATGATTAAACTTAGTATAGTACCAGGTGAAGTGAAGTCAAATAACTTCGCTGTAAGGACCCTCGCCAGCACCGTTGAATGCTTTCACCATAGAGTAAGTAGCAATCACTATGTTCTTTAATAAGAGACGGGACTGCCATACATTAAAAATGAAATCTAAGAAATTAGGGCCGAAAGATACTGCCAACCTAACAACATTAAGGAGGGAAAATAGAAAATCAGTGCTACCAACTACAAAAGTCAAAACATACGGCTAGTGCTGTCCTTCCTACAGAAATATTTTTGTCGATATCGATAAAAATATGCTAAAACCTGGAACAGCATCTACCTACTTTTAAAATTTCGGTTTTGTTGATTAGTATAATCCAAGAAGTTGAAATGTATGGTAATTCACAACCATTTTTTATAGGATTTGAATAAACTACGTAGTAGATCAAGTAGGAATTATTAAATTTCAACTTCTTTGATATTTCATTTCAATAAAACTTCACATGTTTTTCTATAATTTATTTGTGTTTAACCTAAAAAAACAACACATACAAATACAATTCACCGACCTCTTAAAAACAATACACCTATCAATATTACAGTGAAATAGGTTATTAAATTGAAATTTAATAATATATAATGACCTTATCTAAGACCCATCTTAGGTAATTATTTCAGCACTGCTTCCCGAAGTGAATTTAGGCAATGATAGAAAAACTTATAGTGCGTACCTGTAAAATAATGAGTATTAGGCGTATTTTGGTAAGTAATAACTAGTAGTAAGTATAAATGAATTTTTTATTGTATTAAGAGGTGTGCAAAAACGACACAAACATAGCTGGATTTGAACGATTGTTTAAAAATCACCAAATTGCACGTCAATCTGGAAAGAGTAGCCGTTTCTTCAGTCAGCATGCAAGCCCTGCATAACGGACTATCTGTAATACCAATGTTATATAAGTGTTTGTTAAAAGGACCATGACCAGTGATGGCTTGAGTCACCGATCTAAGTTGGGTTCTTTTTAGTTTTAAGATCTTTTGTGAGAGTCTTGTATTTATGGTTGGTAGAGCTGCCCTGGTTTGTCTACATTCCATAAGATTGTTCCATTCGAGATTGTGCATGCATTTTGTTTTCTGCTTGAGTCGTGAGGCAAACCAGCCTCTAGGCAGGGGCACTAGGGGCTCGGGGCCAATTGCAGACATACTTGCACCGGCTCTCGCTAGCTCATCCGCCGCGTCATTTCCACAGGAGTTGCTATGACCTTTGATCCATTGTATGGTTAAGGTGTTACCGTGTTATTATAGTTACATACCTTGTTTAGTGCTGTATGACACTCAAGTATGAGACCTGATTTAAATTTATTACTTACCAGGGCTTGTATAACAGATTTACTGTCCGGCAGTATGCAAATAGACTGGTTGTTTACTTTCCTCTTAGTTATCGCTAGGGCCGCTAGGCAGATTGCCTGGAAAGAGTAAAGATAAAAGTAAATTTGCTGCAGCAAAAAGCAATGGGTCAATTTATTTGGTGCGGGTTATAATGGGTTTATTTTGTGGAATGTGAAACAAATATGTTTGAGTCGGAATATCGATATCGATAAACTGTACAATATGCAAAGTACATCACTATTTTTCAGCAATATGCTGTTCGTTTAATATGAAATTTATAAAGAATAATTACTTAATTAAATTAATATGAATGGCTAATAACTTACCGATCCTCATTTATTGGGAATATGGTCATAAATATTCGCTTGATACCGTCTACGCGGCCGCCTCTTGTACCACATATTGTACACTTTTTATGTTTCCATTCTTAATTATTGAATACAATTATTGTAAAACAATACATATAATTATTTACTATAACTTACTATATTATATTTACAATTAATATATTACAAGCACGATTTAAGCATCACATTATATATTTATTTATTAATATTTCAAAACTAAAATAAGTCAAAACAAATTTGCCGCCATTTGCAATTTTGACAGGGATAGACAGAGATAGCACCATGGAGTGAAAAAGATGGCGATACGACGCCATTAATATTGGCTCAATTTTCATAGAACCAATTTTTTGTTCGAAGTTGCGCCAGCCTGGCTTTCACCCGAGCACTATACCGTCCACTGTGCGTGCATACTATAGTCTATTCATTCTTGTTACACTTATTAAAAAAAAAAAACTTTGCGAGATAATTTTGAAAGAATAATCGATTATTTCTTAGAACAAATTACAATCGATTGAAATAATAATTTAATATTTATTTTCTTTATTTCTAACTTTGATATGATTTCGGATTAAGAATATTATTACGGGTTTATGTATATTATATGTTTAAAATACTTATTTTGTTCTTATTTTTACACCTGAAGCCGACCAACAGCCGCTAGAAACAAAATGGCGGCAAATTATTTATTAACTCATTTTACCAGCTTTGAGTACTAACAAACTAGCTATTTACATAAACAAGGTCCTATTTATTTGATCGATTCGATTTTTAACCGACTATATTTATTTATCAGTAGCGCATCACGCCTACAAAAAACGTAAAATGTTAATTTTTTTCTTTGTTTGTAAAAAGCACTTTATTTAAAGGATTATATTGCCACGATTTATCTGTGGAGACGAGCTTCACAATTTACATAACAAGCGGATGTGTCACCTACCCCTTCATATTATAATGAATAGACTATGTATAATGTCTAATATATAACGCTGAAGAGTTTGTTTCTTTGTATGTATGTTTAAACGCACTAATTTAAGAAGAAGCCCGAAAAAGGCTATAGGCTGTATAATATTATACGACTCAAAGGAGCTGAGCTGCTGAGCAGTAACCATAAACCAATCAAAAAATTTCAATGGGCATGTGAAACATATTTCCTTGTTCGCGAGTCTTCGAAAAAATATGAAACAAGTACCAGGTGAAGTCTGAAGCCCAATAACTTCGCTGTAAGGACCCTCGCCAGCACCGTTAAACGCTTTCACCCGAGCACTATACAGCGAGGCGTAGTGGAGACCGTCCACTGTGCAAACTGTTTCCCGACCGCAGTACACCTCCTGAAATAATAAATTTTTGATGCGGTTTTCATGAGGAACGTATATGAGTATTAAACATGGACCTATCATGTTTAGGAGCTGATCCTTAACAATATATGTAAATGAAGTCGGGGAAAAAGTTAGCTCCTGCGCGTTTTCATGGAGTATGCTGTCTAATCCGTCAGAGATATAACAAAATTATATAGGAAAGAATTGTGTAGAATAAAATGATCTACAAAAAGTCCGCGGTAGCATATATCTATCTTTAAAAGATAAGTAGTTATAAGCGTATTTATGTAGGTATTAAAATTGTTGTTAACAGATATTGTACCCGTGGGAAACCGGGGTTGCTAATTATCACTCTCTCTTTTGAAATGTAATAAAGTTTCTCGTACTCGCTAACACATAGAAGTACAAGCGCCAACTGTAGGCTTCACCGAATAATCATTTGAATAGCGCGCCCTTCGCCCTACTACCTGGTACACATTTCCGTCGTATTTCACGAAATTACTCCCTACTTATGCATGCGAGTACTAAGATAACACATAACATCAAGCGCAAGCGTACTCGGGTATTTAGGGTTCAATATCGAAATTGTCAATATCAAAGCTATATTTTGCTGTAAAAATCAGAACCGAACCGGAGCCGGTGTGGACGGAGAAACAAGTAACAATGTCCACATATAGCAAGTTGTCCATATTAAACAGGTGGCAAGCCTTCTGCTATTGGTTGTTGTAGAACGCAACCATAGAAGTATACACAAGTTTATGCCGAGAAGTCGATTAAAACAGAATAAAAAAAACTCAATTGTTAATTTATCCTTAGAAATTCTTAAAGCACCTCAACAAAACTGGCCACTCGCAGCCGCAAAAAAGTGGTCTTCCGTTGGGAACCTAGTACATACTCTGGTTAATATATAAAAAAAAACTTAGTACTCAGCTACTGACCCGAAAAGGCCCACCAAGTCCGTCGTCCAACTCCAAAACGTAACCGCGGACAGCATGCGCCGCGTGTGCGGGCGGTCTCCACGCCAAAGTGGCCGAACAGCCGCGCGCCGCGCAAGCTTCCACTGCCAACTCCGGGGCGCCGGGAGCTAAAAATAAACATATATAATTAAATTCATCATCACATCCTTTATCCTAGGAAGGGTGGACAGGAACAATCAAATGCCACTTGCTACAACCTCGGCGTATTTCTTACGGCAAATGGTCGTGTGTGATATAACATAAACATTGCTTTAAAACTCTTGTGTTTGTAAAAAAAACATAAAAGTAATGGGTCTCTTTACTTGAAATACAATTAAGAAATGTATTGGTTGTTATATAAATTCTTATTCTATGTGGAGATGGAAATTAAACAATATTGGTATGATCCCCCATAAGTGGAAATTGTATCAGGGATTGGGTGTTATTGTAACTCGATACAAAAAAAAACCACAGACTATTTGCAGAAATAAAGCACTCTAACATATAGTTCAGATATAAATATACCTTCGTGGCGACCATTGTAATCCAAAGCTGCAGTCCAATGTTAGTGACAACAATAAAAACACAATTAGTATGAGAAATATATTTATTCTCAAAATATCATTTAAAAAAGAAGACATAGATCCCATTGATTGATCGCGGAAAAGTACGGACACCAAAATTAAACCACGACTAAAGGACGTCCATCCATTAGCGGGATGAACTGTTGGATGTTTTGACTGTCTCGCCCTATCCTTAGATTATCCCGCCAATGGATCACACCTTTAAGGAGACGTCTCATAATTTTTGTCCCCTACAAAAACGGACTTCAGCAATTCCAGTATTGTACAAAAGTTATTAAAAATAGCAAGATCTAGTTAATGGATCCTTAAAATATATGAAATGATCTATACTCAATATGTAAACAATATGTCAATATCAGCTACACCTTGGTTTCATGAAGCCCTGAAAGTCATCAATTTCACGGATTTTTTTTTTATATATCGATTAAAAATAAATTCACATACTTTATGGATCCATATTTCTAATATTTTTTTTTACAATACTTGAATTACTGAAGTCCGTTTTGTGTATTTTATTTGTATATTTTCTTTCTCTATTTATTTCTTTCGCTCGGATATTGGGTGAAAGAGATGCAAAATTTTCGAACACGTGCGTTTTTTAGTTGGTTACGCGACCAATAGAGCTCTTAATTAATACTCACGTATACACTCGACAAAGTTCATAGTTCGCACTGTACGCAGCACGGGCTCCGCGTCCAGAGTGAGGGCCGGCGCGCTCGGTGGCGGCGCTAGTGAGCACGACAGTGTCGACGTCGTGGCGCGCGCGCGGACACTTAGCACGTTACCCACCTGAAAAACATTAATAAAAAGATTTTTAAAGAAAGTTATTTTAAATACTTACACATAGTTCACTGTTGGTTTAGGGGCCGAGGTCCAAACAAAACATATCAGCTCTTAGCAGCATATCCGGAGCTAATCTATATAAAAATATGTTGGTATATCTTTGAGATTAATAGACTCAAAAACTAGTAGACCAATTTTGATATGGTTTTCAATAATAGAGATTGATTCATGAGGAAAGTTTACGTGTATAAAGCATCACGGACCAATAATAGCTTATTCGACCTTGTTCCTTATTCGATCCGTTGTTTTAATGGCATTGGGTGAGCAGTGATCACTATATATTATATTCTCAAATGTGTTTTTTTGTCAGTATCAAAGTTAATGTTTGATGTCATTTTGATTTTATTGTCTAATGACGAAAAATTATCATAGACGAAGCTGATAGAGTAGGTCTAGGTATGTTTGATCACATAAAATGAAACAGTGGAGGGGACACAAGAAGGCTTATTTTGTTATTAAATTTCCATAAGGTTAAAACTGCTGAGAAAAGCTAATTATTATTATTAAGGGTTCTTGGCTGTCGGCCATCTTATATCTGCCAAAATAATGACAAAACTCAATTAGTTACTAAAACTAGGGACTGAATCTGGGACATGACTCCTATGCTTTTATAATTTCAATTACAAAATAAATATACATCTTGCATAACATCAATATCAAATAACACATTGTTTGCCAGCAACCATATTGGTTAATGTGACTGATACAATAATCTGCAATGTGATAAGTGATGACATACATTATAATATAACTAGGCTAAGAGCCCTGCTTTGCTCATTGCCATTTAATAAATATAAAAAAAATATTGTTTTGCTTTGTTATTTAAACAAACTTTAGGGGGGATTCTACGTCCTGTCAGGGCGACCAACGCACGCGTTCTGTCGTGACATGATGGGGAATCCAGTTTAATCCCGTCCGCGCTGTGATTAATGAGACATATCACAGTCGGCAGGAACATCAACTAATCGGCATATTGATATTATAACGTCTATAATACTTGACATTGGCTCATCAAAACCCTGATGGAGCCACAACACGAAAAAATTTAATAGAATAGAACTTTGGGGCAAATGTATTTACTGAATAAATCCAAGGGCGTCGCTAAGGGGGGGCAGGGGGGGTGGGCAATATGTAGCAAAGCGACCAAAGTGCGAGCAATTGACTTCCTTACCTATTAATAAATTCCGTATTACATGACAAAAGTAAATAAATTCACAAGGTTTAATGTATATTGTAGAAAGTATTGAAATATTGAGAATAACATTAAGATTTTGACATCCCTTTTTAAAATCACCAACATTTTCATCAGACTATATCAGATTTGCCAAAATGCAAGGCCATTAAACAGTGTAAAAATATGTAGGTAGGTATGGTGTGTGTGTGCATTGCATTTCTTTCTACAACAGCTGTTCACCAGCATTCATTCACCAGCTGTTCACCAGCATTCACATTAGTTTTGTATAATTTGTATGAGGCATACCTAAATAAAGTAGAAGTTATTGTTACGAGCATACAATTTTAATTGGTTTTGTGGACAATGCCATCTGTAAGTGTTCATAAGAAACACCTACAGTTGAATGGCAAAGACTTCTAAAGTGTAAGCTTCATGCTCTCGGCGTTCATATTTTTTATCCTCCATAATATTGCCCCATTGCCCCCCCCTTAGTCATAAGCTGGCGACGCCCTTGAATATATCTATACATACAACTAGGAATATCATACTGCATAAGCAGTACTGGAAATAATTATGATGATGATGGAATCTTTTATTTAAATTAAGTCAGCTTTATTGTGTCCCCAATTCAAAATGCACATCTTTGACCTTCTTTAATACAAATTAAAAAGAAACAACAATCAATAGATGCCTATACATACAGTTGCTTGGAAACATTTTTATTTTTGATTTATTACATAGTCAAAGTAAAAGTTAGACACTAAACTAAACCCTAACTTTAATTTAGTGTCAAATTGACAACACAAAGTGAGCCCCTTTGGTATAACAGTGTAGTTTAGCATCTAATTTCAAGTCTGGTGGGTTAATCTTGTGCTATTATCTCAATTTAAAAATCTAAAATCCTGAATTAGACAACTCATTAAAACACATATTCAGTAGATCCACATACACATATTTGACTGATAAAAGAAAATGTTTCCTTCCATTGGTTATAATATAAAGTAATTTTTTACCTGAAGAAAAGCAGCATGATCAGACTCCTTCAATGCCTCTATAGAGAAGTGGAGTAAAGATGTTGCTTCTCTAAGTCTTTGCGCGGCCTGCATTGTCAGTGTTCTGATGTTAGCAAGGGCTTGTGATCGAGTGCCTCTGGCTGCACGGACCAACTCTTCGCGTCTTCTTTCCACAGCACTAATAACTTCAGAGCATATCTGGTCAATCTGTTTTTCCATCTCGTCATATGATTCCTACAAAGTTTTTCAATTAGGAATGATAGTGATAGTTGTGATTATTCAGTGATTACATAGGGCATCATCAAAACCCTGATGGAACCATAATAAAAAAAATAGAAAAAAACCCTACCTATGGTTATTTATTTTTACTTCCTTATCTATCTATCTATCTATCTATCTATCTATCATCACGCCTTTCATCCCAAGAGGGGTAGGCAGAGACAATCGAATGCCATTTGTTACGATCCTGACATATCTCTTTTGCTTCTTTTATATTCATCTTACCTTTCATACATGCTCGGCGATTGTGTGTACTTTTAATATTTCCTTCGATCAACATATTTTTTATATGTTCAATAAAAGTACATCTAGGTCGTCCTCTGCTAGCATTTCCTTTCACTTCAGCCATATAAACCTTTTTAGTCAATCTATCCTTCCTTAATAAGGATTAAAGACAATACTGTATTATGGACAAATATGACACTTCAATCCATCAATGGGTTTATGTGGAATAAAAAGTGGAATCAATAGATTAAATTGGAATGGAATGAAGTAAAAGGTTTGAGGTACTTACATCAATTCCATCTGCTGATCCTTTGACTAGTTGTATATATTCAGTCATGGCCTTGGCTTGTTCTGACAAAAGTTGGAGGGATTGTGATAATTCAGTCTGAAAAAATAATAAATACACACTTTTTACTAACAACTGCCCTGGGGATTTACCACTGTTAAAGGGGAGCAAAGTAAAGCTTAATGTAAAGTTGGTGGTACTGAAATAAAGCATAAATATTTATCTTACTCTGAGCTCTGTGAATGTTGCAACAAATTAGAAACACCATTAAGTCTAAAAGTGTATAATATATAAGTAAGATTTGGATTAAAATGATAAGTATTATACATTTATTAACATTAGTAAATATGAATTAGGTACTTCTAAAAGAGACAATACACTACCTTATGTGCTAAAGAAGCATTGGACAATGGCTGAGTGTCATGCGTGGCATGTCTTTCAATAACACATCGTTGACATATTGGAGTCAGACATGCATTGCAGTACACAGTCGGTGGAGCAGCATGATCTACACATGTAGTGCCAAGTGCTCTTAACTCATGCTGTGCGAGTGGACCTCTCGTTGGATGCCATGCTTCCCGACAACTTGTGCAATATCTAACAGCACATTGTTCACACCTCACAATTGCAACTCGTTTCTCTCCTTCACACATTTGACACGCTTCTTCAGCTGCAGGCGCACTTTGACCACCGCCAAATCGCTCCACAATCGTCCGCATGACTCTGAATGGTGGTAATCCATCTGCTCCATTGTCGTCTAGAAAAATCTGCTTACTACATACTGGACATACTAAACTGAAGGTTGCGGAAGAGTAAATAGCAGCAGCGGGCGTGCCTGCGTAACTGTTTGGCCTCGACCCGCATACCACACCGCTGTCTGTTTCACTGGATACTGATGCCTTATCTGCTTCTTGGTAATCTTTAACAGGGTCTCCATCTTGCACGGGGCTTTGCAAGCCAAAAGCGCACGTTCGACACAGAGCGTGTCCGCACGGCAATAGCACGGGCTCCTTGTAAAATTCTTTACATACGAAACACCTTAATTCTTCTTCCATGTTGACGAGCGTATCCTAACTTAAACCCGATTTTTTAATAACATATTTATGAAAGGCGACTACGATATTAGCATTTTTAATAAACAGTTAAGTTTGATTATAGTAAATTACAAACAAAAACATGAAAATACAGTTATGCACAAGCATGAAAAAGATAAGAAAAAGAATAAAATTTAATAAATTAAAAACAAAATGTCAAAATGGTGACATTGGTGACAAGAGTAGGTACACAGAGTATAAATAAGGTACGGACCATAGACCAAGAACGGTACCGCCGAGTTAGCATACATTTTGACAGCGACACTTTCGTTTCGGTCGAATGGCCTTGAACAGGCCAAAACGTTCATGTCCAACAAGGACCGGCCAGAGATAGCCCGGACCGGGCATGCCCTGCACAAGAATGCCGAGCAATTTGCTTGGCCGGACAAAGACAAGTACACAGAATTTTCCCGCACATTGTTGGGCCGGACCTCTCGGCGCCGGGCTATCTCTGGCCGGTCCTTGTTGGACATGAACGTTTTGGCCTGTTCAAGGCCATTCGACCGAAACGAAAGTGTCGCTGTCAAAATCTGTGCTAACTCCCTTAACCTATTTTACTTTCATCATGGGTTATTTTACGGCACACGGAAATAAGCCGTGATATCAGGCCCAGGGTTCTCATCAGAATACAAATATTCCTCATTTAGCCAATGGATTTGTTTGTGGTGGCGCCAACAAAGTATGCAGATTGCTTTTGGTTTTTTGACTGACTGCTGACCAAGGAATGGTGCTGACTGCTTTTTTACTTGCTCTTGCTCCAGTGTTGCCAACTGCACCGTAACTACGGTGAAAACACCGTAATCAGCATAGATCTACCACCTACCGTAGGATTATAATTACGGTAGCAAAAAACACGGTAATAACAATTAAAGATCGTATTTTTTTATTTATTCTAATGACAACACTAACAGAGTAACACAACCGAACACAACACAAAACTCTTGCGAGCTCTAATTTTATAATGTACTCTGTGGTAGCATGAATAAATGAATAAACTTCTTGAATGAAAGAAAATTTTGACAGCCACACACTTTCGACTTTATACTACGACGAATAACAAAATAATATGTATGTTTTAAGGACCCTTGGCTCTCAGTCATCTTGTATCTGTCAAAAATATGGTAAATCTAAGTTAATCCTGGAAACGTGAGTTTATTTATACAAAATCTCCTCACCCCAAAAGGATTGTTATTATTTGAAATTGGATTCAACCATATTTTTATTATTCATGGGTTCTAAAGAGCCGTTGTTTTCGATACGCGAAGGCACTGCTCGTATCGAAAACAACGGCTCTTTAGAACCCATGAATAATAAAAATATGGTTGAATCCAATTTCAAATAATAACAATCCTTTTGGGGTGAGGAGATTTTGTATAAATAAACTCACGTTTCCAGGATTAACTTAGATTTACCATATTTTTGACAGATACAAGATGACCTTGACCACCGCCCCTTAATCCAGGACATAAATTATTCATCCACCAATTTTCATCAAAATCCATTGTTTTTTTTAATTAGTTATATTCAATATTAATTTTTTATGCGAATATGTATTAAGTATATATTTTTTTGTATTTTTTTTTATATATATTATTCTTGTTATAATTAATTTAAAATATTTGAATATGCGTATTTAGCTTAATTCTTCTCTAAAGTATTATATTAAAAGATTAAAACTAAGCTGCATATTATTGGGCCACATTAAATATAAAATCTTAAAGTTTATATAAAATTGCAATGAAATACAATGCTCAAACGCCATGTTAATTGCAATACTTCAAAACGTCAATCGATTGGAATTATTACAGAATAGCTCAGATATGTATAAAAATATTAAAACAATTATACTGTCTGATTCTGATTAAAAATATGAGTTTTTTTCTACTCTCACCCTTAACTTGCTACTAAATAAACAAGGTAATTCTACCGTATTTCAAATATAAATTTTAACATATTTTCGGAAAATCTACCGTATTTTTTGAAAAAATCTACCACCCGCTAGATTTCACAGTTGGCAACACTGTCTTGCTCTGTGACTGCTGACAGCCTGTGGGTTTTGTGTTGGTTTTGTTTGTTTGTTTGGCAATAAATATAATAATATTAAATAATATTGAGTTTAAAGAAAGGAAATAAAAGCAGAATTTTAATTAATAATACTTTTTATCTTTTCGGATTGTTCCCATAATGTTTTTGCAGTGTTATTAATTTTAAAATATCTATTTGTTGCAAAGTGTTTTGATATTTGAAATGGAAGTAATTGAAGCAATTTTGTCTGACGACGATAGCAACGATTCTGAAATGAAAGACATGAAAACTCAGTTAAATGGTAACTTATGCTTATATTGAACCAATGATAACTTGTTGTTTGGTGTAATCCATACTAATATTATAAATACGAAAATAAATCTGTCTATCTCATAGGTTCCCAACCTTTTATGGACTACCGGCCCCTTTACAAGAAAAAAAAATCCAACGTATATAATAATATAGTTAATTATACCAATTTTATATGTCTGTCTATAATTTATTTCAGACAATTATAAATTCATGTACCTATGAAATATGTTTTTGATGTTACTGTGAAGGTTTCGTACCGCCCCCGTTGGGAACCTATGGTCTATCTGTTGCGCTTTCACGATTAAACCACTGAACCGATTTTGGTAAAATTTGATACGAAGAAAACTTGAATCCTAGGGAAGGACACAGGCTACTTTTTTTAATACACTAAGTAGCAAATGAAACAGTCTTAAACAATCTCAAATTGTAAATTGTCTATCTATCTATTAGTGAAAACTGTATCAAAATCGGTCTAGTAGTTTTTGAATCTATAAAAGATAGATAATATAAACAAATATTCATGTTTATATATACAGATTGAGAGTTTATAAGTCATAATCTAGATTTTCTTCCCCCTACTATCTATCTATCATCACACCTTTTATCCCAAGAGGGGTAGGCAGAGACTATCAAATGCCATTTGCTACGATCCTGACATACCTCTTTCGCTTCTTTTATATTCATCATACCTTTCATACATGCTCGGCGATTGTGTGTACTTTTAATATTGCCATCGATCAATAAATTTTTTATATGGTCAATAAAAGTACACCTAGGTCGTTCTCTGCTAGCATTTCCTTTCACTTCAGCCGTATAAACCTTTTTAGTCAATCTTTCATCATTCATTCTTTCAATGTGTCCAAATCTTTCACTCCACATTTTTCTCCAACCAGTTTATTTAACTTTTTTGGAAGTGAATACATACTTTGTACTCCAAAACCATTAAACTGCTCCTATTTTCCAGAACTACCTCTCTCTCTCTCTGTCTCTCTCTCTCTCTCTCATTTACTCCTGAAAATTCAATTCAATTTTTGAAGCACACTTTTTTTTTGAGAGAATTGTTATCTTGTACTTATGTTCAATTGGCTCTTATTTCAGTCAAAGAATAAGCATTACTATCCAATGAGGCAAAGCAGCCAGTCTGTTGTGTGCTCTCATACTAGATAGCAATTTACATGAAATTTTTAATTTGTAACTTTATTTTATTTTTGTAATTTAGTAGGTACCTATTTAAGATAATTTGAATACCTATGTAAATAACTAAACTACAGTAGTAAAGTTCCGATAAACAACACCTTTTTACATACATGAATATTAACATTTTACATATACATATTATTATCATATATATATATATATATCATATAATGTATTTTAAAAAGTCGAATTCTATTTTTAATATTTTTTTTTATAAAATCATAAATTTTTAATTGAGGAATGGCTGTACTTTCTACAGTTACTCTTCTGATAATTGAGGGTTCGAATAGTCGAGGTTCTGATAGTCGAGGTTCTACTGTATTAATAAACCCTCCTCTTGGTTCAATGGTTAATAGACCACTTACTAACATACATAATTAATTTCATTATATTTGTAGTATTTGGTGTGGATGATGAAAATTTAAGTAAAGAAGAAATGAGTAATTTACTTCAAGCTCTTAATCAATCAAAGGAAACAGCGAAAGAAGAGGAGATCCATCGACACAAGGTAATTATTATGTATAATTTTATGGGGAATAGATTTAATATCCTTTGAAATGGGTATTTCTGTAATTTGTAACAATTTTTCAGGCCGATGATAGTCAAAAAATACCAAAAATGAAAAGACGTTACTTGACTGTCAGAGACAGAAGGATGCCTTGGTGTGTAATGCCAATGCCACTTACACAATCACAAAGAGCTCGTATATTAGCTGTGTATCTGAAGTTTATGGCTATCAATCGCCACCGCCAAGCCCGGCAAGCAATAAAATTTGCTGTATGGTCTGCACCAATTCAGATTATTGAGGAGAGCACAACTAGGATTCAACCATGTCGGTCAACGCGGCGAGATCGTGTCATTCCAATGTACATGGAGGTTGAAGATGACTCATCTGATTTAGATTTTGTTATAACACATACGAAACGCAAGAAAATTTTGGACACTGAAAATTCAGTTGGTGGCATATATCCGACTAAAACTTTGACCCTAAAGAGAAAGGCTGAAAATAACTTCAAAGTTAAACAGGATTTTGATGGTGAAGCATCCACTTCTACTTGTAGTAAGGTTATTAAAAGAGACTTTGTTATAGATGAAGACTGAAGTGAAAAATTGTTTTTGTGATATGAATTTTATTATTATTGTTTTTATTTTAAGATTGAACTTTATTGTCACAAATTTTAAGTAGAGGTCTGGGAAGAAATCAAATTTACAATTAGAATACACCCAGATACAATGTTCACTGAATTATTATTTCAGTTAAGTTGTGAATTTCAATTTGGTAAGTATGTAAAATAAAAAGTATTTTTATATTTTTATTTTTAAGCATACAACTAATTTGAATATATCTAAGCAGCAGTTATTTTATAATAAATTTTCAAACTACATAGTGACGTCATCATCTAGGAAAAATTGCGTTTCTGCCCCATGGTACCACAGGTACCACTCGTTTGTGATATAAAGTAGTACCACCACCCTGACATGTCCTGTGGGACCCACCAAGTAAGACAAATAGGTACAGAAATGACGCTAAAAGGCTCTTTTACATCACTATGTGTGTAGTAGGGGTAAAACTTTGAATCACTACATATTATCAAACAAAGTTCTTTAGCAAACAATATTCAAATTGGTTGCTTAAAAAAAATAAAAATATAAAATTGTCTATAATTTTTAATTTACATACTGAATTTATTGACAATCTTTTGTGCGAATGTGTCAGTTATGTTATTATTATCTCTAGTCGCTGTGTACAATCAAAAAGTAATTTTTATTAGATGTATAGATTTTATATATTGTGGCATACAGTACAAATGCCAGCCTAATAGTGAGATAGTTTTATGGTCATGATGTTTTATAGATTTCGCTTTAGATTTAATAGTCGTCTCGAACCTTTCTCCCAACTCCCAATAGATGGAGCTAGTGTCGTATTTTTTTTTTCACGCGTTTAATGAATTTCGCGTAAAGATATAAAAAAACTAATAAAATACGCAAATCAGACATACGTGTACCTACTCATTATATTGTGAAATACAAGCTCATTCTCAAGACATAATAAGATACTTGAATAATTGAAATGTATTAAATGAATTGACCTTGCTAATAAAGATAATTTAATTAAAAACTAATTCGTTTGTTTTTCACTCTAACAAATCTGTCTTTCAATATGATAGAGGGAGATAAAACATTATAACTAAACAGCTGTTCAATGTATTAGTAACTCTACCTGCCCTGCTTTCGCACGGATATAAAAGTTGTTTCTAAAAAAACAAATTTCTTGGGGATTGAGAGAGATATTTTCCCGCGATTTTCTATAAACTGTTGATTTTTTTATTCATCCCTTTCTGGAATAGGCAAAAGAAAAATCAATGCAGCCTCGTCTTCAGTATACTAACTGTTGGAACTTGATTAGTTAGAGACGTTAATTAAGAGAAATGATGTGCATTAAATTTTTTCAGGGGGTTGTTGAAAATAAAAAAATGGTTCTCTTATTCTGAAGACAACCATATTCATAAGTTATGGAATTTTATTTTTGCAGGTCTTGAAGTAAATGACAATTTACATTAGTTGATGTTAAATCTTTGAATGGATTAGGTAATTGAAATATTATTATAGATTTGTTAAGTATGGATATGTATAACAAATTTTAAAGACTTTTCTAATTGTTTCTATAATATTGTAGCACTTATTATTATTGTAACCGGCAGCTAAGAATGGGTACTTGCGTCTCGTAACGTCCTATTGTCATGGAACGATTTTTCTGTTGGAACCTTACAAAATAGCTTTGATGAGTAGGTATTGAGCAGGCATCTTATTTCGTGATTTCGATTGTTGCTCTCAATAGTCTCAATCCACTACGATCCATACTGACTCGTATCGGTTGTGGCCGCCATTGTAGGTAAGTATAGGTATCTACCCTCATTGGTATTTAAAAAAATTAACTGTAAGTATACCTACATTGTTTGATGCTTATGAATGTAGAAATGGATGACCCTGGCTACCCATAATACAGGGAATCCTATTTTGGGAGCCAGGAACAACCCATATTAGGTATGTAGGTACAATTTTGGTTTATAAATAAACATTTTTTTATTTTATTAAAACGGAAACTGCGGCAGAAAAGATAAGAAAATATAGTTTAATTACAAAATGTAGAAAATCCTGTTATGGGGGATTGGAAATGAACTAATGAATTCACGGGGATCCTGGTGGCCGAACCCATTAAATTTGTCTAATATCCCAAGATACCTACACATTTTTTTCTAGCTACGGCCTTGCTCACTTAATATAAATATACATCTCTAAAGATTTTCCTGAAAAATCTAGGTAGCGCAAGCAGCATGAAAAAAATATTCTATGGGCGCTGAAAAATTAGGAGCAATACATTTTTGTGAATATAATGTATATTTCAGTTCTGAAAGTGAATAATGCTGTGTTGAATACTCGTCTCCGGGTTTACACGACACTCGTAACGGTTATAAATTTCTGTGATATTTTTGCCAAAAATGTTTTGTTCCTATTTCAACGTAAGTAAGTACTCGTAGATACTTTTACACGACGTACCTAACTATATACCTACCTATGTATACTGATATCTATTCATTTCAGGTGCGGTCTGGGTTGATTGAATAGAATAGACCAGTGGTTAGTTAGAGCGTGGAAATTGTAAACGGAGGCCCCAAGTTCAATTCTCACTAAGCCAATAATTTTCTTGGTAAGGATACGAAGAGGTGTAAAAAATTGATAAACTAAAATCGGTAAAATAAATAGATACATTTATTTGCTTAAATATAAATATGACAATGTTTGAGGATCAAAGGAGATAAAATAATGTCTCACAAAATTTAAATCATTAGCTATTTACAAATAAATTATACATACACAAAAATAATTTGGAAGACACCAATTTATACTTATTATCACTTTAATTTAATAAAAAAAATCACTTTTAAATCTTTGTTATAGCCCGGCCAAGATAATTAACGGCCGGAATGCGGAATAAAAATATACCTACTAGATGACCCTTGCGAATACTTCGCACCGTCAGTTCAATTGATCTCCAACAGACGACATCTTTTACAAAATAAATAAATTAGTCTAATTTTAAAATAAACATTTAACTTTGCTTTGTTTGTTTTTTTTGTCATTAGAGTGAAAAATAATCTTCCAAATGGCGTATCAAACATTAACTTTTATTGATACCGACAAAAAAACACCTCTGAGAAATAATATATATCTAGACATTACAAAATTAAAAATCTTATTTCAGTATTACTAGGTAGGTAGAAGGTAGTTAGTACCACGTAGGTATATCTTGGTCGAGTAGGTAGGTAGTTGAAAGAAAGCTATATTCTACAGATTCTGTTAAGCTATGGTCAGTTAAACCTACTTTAATTTTCTTTTAAAACTACCATCACCCTTCCTTGTAGCTACTGCTTCGACTAGGGACTCCGATGCCACTTTTAGATCGTAAGCCCAACCGAATTTAGCAAAAAAGTCCAGTAACGCAGTAGTTACGTTTACACCGTGACCTAGTTCTGCAGCCTTGTAATCCCATGGGAAAGAATGGTGGTAGTTGTGCCAGCCTTCTCCCATAGCCACTATTGATACTCCCAAGTTTTCCACTGGCATAATATGTCTGAAACAAATTACATATAAGTTTATAATTAAAAGTTTAGATGAGCAGTCTGATAGTTTAGCATCGGGGTCCCGACGGGCCTGGCATGGCCTGGCAATGATATGGCAAATAATACAACAGATATGCTGAGCTGAGCCTTTGAACTTACCGACTCCCGACGGATCCGACGGGCCATCGTAGACCTCATCAGATGCCACGGTTCTCCGACCCGTCGGCCTGGCCTGCCAAAAAACGGGACGTGGGACCCCGGCTTTATTCATCCACAAATCAAAGAGTTTCGAGATTGCTTTTGGTATCATAATATTATACCATACACACGTAGGTACCATGGCACAGAATATCTTATAGTTTTGGTCTAAACTACTTATGGTTGAATTGTTTGTACTTATTATTGTTATGCATTCCACATAATGACACTTTTACTAAGTATGAAGGTAGGTATAAAAAAAAAATTGTAAAAATAGATCTGGACAATTTTTTATAACTAGTTCATTTCCAGGTCACCAAAATATCACAAGCTAAATGAGGAAGGCTTGTCTTCCGTTGGGTACCCTGGGGCCATCGATTCAGTGACGGAAAAATAAATAGGTAGGTACTAGAGGTAAGTATATTTCTTACTTGTCGTATGGTTTGTTTCCCCATAAATGTGCGAAGCTGTTCACTGACCATGTGAAGTTTAATGAGGATAAATATCGTATACCACATTGTGATATAATCGCCATAGTCCAGCTTTCTTCCCACCAGTGTACACACATTAATGTTGGCAGTAAGAAGCATAGTAGAATCTTGAATACCATGAAATACCTGAAATTTTACAATTGGGTTTTTTTACATTGGAAGAAGTACCTAGGTATGTTAGGCAAAAGAAGGAGCGACAGAATTCGTAACGCATATATCTAGAGAAAACAAAAGTACAAGATGTAACAGCAAAAATAAAAAGTTTGAAATGGAAACTGAGTGGAGCAAGATTATTACATTTTTGGTATCCAAGAGGCAATAAAAGAAGAAGAAGGGGACAATATAGAAGATGAGAAGACGAACCCATGGACCAGGCTAGTTTAGCAGAGAGAAAACTGGAGAAATTTGAGGTGGCCTTTAAAAGGGGCACACAAGTACTGGTTATGGATGTTTTTTAAGAACGGTTTAAGAATAAGTACCTATATACTAAAAATAGTTCATTTCACAAAAATTAAAACTTTATAGGCATGCCCAGTCCATCGCGTATTTCTAATAGTTAACGTACCTACTTATTAAAATATTGAAGGGCAATTTATTCTGTATAGAGGGAAAAGTTCACAAATTATTAAAATCAACCCTTTCGTCGATCGTATATCGTAGGTACCTATTTAATTCATATTTTGAGGTAGGTATTGGCACTCGATGTTATAGAATTAGCATATTTTGGTACTATATTTTCTATAGCTATACTAATTTATATAGTAATTAGCAGTTCTAAATAGGTACCTTAGCAGAACTTATGTAGTCTCAAAAAATCGTCTAAATACGATGAAGATTTGTCTTCCGCTATTACTTAGATAAAAATTTGATAGTAGATTGGCTACAGAAGTGGCCACTCGTAAGGTATATAGCCTCACAAATACTATCGGCTAAAAGAGGGAGACTTGGTCTTTCGCTGGGTACCCTGGGGCCGTAACACGTTTTCGGGAGCTGTAACCCGTGAAAAAAGAAAAACAAATTTAATTATTTCTTGCTTTTCAGTGAACAATATTTGAAGTCGGTATACTTTTTAAAAAGTTAAAATTTAATTTAACTTACTTGTTATGAAATTTAATCCACGGGTCTGACAGAATGTCACTCATGTCGATTTTGTTGCCTTCCTTTATTACGTCAGGATGTTTTTTCATCATAAGCCAGCCGACATGAGCGAAGAAAAACCCACGGTTGGCATCATGAGGGTCCGCGGAGGTTTCAGAAAACTTGTGATGGACTCTATGGTCACGGACCCATTCGTATATAGTGTTCTGAAAAAAATTGTCAATACTTTTTATATACAAGTACTCGTGATGAAACCATTATAATAAAAAACCTAATCTCAAACTTAGGTACTTATATTCCATAACTTATTTATTATAAGTTATTTTATATACCTATACAAATTGGCCAAATTGCGAGTACGACTCGCGCGCTGAGGGTTCCGTACCTACAACATTTTTTCGGTCAGAACTTTAAGAAAGGATTTTCGTTTAGGTTTTCCTATAAACTATATAAGAGAGGCCCAATATTCCCTATTTTTTAAAAAAAAAAAAAAAAGTTTCCGAGATAAGGGGGGACGGGGACAGTAAATTTTCGTGTTTTTAACCAACTTCCAAAAAAAGAAGGAGAAGGTTCTCAATTCGGACCGTATTTTTTTTTTTTTTTTAATGTATGTATGTACATCGATAACTCCGCCAATTGTGAACCGATTTTGACGGTTTCTTTTTTAATCGACAGATAATTCTTCCGGATTGGTCCCATTTTTATCTCATAAAAATTGGTTCATTAGTTTTTCAGAAATTTTGAAAAAACTGACTTTATAAGTACATTTTTGTTGATATCTCGATAATTTAATATAATTTAAAACTATGCATTTTTAAATTATAAAAAAATACATTTGTATTTCTTATAACGAGCCCTTTCACATGATATGTCACATGATGCTATTCAAAAATTTTTTTTATGGTTTTCACTAAAAGACTGATTCACAACGAAGGTTTATGTGTATAAAACATCACGCTACGTCTTTTGGGAGCGGAGCAGTACCTAACCAAAAATAAGTTTATTTAGCACGCAAAGAATTAATGGAAACAAAATTACGTGATTATAAATACCGTTGCTAAAATCTGAATTCAATTAGTTAATTAAATTTTTAAAATGGCTTATTATAATTGAGAATTAAATATAGGACTAAATTGTCGATTTAACATAATTAAAAAACAGGCTTGCATTGCATCGTGCTCGCGCGCGCATCGTAAAATTTCACTGTAGAAGTATAACTTCAAAAAATTCCAACCACTTTCTGACAAACACTCAAGCATTTTTTTTAAAACAGTTACTTTTGTCTTTCGCTGGGTACACTGGGGAGTAGAGCGATGGTAAAAAAAAAATATTGAACAAACCTGTCCTGCAATAGAGTAGCATATCATGAGGATTAGTTGAAGAGGTCGTTTTGCTTTATATGCTCGATGACACCATAATCTATGAGCACCTCCCGTTACTCCGAAACCAGACAATTGGCCTGTAGCGAAAACTGAAAAATAATATTTAAAGTTAGAATACCGCAACAACGAAACGGATGGGCAAAGTCGAATCAAATCTAGAAAAACATGTTTTTTTTTGATTGGCCTTTTGAAACTTTTATGGCTTTTCTGAAAATTGCCTGGGATTTCCACTACGGACACTTTCAGGAATATATTTGGAATGTGAAATCTATCTCTCAAAGGAAAAACGTCATAAAACAAAAAATAATAGCCCGTCTCGTTTTCATTGACAACTTTTAAAACCTTTTTCTTCGTTCAGTTTAGTTTAAGTTTTCATCTGTTTTTTTTTTAATTTTAAAAGTCTGTGATATACTTTTCAATGCTTCGTTCATCTAAATAAAAACACTAACAATAATGATTTTGATGGGATATATAATTATTAGCAGAATAGGACCTCCGTATATCACGGAAGTTGAAGGAAGTCATAAGGGAATTTAAGAAGTAACGAAAATTTCTCAGCAAAGATAGCCCATATTTTGGTACTTATTCGGCTGGTTTGTTAAAGTAAATAATTTGGAAGTTGCTTGTTACAGTCTCGAGGGAAATAGGCGTTATGTCACGTAGTCGTGTCCGAGTGGTAAGGAACATTTAATTATGGACTATATTTGTAAGGGAATATCCACTTTCTGTAGTGAAAATAAAGTACAGTTTCGGTTGTTTAAATGGAAATAAATTCAGTTTTCGTTTAGTTAAAAAAAAATCACACAATGGGTCAAACTACAGGTAGGTACGATTCGATTTTGGCTATTTGATAGATACATCTTATTATTATAGCCTGAATTTTTTTTCTTTCTTCATGGGTTACCTTACAGCTCCCGAAACCGTGTTACGGTTCAAGGGTACCCAGCGGAAGACCAAGTCTCCCTCGTTTAGCTGATGTTATTTGTGAGGCTATACCTATATATTTAGATGGAAAAGAGCCTCAAGTATGGATGATCGGATTATGTAAGAATATAAGTTTTTATTTAAAAAATCCATTGGTACATTGCCGGGATTCGGGATCGAACCTACGGGTTCTGCCTAGTTAATATCAGACGTCTTAACCACTCGGCCACCGACGCAATTTTTTTTTAATTTTCTTAGTTTTCTTTGTATTTAGGTAGTCCTTTAATACATTATTATTCGCTATTATAATTTCACATTTTTAAAGTTTAAGTAGTGAGATTTTTTTTTTAAAAACTTACCTAAAATAACAGTCTGCCATTTCGGAAAAGCAATCACAATAGCGTGGAAGAAAAACCATACCAACGCTATCACATGAAAAGCCGATATGGTTATAGTATTGACCCATCTTATGGGGGTAATAAATCCCCTCCGTTTTTCCCATTTTCTTATAGGTTTCATGAACTTAGGATCATTTTTTGGTAATGCCAAGTCATAAGGACTTTTGTTGTATTTGATGTTATTATTGTTGTTGCATAGATCTTCAGAGGTCGTATGGTCTAAGGCACAATGTTTGCATTCAATTTTCTTTTCATAATGCTGATCGTCTGTCGAAGTTTCTGTGACTGTAGCTGGAGTCATTTTAAGAGCTGTAAATAAAGTAAAAATGAATTAATCCGCAGTCTTATCATGGATTGTATCTTATCAGAAGATTTTGTTTGGGGCATATCGGTTGGATGGTTTCAAAGTCTATAACGGACATAGGTAGAAACATTTTTTGTGTTTTATATATATTTTAATATTGTATATTAAAAATAATTTTATCAGAAAATATTTCATTGTTTCCAAGTGATCGCAGACACTTTTGGAAAGCACAGTATTTAAATTTTCATACAATTATTAACCATTTATGTTACCAATGTATGTTATATAATATCAGTAATATTATTATTTTACATCAGTAAGTACTTAATCATTAATTCGAAGCTTTGATTTTGGAATTCAGTTTGTAGGTAAATAATTAAATTTTAATTGAACTCAGAAAGCGCTACGAGTTAGGTATATTGTAAATTTGTAATGAATTTCTGAAGACATACCTACTCATACATACATCACAAGCATGTATAGGTAGGATGTATTTGAAATAGTTGTACGTATTATATATTATTTGCCATAATCAAAGTATCGGTCCGAAAATAGGGTTTTTTCGATGACTTTTTTGTCCTATCTTACAGTTATCTTCTGTATCGAGTTTTGGAGCGCTCTGTGGCAAAACGTAGACATTGTTACCATATAAGTAAATACAATAAATTTGTAGACAGAGAGAGAGAGAGAGTATATAATACACACTTGTGTCTCATTATGGTAAACAGATAATACCTATTACAATCCTAACTATTAAAAAAAATTGTGGCCGTCAAGGTACGCTCGGCAGATGTGAAACATCGAAATTGACCTGGCAAGTATAAGTCGAATAGAGAGGCAGTACACACACTCACACCGAGAAGCAACAAAGTATACGCGCCACGCACACACAAGGGAGTAGAGAGAGATGGCATGACGGCAGGCCGTTTGCCGTCACGGTATACGAAGTATACGGTATACGTCACGGTGTCTGACTACATTGCAAGGTACGTCGCCTTGAGAGTAAGGCGGTCTTACTCTTACACTGGTAACTATGTCTACATTTAGCTATATAGAATAAAATTGTTTTATTATTTCCAGACGCATGGAACGAGAGGACGATTACCTAATCAAATGATGTGTTTAGCTTTTTCGGTATCCAGTCATGGCCATTGAGCACACCTTATAAATTGTTCCCTTTTGCTAGTTCAAGTACAATTTTGACTACTAAGTTCGCAACAAGTAGGTAAAGTAGGTAGGTACTTGCGGTTTAACCTTTCATTGACATAAAATGCTGAAGAGCATATATGTGTTATTGTGAAATAACAATAGATCCTCAACAAAGCATCACTTGTAGCGCACTCGCTACAACCTCGTCCATACAAAAGGTGTCACAATTTATAACTTAACGACACTTCGTAAATTGTGTAAATTGTATGGACGAGGTTGTGCCATATCTTTCTCAGATATATACAAAAACAACTATAAATTATGCTAAAAGAGTTTTCGTAAAATAGATTTTTGATATATTACATGGTATTTTATAAATCTTCTATGTGAGAGCCTTCTATAAAGCCTAGTGAAAGCTACTTTTTTTTTAAATCCACCCCCTTACCCCTGGGGGGTATAATAGGGGATGAAAGTTAGCCGTGGCGAAGGGTGAATATTTTAAGAATGGAAGCCGTAAAATAGCTCACTCAACTAATGCTACAAGATCTAAATTTTTTTTAATAATCCAAAATGCACCAATGACCATTGACATAGTAATTTATTGTAAAGGGATTTAAAATACCTAAAATCTTTTTTATTTAAGTAGTCCCTTGTATTAAAAACTATAATTCCAAAATATAATAAAAACGCAAGTAAACACGCAACTAACTAAACTTGCTGTTTAGCAGACATCATTCCTACCGGTTACATTAGACTCTCATAACCCGGAATTCATCGGCTTATTTGTGGGTCTGTTTGCGCGTGCTAAA
Source organism: Nemapogon koenigi (assembly GCA_963924495.1). NCBI lineage: Eukaryota > Metazoa > Arthropoda > Insecta > Lepidoptera > Tineidae > Nemapogon > Nemapogon koenigi. The sequence goes on from OZ004637.1 coordinate 2,696,227, forward strand.
ACGAGAGGAAACGTGCGCGGATATCAATACAAATGAAAGAGACTGTTGCTTAGTACCAAGCAAGCAAGCCAGTATTGTATCGGCTTATGTCCTTATGTTACTAATAGATATCGGTAGGCGTTTAGAAACATTTACTTATAGAGACGTCTACATAGATTTACAAATTCCTAAAGGGAAGCCGAAAAAGCACTTTATTATTTAACTAGTTCTAGCCAGCGGCAGACGCCTGTATAGACAAAGTTATTAGTTTCTAATGGCGATAATCCATAAAGTCTGTTTTTCTAGTCATTGAATGTCTTTAAAAAAAAAATGTAAATAAAAATTCTTAAAAAAACTTTAAATTAACAATTTTGCATAATAATTAACATTTTCAATCTATTTTACATTTGCAGAACTAATAATCATATTAAAATAACTTTTTATACCTTCGCTTCATATACAACAAGGTATTTAAAGTAAATAAAATTAGAATTAGGAAGGCTAATTAATTATTTCCCTAATTTTTGTGTTCAATTGTATGAATGTGATGTGATATAAATTTATCATTTCTGTAAAAAAATCGACTGTCGTGGCGTGAATTAGGACAAAAAAACACACAAACACACTTCCGCCTATATAAAAATGCACAGTAGTAGGTACTTTCTAATTTCTAAACATACAAAACTAAGACAATAATGATTCCAGGTTCTTTTATTACGGTTTTTGATTTTAATATATTCTATTCAAAGGAGCTTGATTAATGGAGACATTGTCATAGAAAGCGTAATGTACACAATGCACGAGGCCGTAATAATTTCGAGTAGGTTCGCCGTGACATTTCAATGACGTTGCTTAACATTCTATGATAGGGCAAAGGTGGATAATGGACAAATCTTATCAATTTCGATTTTTGATTCAAACATTTTTGACTTTTTATTTAATTTTTGTTTTGAAATCGACATTGGGGTTTTTATGGCAGTAAACACTGATTACATAAGATCTAGCTATCTATTTATCATCAAGCCTTTTATCCCAAGAGGAGTAAGCAGAGACAATCGAATGGTATTTCCTACGATTCTCCTGACATACTTACCTCTTTCGCCTCTTTAATGTTCCATTCATACATGCTCGACGATTGTGTGTGTGTGTGGTTTATATTACGTGTTTAATATTGCTGATTACCTACACATACGGCGCCCTATGCCAGAATTTTCTACCATATACCTACTTGTAATACACCTTTTTATTCAATATTTGATCCTCATTCTTTCAACGTGTCCAATTCAGTGTAAACCAGTTTTCTTCATTTAGTCACAACATCAACTTTCGCTCCGTATTTTTTTCAAACACATCGTTCTATCAATACGTCTTTATAATATTTGACCTTATAAACATTATTATTGCATATAATTACCATATCTTTACTATTGTGTTATCTTACTTTCGCGTTTATTGGGATAACAAAATATATGTTTCTTTGACCTTTTTTCACTTCGAAACGGAGCAACGGATTGACGTGATTTTTTGTACAGACATAGATGGAAGGCCGGAGGGTGACATGAACTATATTATAGACTACGTTTTATTCTCATTTATATCTCAATACTTTTCTACCCGTGTGAAGTCGCTATAATTTATTAACAAAAAAAAATTTCATTATCTTTTTTGCTTAATTTTACAACTCCCGAAACCCTAATATTGGTCTTATTAGGCTGTTTTTTTGGCAACCTAATACGTACCCAGTTCTCTTGATGAGGCATAAAAATAAACTACAAAATATATAAGAGGCCGCGCTAGACTTCAATAAAGTATGAAAACGTTGTAAGCCAAACTATTGAACGGATTTTGTTGCGGTTAAGTAATTGAGAAGGTTTACGAATATTAAACGTGGACTTATCATGATTAGGAACTGTGTGTTCATTGACAGTATAAGTGAATCAAGTCGGGTAAAAAGTTGACCCCAGCGAGTTGTCCGTAAAAGATATAATAAAATGATGCAGGAATTATTTACCTAGAAACAAAATAGAATGAAATACAATAAGAATAAAATGTAGAATAAAATGACCTACAAAAACGTCCACGGTACCATATCTATCATTTTGGGATGGAATTAAATATAAATGGGGAATGAGACTACATGTATAGCATATTAATTCTGCCCTTGGTTTCTCTGGCATGCATTCAAATGTCAGATAAAAAACATGTCCCGTAGGAGAGCTTTTCAGTCGTAAAAGAATCTAAGAAACTTGATACTTGAGTGAAGTCAAGTTGAAATTATTCAATAACGATAGGTTCTACATCAATCACCCAGATATAAAGAGGGAAAAGTGTATTCTGTTAGTTCCCGTCTGTAATGATTAATTGATGTTTGGTTCGCACCATTTATATCTTATATCTTTTGCTATCTTCTCTTGGCTGTAAATATTTGTTTCTCTGTACTAACAAATGTTCCAACATCTGTTAACAGTCGTTGTTAATTAACAAATATCCAAGCGTAACTAATATTATAAATGTGACTAATTTCTTTGTCCTTCTTTCATTTTAAAAATTGCAAAAAAATAAATAGAGGGCCGGAGAGAAACATAGGCATAGAAAATATTTCATTTCCCCGTGAAAATTGATTTTTTTCATGAACACCCATACACGCCCGGGGCGGGTCGCTAGTATTATTCATAAAGAGAGTAATGATTTTAAAGGGGTCAGCTGAACCCGCAAGCTGTGTGACAGGATTATGGGCTGAGTTGACCACTAAAAGTGAGCCCGCGGGCTAAATGGGCTGTGGGCTGAGTTGCCCCTGAAATGAGTACAATCGCGAGAGTGTGTGAGTTGTTTGAAAAGCACCGGAACAGATTTGAACAATTATTTCACTGTTATAAAGCTTCATGGCTCCACTAAAACGAAAGGGTTGTAAAGTCGTATTTAAAAAGTTCCCAATAATTTTTTTATGTTAGTTTTTTTATTAATTTTTTTAAGCTTAAGAAAACTTTCATTATACAAAGATACATTTCAAGCAAATGTACCTACTCTAAAACCATTGGACCTCAACTGACATTTTCTATCTCTCATTTGATCACGAATGAAAGAAAGAATGATTAAACAGGTGCAATTTTTGGAGCACAAAGTTTATTTAAGATTTATTGAAAACTAGAAATTTGTGCAATTTGGGGTAGAAACTTATAGGCCCGTGGGGTTTAAATGGCAAACAATATGTAAAAGAAATATCCCCACGACTGATCATCTCCTCTAGTGACAAGAGGGCTGGCTCCTTCCTCGCTCAAAGAATCAGCATCGCGATTTTTATTTTTAATCGCAGCAGTTATTTTGAATGTTTAGATTAAATTTAAAGGATTGTGTATAGCTTAATATATAAAAAAAATGAGATGTCACTAGGTAAATAGACGTGGGTTATACGTACATGTCTTTATTGAAGATCGTGTATTACTCGCTTGCAGTGTCTTGCAATACTGCTGCATTGTGTAGACTCCATTGTATAAAACATTAAAATATGATATGGAGCAAACACAGCTCATGTTCATTAGACACATCAATTAAAGCACGAAACTTAAACACCTTGGACTCGTGGATGGCTAATGTTCCTGCATGTTGTATACCTTTCACACAATTCAATGCAACTACCTACTGTAGAAATTATACTGTGGGCTCCGAACACGAGCCAGGCATCAACGTCTCTCAAAACCATTGTCATATGTTTCGAGAATCTTGTTCAACATAGAGCTTGTTCGCGGTGTTCTGAAACACTGTAACATTGTGCAAACACTACTAAACGAATTTTGTTGTGGTTTTCACGATTAGATACGTTGATTCATAAGGAAAGTTTACGAGTACTAAATATGGACCTATCATGTTTAGGAGTTGAGCAAAACATTATTTGTGAATCAAGCCTGGGGAAAAGTTAGCTTCAGCGCGTTTTTATGGCGTATGCTGTCTAATCCCTCAGATATATTATAACAAAATGTAGGAAAGAATTGTGTAGAATAAAATACCCGAAAAAATTTATTAACATCACGCTAATTGTGTTCCTAATACAACGCGTACGAAGTAGCGGCCAATCATTATATTTATTATTTACTGTTATTTTTTTGTTATGTGACCAGAACCTAAATTTTTTAGTACTTTTGTGTACTTAGGTAGGTATATATATCTGTCTACCATTGTTATTTCTCTTAAATAAATAAATAAAATAAATAAATAATTAAGCTGATAAGTCGGAATCACGATCCTCAGTAGGTAATGAGGGACCGACTATGGACGAAAATATATTTAGGTTACTTAGAATACCGTTATTAACTCCACATATACGTGAAGTACTGGGGACAAAGGATATAAGTCTTGTATTCCAAGAATTCAGTTCATTAATTAAAGTAGAAAACAATACATGCCATGAACTTTGTAAATATTTAAGGAGCTTACTATTATTTTAGGAGGTTATATAAGAATTTCTGTCACAATATCTCCATAGTGTTTATGTAGAACTGTACCAAAATAATATTAAAATAACTGTATTTAAGACATGTTAATTTGCCGTGAAATTAAAACAAAATAAATTGTAAGTTAAGATAATTCAATAATTTTAAAAATAATAACTCATAAATTAATACTTGCGTCTGGTGATATAGTAGGCCACACATTGGTCCGGCATCGCACCGAAAATTTCCCATTCCGGCCGCCGGATGGTCTAGGCGGACCGTTCGTTACAAGAATTGGACGAGTCTGTGGTCGGTTACGGTGGACGGCAACTCGCCGGGGATTGGACGAATGTGTGGCTACCTTATGAGGGCTAGCTCGTTCCCAGCACAAAAAATCAGTATCACTATATAGGGAGGGAACTCAGCCAGCGTTCTAAGCACCAAGCTAATCGGGCAAAACCTTTTTGACCAAACTGGAGATTCAGTTTTTTTAATTTGAATAATTTGAAATCAAAAGTACTAGTGTTTGAAAAAGATGATGAAAGGACGGTGTGTAACATTTGTGTGAAAGGTGAATGAATTAGAGCAAGTGAATGAATATGTTTATTTAGGTTGTATGCTTACAAGAAGTGGAAAGGTATATAAGGAAATTGAAAGGAGAGTGAAAGCGGGAAGCAAGATATTTGGTGGACTAAACAACATTGTTTCCTTATCTACCTTTCCACTTCTTGTAAGCAGAAATACACAACTTACAACTATAAGTAAAATTAATATACATAATGCTGTTTTAGTTCCATCACTTTATACTTATATTTATATTTATATTTATACTTGGGTATGGAATAAGAAGCATGAAAATAAGATAAATGATGTCTAAATGCGGTCTTTACGTAGAATGTATGATATGAAGCGTATTGACTGCAATCGAAACCCATATCATTAGAGACGAATGCGGAGTGAAAGATGATGTTGTGACTAAACTTATGTAAGTACTTTTATTTAACATATAAAAAATATTGATCAATGGTAATATTAAAAACACAATCGCCGAGCATGTATGAAAGGTATGATGAATATAATAGATGCGAAATGGGTATGTCAGGATCGTAACAAATGGCATTCGATTGCTCTGCCTACCCCTCTTGATATATTAACAAATAAAAAAAAATACAAAGAAATATAAGTACCTACCTATTGGTATAGTTATCGGAGTCGTAATAAATCATTTGACCTATTTTCAGTTGTGTGATTGATTCTGTATTTATTTCTTTTAAACAATTTGATGAAGATCGTAAAATTTTATGGCTTCACTAATTTTGATTTAATTAATTGACTCTAATCTAAAATTTCAAAGGAAAAAGCTTCAATAGTCGCACAAAATTCAATTACTGCCTAATACCCCACGCAATTTTTGAATTACCTATTTTAACTTCGCGATTCGAAATCTACTTTTCTCTTATTAAATTTACTGTATTATTTTTTAGTACGAAATCCCAAAAACGCCAATAATAATTGTATATATACTTTATTTAATAAAATAGACTGTACCTATTTGTAACCGTATCTACCGTAAATTAGAACTTACATCCAAAGATTGAATGAGAAAGCGTGAAATTGCATTAGTAAAGAGAAATAAGGGCGTAGGTATTGGGATATTATACAATACAAGGTTATGTCCTTGGTTTCTCCCGCGTGGAAATAGATCCAAAAGAAATAATCCCGTTGCTGTAATTTGCCCCACCCCCGCCCGCTTTCGCGGTATAAAAAGTAGTATATGTCATTCTCTGACCCCTAAACTACCACTATGCAATACATTTTTTCCGGGATAAAAAGTAGCCTATGTGCTATTCCAGACTATAATCTATATCTGTGCCAAATTTCATCCAGATCCGTTCAACCGTTTTGGCGTGATTGAGTAACAAACATCCATACAAATTTTCGCGTTTATAATATTAGTGGAATATAATTGTGTCGGTCGTAGATTTAAAGTAAGTAAGAAGTAAAGTGGTATAAGTATATCTAGACGGTACTACAAATTACAGTCATATGAATCGGAATCTTTTCTCTGTATAAAAAAATAATCACGGGTTGCTTTACAGCTCCAGGGAACCGTTGCCGGCCCCAGGGTACCTAGCGGAAGTCTTCCTCACGTAGCCGAAGATTTTTGGAGGCTATACCTAACGAGTGGCCAGTGGAGTTTGTCAAATTTTAATTAAAAATCCCATTTGTACATGGCCTGGATCCGGAATCGAACCTGAGTCTGCCTAGTTAATACCAGATGTCTTAGCCACTCGGCCAACGACGCACTATACTTAGTTTTGTAAAAACATTTGAAAATAATGTAGGTACTTGCTTAAATATTGCACTTGCGATACAAATCGACGTATAAAAGAACTCGCAGGCACATTAGTAGATAATACCTAATCATCATATTATATAAGTAGACTTTGAAGCAAATTTTGTGACGGAACATAAAACATGCGTATTTGACACAAACCGAGTGATCACAAAAAGCCCCCTTTTCTTCCGTTCAAAGTAACTTTTGGGAATGAAACGAACGAAATCAAATGAGGTAAATAATTTACCTATATTGAAAATTCTTTTCCTTTAGACATTTCTATCTGTGAGGGATAAATTGGGGGAGGATGACCTGAGTATCTTGTTTATGCAAAGTTTTATTTGGTTTAGTTTGAATTTGATTTGATTTTTTTTATTACATTTTGCTTGAAGTAATATAATGTCAATTTACAGAAAATAATGCTGATATTCAAGATTTGTTTGCTGCCATTGCTAGTAAAGAGTGTTGTTGTGATTTGTCCTACGTCAGTTCAAAGTTCTCTACCTTTTGTACTGGAGTATGCGTTATGGAGAGGATGGCATCAGGCTGTCTTGTATACACCATCTATGGATGCAGGTACGAAATCGACTTCAATAGCAAGAAATAATTAAATATTTCGTCGTAAAATTTTAAGGCGGTCGATGCGAATTTAGGATGTAATATTAAATTTAAGTATGTAAATAATAATGACTGAAAGATCTGTTTAATTCTATTTAAAAGGTTATACCCAGTCTAGATTATTAAAAAATGGAGTATTTTGGAATTAATTAGCTACTTACTAAATTCCTGAAACATTACTGAAATGATTTTGAAGAAATATCTATGAGGCAATTTCAAGAAATATGCGTGTGTTTGTTTGTCCTTCTTTTACGCCACAACAGATCAACGGATCCGCGTGATTTTTTGCACAGAGATAGCTTTAGGGTCGGAGAGTGAATTTGGGATAATTTCTTATGTCACATTTCTAAAACTTTCACGGGCGAAGCCGGGGCCGATAGCTAGTAGACATATCTAAACGTATGTCATGAATATACATTTCACATTTCATCGAAATCGGAAACAAATATTAAATTCAAAATTTCAATTATACATGCGAAAAAAGAAAATACAAAGTTATTTAGCATATTATAATTGTTGATCTGTAATATATTTATCTCTAGTAATTTATGGTTAAAGTAGAAAAAGCACTTCATATTTATTACCACAATTTATTTTCAAATTTCCCTCGAGATATTAGAGGTTTTTTCTCCTTTGATGATGAATCCACAGAAATGACAATTTTATTTAAATATGGTCATTATACGGCGTGTATTCTAATAGTTTTAATTTAGTAATATAATTTAATATTGGTTCATGCTCTAGGTGCATTAAGTATAATAAGTAGAAAAAATAATTATTTTTGAATAGAAATTCAGAAAAGACGTGGATATAAATACCACCATCTCATATCCCTACTAATATTATAAATACGAAAGTAATTCTGTTTGTTACGCTTTCACGCCTAAACCACTGAACCTATTTTAATGAAATTTGATACGGAAAGAACTTGAACCCTAGGGAAGGATAATTTTGTAAAAGGGATGAAAGTTAAGTATGGGCTACACGGCCGACGCCGGTGCAAACAGCTAGTATACCATATACGCTTCGCTTGTATTGGTAGACTGTGCAATGGGATAGAATTGTTCATATGAAAACTTAGTAAAGAAAATTGAAGTTTATTTTCGTACCTATATTAAATATAGGTTCATTTTGTAATGAATATCCTGAAAATAATGCAGATCATAAAAAACTATGCTTTCATAAATTAATAAAATTTTCCTTAGCATTAGCAAAAATTTTGAAATATGACATTAAAATTGTATCCCGAAAGATTTCCTGAATAAAAAGTAAGCCTATGTCACTCTCTGGACCTCCAAATAACTCTGTGCAAAAAATCACGTCGATCCGTTGCTCTGTTTAGACGTGATAAACAAACATACCTTCACATTTATATAGGATAGGATTAGGATTAAGAAAAATCCAAACTTACCCAAAGAAATCCTTAAGACACAAATTCACAATTTTGTTTATCAACACTAATCACATGCATTTACTTCACCAGATCATGACTGAATGTGCAAATATGTGACATACAGTATTTGATGTTAAGCCAGGGTCACGTTTTTAGAACTACGTGGATTATTAAGCAACCGTCCGCAAACGCAGCAGAGGCACGTACAAAGGAAAAATAAAATTTATACTCTATATTAACTACCAATGACTCATTATTAACGATAATGGAGAAATGCAAAAGTTAATTTGTTAATTTATGCTACTTAGAAATTTCAAAACTGTTTTTCGCATTATCCTAATCTTTCCTCACTAATATCATAATTTATGCCAAAGTTTGTCCTTTTTTATGTTTTATAAAGAGATTTACAGCTCCCGAAACCGTTTTGTTTCAGTACCAAGTCTCCCTCTTTTAGCCGATGGTATTTGTGACGCTATACTAAATGAAAACAGCCTCAGCAAAAGTGTAGTTTGTCGAATAATAAGTTTTTATATACCTACTTTTATCCCGAAATAATATATGATTCCTCCGAGAAAATGGCATTTTTAACGCACTTTTCAACCAGTGCGAAGCGGGATACTGAATCCGATCTAATGGTACCTAGTTATCCAATAAAATAATCGAGGAAAGTCTTCCACATTTAGCCTATGATATTTTTAAGGCTTCCATTGAGGTATACTGTAACTAGGATATCAAGTTTCTTGGTTATACATGATTTTCACACGCTTCACCAGCAACTAACTAATCAAATCTTAGAAGTCGAATTTAACTTCTTTGAGACTTAGCAAGTGTATGTAATTCGGATAATTATACAATAATTTGGTACCATCGATCTGATCTGATGATGGAGCCGGAAGTTGGCCACAGGAACTCTGTAACGAAACGACGTAACCCACTAACGCACTAAGCGCTACTGACAAGAGCGTGTTTTTTAGTTTTTTATAAACTATATATTTATTTTCTTGAACTTCTCTAACCACTAGACATATATTTTTATTATATTCCACTTTTTATTATATTCCTAAGGTTGCAATGCGGCGATCGTTCAACTAACAAAATGTATGTCTGTTAATGGAATTGCTGTTGCTACAAGACCTCGACTTGCGAAGGTTTGGACAAAATTGGGAGTTGTTATCATTACATCCAAAATAAAAGATGATTCGGATTCCCTTATGAAAACTGTGAAAGAGGTAAGAAAATGGTTGCCAATAAAAGTATGTTTGTTATGATGTCATAGACGCCGGATTTATACCTGTTATTTATAACAGCATATATCCTGAATTAATACAAAGATAAAACGCAGTATAGGGTTTAAAATAAGGTATTAAAGAAACGCTTTCCTAATATTTATAAACATAATTGATTTAAGGGGATAATATAGGTAAAATCACCAAAAATACGTTGGCTTACACCCGTTTGTAGACTAATCCCTTTGTGATTTTTATATATAAAAATACACATATTAAAGTTAAGTTCGTCATAAATAACTTGTATTGTTTAAAATTTCTATGAAAGTCTCCAAATAAAAAGAAAAAAAAAGAAAAACAGGCCATTCTTCATTTGAATTTATCCTGAAGGATTTTCGCGATAAAAGTATTGGCGTGTAAGAAAGACAAACAAACAAGCAAACAAACACAATTTCGCATTTATAATATTAGTTAGCATTGTAATACAAAGACATTTACATTTATTTATTTTGTAAATAGGTTGCTTGAGGCATTTTTAGCACTAAATTACTTCTTTTGTGAAAATCCATCAAGAACTTTAACAATGTGTATTCTCAATTTGAGTTACAATCACACAATTAATTACATTCTACATAATGAAACGACTACTGTTCTTACCACGTCTTCAATTAAGAGAACAAAAAGTTTTCTTCTTTAAGTTGTTGGTTTAGGATGAAGAGCTTCTTAAGATATAATTAAGCGTCGATAGAGCGTTGAACTAGAGTTTAAAAAAAACCGGCCAAGTGCGAGTCGACCACTGTACAATATTTAACACTACCTACATAAAAAAAATAGTTGAGTAAAAACATTAGCACGAGTCCGATTCACATTTGGTCGGTTTTTATTATTTATGAGTATGCATTATAGTTATACTAGTTAGACGTTTGTATGTATTGCCATTATTAAGATCGAGCAGAAAACGCCGAATAAACAGGTTTCTTGTATGGGAACCCAATTTAATTTTAAATTGTATTTTTTATTATTTATTGTTATAGCGGCCAAAGTAATTACACTTTCTGTGAAAATTTCAAGTCTCTACCTATAATATAACCGTTCAAAAGATACAGACGGATAGGGTTTCCGTTGGCACAATTTGGGTACGAAATCCAAGTAAACAATGCGTTTATGCATCGTTCGCGTAGCATTCCTATTCCCAGTAAGATAACGAGCTGGCAAAATCAAATCACCAATTTCCAATTCGATTGCTGATACGAGGGGCGTTCAATAAGTTCTCGGTATAGGTATGAAAACAAAGATATGCAGATGTATAGTTTTTATTATTTTTCAATATAGTCCCCTCTTATCTCAATGCATTTATTAGATCGATCAATAAATTTTTTTAAACCGTTATAAAAGTAGGTTTCATTTTTGTCCTCAAAATGCTCGGTCACAGCGGCCTTCATGCTTTATCGTCAGCATATCGATTTCCTCGGAGATCTTTTTTTAGGTTCGAGAATAAGAAATAATCACAGGGGGCCAGGTCTGGACTATAAGGTGGGTGGTCCATGGTTTCTAACCCACAGTCGCGCGCAGTAGTCTTAGCAATGTGAGCAGTATGGACAGAAGCATTATCATGCAGAAGCAGCACACCTTTAGCCAATTTCCCTCCTTTTTTCTTTAATGGCTGCTCTTAATTGCCATAGAATATTGGTATAGTATGTTTCCGTGATATTGAAACATTTATCCTTGTAGTCTATTAACAATACACCCTGATAATCCCAAAATATGGTGGCAATGACGAAGGAACGACCTTGAATTTCTTGGGATGTGCTGATCCTCTAATATGCCACTGCTTCGACTCTTGCCTGCTCTCAGGGTCATAATGGTGAACCCACGTTTCATTTCCAGTAACAATGCTTTCGATCACTGCGTCTGGATCAAAAATTGTGAACAGCATTCCACGCGCGCTAGTTTCTGAGGCGCCGTCAGCATTCGCGGCACCCATCTCGCGGTCACCATGTTGGTCATGAATTATATTATATACGGTACCAGTAGAAAGGCCAAGAGTCTAAGCTATAGATTTAATTTTCACTCGACTGTTTTCCAATATAATTTTCTCCACTTTTTCAACATTTTCCTGTGAAGAGGCTTCGACAGGCCGGCGGGGCGAGGGTCATCATCGATGTTCTCTCTCCCACGTTTAAACTCACTCGACCACTTTTGTATAGTAGATAACGAAGGGCCAAATTCCCCGTAAACAACATCAATTTCCTCTTTAATGCATTTTTGGCTTTTACCTTGTTTGGTTAAGAATTTAATAACAGCACAATGCTCTAGTTTAACTAAAAAAGTAAAATGCTCATGTTGGTAGCGTTTATGTTCAATATTAAATTAACAGAAAAACAAATGAATTTTTTTTGGCCTTAAGTGAATGTATATGGCCAGTATTAAAAAGTATGCAAAAGAGGTTACCTATCTATACCGAGAATTTATTGAACGCCCTACGTACATAGGAGGGTTCTTCTTTTTTGGCGACATTCTTGCCACTTCAGCTTAATGTGTGAAAATTGTCTGTTTCGTCTGTCACAGCTCTCTTCTAGCTTATAAAAAAAAATATTTTTGTACTTACTTAATCCGTTTTTAATTTTTTTTTGTTCAAATCAGTTCAGCCTTGAAGGCATGATTGGGCAACAAGGAGTAGATGTTTGGATTATTCCAATAAAATGTGAATTGCTTCGATTTGTCGGGATTTTGGTAGTATGATTGATTGGCTTCGTTTTAGGGACTTATAGGCGTTGAGAGTCACGTACGAGTATTAGGATGTAGAGCCCCCCGGTGCTATTATTCCGATACCCAGATACAAATAATTTTAGCTATTACGTTCTACTGACCTTGGTTATATCTCGTTTATTCAAACAAAACTATAAAATAAATACAAATATACCTATACCATATATACTAGGGGTGTTCAATAAAAAGTGAGAATGAAATAGATATTCCTTGGTAAGATATAAAATTGTAATAAGTATTTTCCATTTAAAAATAATAATAATATACGATTACATTTTTTGAAGCTATATCTAACGAACGAGGTATCTGCATGTTGTGTTGAGGTATTTTAAGATTGAAAAGCCTTGTAGTTTATCTATGATTTCAGATAACAAATTTAGAAATGAACATGGAATCTTACGATTGGCTAATGGTTGGAAGTCGCAGTGAAGATATAAAAAAAATTAACAATATTCTAAATGCAACCGCTATAAGGTATGACCAAAACATTGTGGTCTCTTATTCCAAAGGAAAACCTCATTTAGGAAGAATGTGCCAAAACAATTTTCTTTACACACCGAAGCACAGCACATTTGAAGGCCACAGTAATAACTGTCGATTTGGGAATAAATGGAATCCCAAATGTGTGGGTAAACTAAATTCAAACAGTTACTATGCTCCATCTCCGAGATTCAGGAATCTGACCAAAAGCAAGATTTTATCCAACGAACAAACCTTAACACGATCTGGACTGATCTATCAGAATTTTTCGAAAACATTTACCATGACTAATGCCAGCCGCTTTGCTCTACCAGAACAGCAATCTAAATATTTGGGTTTATTTTATCGAAACCTTGAGGAATACAGCATAGATGTCATACAATATTTCAAAGTGAGGCCGAATTCCACATTATATGCACATTTGTTAGGTATGTATGCATAAAGTACTGGTTTAACCGGTCTCCGAGTTAGTAAGATTCATAATTATCGATTTAGGGTTAATCACCATCCATCATGTCTATCATTACCATTTATTTACTAGTGGCCGCACGATATTTTTTCCCGTGGGAATGGATGGGATATTTTCCCGGGATAAAGCTGCCTATTGTGCGAACACCATTGTAGCCATACCAACTTTTAATAAAAAATAAAAAAAGCCTTTATTACTGTTTTATAATGATTACAAATAAAATAGGCATTTACAAATATTTTTACCGACTTTATATTAAGCAATTTAATACACATATTTTTATTTATATATCATAGACGATTGGTTTCAATCAACAGCTTGTCTTTCGAGAAAGGTCTCCTCTAAAGTTCTCCATTCCTCCGTTCTCATCCACTCTGTACCAGCCACTTTTTTAAGGTCATTCTCCCAACGTTTCGTTGGTCGTCCTTTGCTTCTTTTCCCATTCCTTTATTACTCACTGGAAAACTAAATATTGTGCTGTATTGTCCTGCACATTATATATGCTTACTTCACCGCAACTTTCGCGCCGACTTACCTAATGCATCCTATGCAAGGAATATACTACTCTCTCTCTCTACCGATCCTATGACAATCGCCAGTCCTCAAACTATCCCTATCTATGATTTTCATGTCGATCCCTTCCTCTATTTTGTTGTGAAACAAACAAACAAACAAACAAACTTATTTTCGCATTTATAATATTAGTATAAGAGTGTTGATGTTACTGAAAGTTTGATTAAAATAAATTCAGGCGTTTCTGAGCCTATTCAGACATGCGGACATTCTAAAAATATTTACGCGTAATCATTTTAAAATCACAAACAGACACAATACTAGTATATGAACTCAGGATATAGATGTGAAAATTAATTTATAAGTATCTATAATATGTCTAAATGAAAATTTCAGCACTATTTCTTTTTCTAAGTAATAACAAGAGCAGTCAAATATGTTACTTAACTTTTATTGTATGTAATAAAGAATTTATGTAACGTCTTTACTTTACCAATTTATGCGAATATTTCATAATCTCTAATATATTTCCTTAAACGTTTCTTCACAAATTTCATTACGTCAAATAGGAAACATCCCCGCGAAAGGCCTGAATGCATGAAGAGTATGTTGGGAGTGAACGAAGACAAAAGAAAGAGATACCTGCTCTCTGCCTACCCCTCTAGGAAACAGGCGTGACTTTTATTTATGTATATTTATGTAAAATGAATGACATCATCTTCCGAAATGAACCGAGTTTCAGAGCTTTTTAGTTCATGCGAAAAAATCAAATACAAGATTTGAATAACTCACCATAACAATCTGATTTGATGAATATTTTCTACTAGATATTGCCCACAACTGCGCTCGTAACATTTTGATATCAAATTAACAAGGTCATAATATGTGGGCAATAAGTTTATCTTATTTATCTACAGATGGAACAAAACGTCTAAATCATCCTCTATAATATTCCCACTCGTAGCAATAATGCTAAGTACCAGAATATGCGCTTTAATCGACATTTCGTGCTTCGGAGGGCATATCTGCACTTCTTCCAAAAAAGGCATAGGCAGTCACGGGGAGTGCTAACAGAAGTTAAAACTTAAAACTATGAATAACATTTTTAAGTATATAACGTATAATATCGCCATCTAGAGCGTGCCTAAAGAAGTTTTCACTCGGTCACGGAAAAATGCGAGATATTTGTTTGAACTTTAAGTTTCGAAACCTACTTTGGACGAACATAGGGATAGACATTAAAAAAAATTAATTTACGTAAAAAATGTCAAAAAAAATAGTAAATGCTTGCGAACCCCTCATAATAATATTTTAATCGTTATCAAACTATAGTATATACGCGAAATAATAGAGTGATATGAGTTGACAGATGGCAGATTTTAGCAGTAATTAATATTTTAAATATTTTTAGGAACTTGGACTATAGAAAAATCAATGTCTACAGTCAACACCCCATATCCCGTGGAAGCTCGCAGCTTTCTTGGAGAAAAATTAAATGTGGGTAGGTGTAATACTTCAAGCGACGGTACTAACGACGAAGAAGGACCAACAGCCCCTGAACTATTAGATGATGTAGTTTTGTTCCTCGCCGTGCAACTAAATGCTACGTAAGTATTTTTTTTAAATAAGGTCGTAGTCAGGTGTTGTTCTGTGATAGCATTAACAGTGATTAAGTAGACAGCGAACAAGGTAGTAATCGATCTTCAAAAAATGTAAGTAAGAAGTTTCAAGATTTCATTCGAGTAAGATTTACTTTTTATTAATGACTAGGTTTTCGCCTCGGTTTCGCCAGTGGAAATTTCTGATTGGTTTGGAAATGGGCTATTTAATGCAAAAGGAATTATTCATATCGGACTGGTATATAGTTCCTGAGATAAGCGCGTTTGCTACAATGGTTGATGTTTTGGTTATATACTGCTCAACTCGTTTAGGTCGTAGCGTGATGTAATATAGCCTAGAACGTTCCTCAAGAATTGGGCTATCAAATGAAAAAAATAAAAATTAAATCCGACTGGTAGATCCTGAGATGAGCGCGTTCAAACACAAAAACTCTACAGTTTTATTATTAGTACTAGCAACCGCCCGCGACTCCGCCCGCGTAGAATCTATTGTGCACAGGTTTAGGATAAGTTCATATATTGTGTAAATCGGCCTTAAACCTGAAAACTAACCAAAGAAATGTCACGATTTTTAACACTGGCATATACAATGGATTCGCTCTCTTTTGACTCGAAATTCGAACTTGATTTTATTTTGCTTTATTACTATATAAAATTTACACATCCAATATCTAAGATTTTGCAAGACGATGCGTGGCCCGCCTCTATGTAGAGGCGTCGTCTTACAAAATCTTAGTCCAATATCATATTTTCTTAAGTTTTTCGAAGCAATCGAATTAAAGAAGGAGTATGCCGTTTGGGAGAAATGTGTCAAAAAAGTTTTGTATAGCGCCATCCCGCTCTCTCTCGTTTTTTTATCTCGTTCTGGTTTTTCGATTTTATTATATAGAAGATATTTAAAACTATGCTAATCTCTCTAAAATTGAATCATTTTATATTCCATGAACTTATCATTGCTTCCTACTTTGATACTTTCCTTCACTAATCTAATAAAGTCTAATCTTATCTAGTCATTGTTCATTTGTTCCTTTCACAAGTCCTGTTACATTATGCAGATGCCTGCTACAAAATGTTTAACACGTATTCACTACGAAAATCACATTTTCTCCGTTACAGTAATTCCAAGAAAAGGGAAATTTTTGTATATGGAAATTTATCTTATAAATAAAAACCGGCCAAGTGCGAGTCAAACTCACTCAATAGCGTACACCAAGGTCAGACCAAGTTTGACGCCCCTGTATAGCGTAGGGACAAATTAGCGCGAGTCGGACCCACACTTGGCCGGTTTTTTATTATTTGTTGTTTTACTTAAGACGCTGACTAGAGCCAATGACCTTGAGAGATGGCACCGCCCCCACGCGGGTACACATACACACCAAACGACGTGGCTGCCACTAATAATATAGCATCAGGCTGCAGCCGGTACTGTCGGTACACGAGTGCTTACGCACACACGCGTGCAGTGCATACATAAAATCTTGAAAATGAGAATAAAGGAACTTGCTGAAAATTTGATTAAAAAATAGAACAGTATTACGATAGTATATTGCTAGATAAAAAATCTGTCAAAAAAATCAGAATCATTGCATACATTTTAGTACTGTTTCTAGACAGTAAAATATTTTTTTAGAGGTACATTCGTGATTTTTTCTATCGAATCAATATAGTTGTATTATGTTTTGAAAACAGTATCTTAATAACGCATAACCTCAAGAATATCATATATTTTTTTGATTGTGGTCACTGCAGCGGATCATGTACTTTTACGCATCCTAAAACTCGCATTTAGCTCTATACATCCTCTTAAGAGTATGTTATACTAGTTAGACTTTTGTATTTATTGCTATTCTTGCCATTCTTAAGATCGAGCAAAAAACGCCAAATAAAATGTTTCTTTTTGAAAATTATGTATCAGAGAAAAGCCTTAGCAACGGTTGCTATTGAAGCCGAGGCGGATAATAGTAATCTATAAGAAACTGACATTATGTTCAGTAATAAAATGTACTACTGTGGACATTTATTTCTTCAGCTAAGTACTAGAAAGCTAGTAGAATATATTATGTTCGTCACATAATTATATGGTAGAATTTCACGGTAAAATTAAAAATACAATGCAAGAGATTAGCTGAAGAAATAAATGTGCATAGTACATTTTATTACTGAATATAATGTCAGTTTCTTATAGATTACTATTTTCCGCCTCGGCTTCAATAGCAACCGTTGCTAAGGCTTTTCTCTGATACATAATTTTCAGCCGTAAACAGAGGAAAATTACTGAATTTTTGAAAAACTACTAAACCGATTTTCGTCATTTATGTCTGTAAGATAATGTCGAGAATAGATTATATCCTTAAAAATAAGTAGTCAAAATCGGTACATAAATATTTCATCGAGATATTACGAAAAATTGACTTATAAAGTTAGTTTTTTCAAAATGTCTGAAAAACTAATGAAACATATTCTATGAGATTAAAATGGGACCAATCCGGAAGAATTATCTGTCGATTAAAAAGAAACCATCAAAATCGGTTCACAACTGGCGGAGTAATCGATACATAAAAAAAATACGGTCCGAATTGAGAACCTTCTCCTTCTTTTTTTGGAAGGAGGTTAAAAAGTAGCATAAGCATAGATTAAATAATAATTACTAAGTCACTCCGGCCCTCCATGAACTATCCCAGTCTAAATTATAATGACGTCGGCACGTTGCTTTGTTTTAATGTGAAAAAAAGACAAAAACAAACAAACACACTTTCACATTTGTAATATTAGTTAGAATTAGGATATCATAGAGAATGCTTTACTCCTGCAGTCCAGCTGCATTATGGTAAATTTTAAATAAATGTGGTGACTTGTTCGACATTTCCAGTGATGAAAAGTGAAGGGAATTAACTTTTTTTTTTATTTTCAGTGTATCAACAAGGTATTTTAGTAAGCTAGGATTCCGTACCTACGAGGGAGCATGGACGGGTTTACTTGGAGCGTTGGTTGAAGGCAATGTTGACGTGGCTTTGGAGCCTGTGACAGCACATTCAGCACGAAATCGGGACATTGACTTTGTGTTTCCTATTGCTGAGACAATGTTAGTACTTTTAATATGCTATTTGCTTTGAATTCGCTCGTGGAAATTAGATATCACTGATCACCCGGTCCCATTGAGGAGTGTTTATTTCCATACAAACGGAGAAAACGTTTTCCTACCCCTAACATAATTGCGTGTGTTGGTGCCCGAGTGGTTAAAACGTATTAACTATCCCGGCCGTGTACCAATGGGTTTTGTTAATTAAAACTTATATACATAATCCGACAAGGCTTTTCCATATAAATATACCTCGAACTAACTGGCCACTCGTTAGGTATAGCCTCACAAATACCGTCGGCTAAACGAGGGAGACTTTTCCGCTGGGTACCCTGGAACCGTAACACGTGAAGAAAAAAAAAAGGTATTTATTTTTCAAAATGTAATAACTCGACATAAAGTTAGACACCTCAAATGACGAATTAGACGGTGTAGTAAAAAATAAATTAATTCGATTGCCTCTGCTTACCCCTCTTAGGATAAAAAGGGGTGATGATACATAGATAGTAAAACGTTATCTTCGTTTGTATGAAAACGAGTGCGGTACTAAGTGGTACCTAATTGTCGTATCGATTTGGCAGTTTGCAAGTGTATGTAATAATTTGGTACCATCGATCTGATCTGATGATGGAGACATATTAGACTACTTATTGAGCACACAAACAGATTATTAATTTAATTATTTTGTTTTAAGCGTCTCTCCAGCAAAATGATTCATTAAAGTCGATTTAGACGTTACTAGTGTTTAGTAGAGTGCGTTAGGAGAGTACATTAGTAGAAACATGTAAACGGTAGTTTCTAGTACTCGTACTATTTGTGTTTTGGACTACAAAACGTTGTTGCTTATCCATTCTTAATGATGAAATGGCAAAATACTGGAAGAAGTATAAACGTCACTGGAAACCTACTAATGCACTGGCATTCGAGTGCCACTTACGCACTTTACTAAACTCTAGTCTAAATCGGCCTTTATAGTAAGTAGGTAGGTACAATTATGCTACGGAAATATTTTACTCTATAGGCTGCTTTACCTGCTTCATCTACCACTAGACTAAACTTGTTGCCAAAATATATAGAAGCGGCTAAGTGATTCAGTGATTCTCATTGTTTATTCCCTAAAGAATAGCCAATAAGGTTCGACAATTTTCGTAGACTTGTAAATCGAAGGGCATTTATAAAGGAAAATTCAATTCCACCCGAATTCTAAAGAAGCCTTTTGCTCTAGGGCGTTTCACTAGAACGTCCTTCCGTAATCAATTGATCATTCATGCCTACTTCCTGAAATATATTGAGTTTCATTAATTGTATATTACTATCCTGATAAATATTATAAATGAGAAAGTCAGAAAATAAGAAGCATGAAAGTAAAATAAGTGCAGTGGAAATGCGGTCTTTACGTAGAATGTGTGATATAAATATATTATTGACCGCATCCGGAACGATGACATTAGAGAAGAATGCGGCGTAAAAGATGATGTTGTGACTAAAATGAAGAAAAGTAGTTTACCCTGGTTTGGACACGTTAAAAGAATGAAGGATGAAAGATTGACTAAAAAGGTTTATATGGCTGAAGTGAAAGGAAATGCTGGCAGAGGACGACCTAGATGTACTTTTATTGAACATATAAAAAATATGTTCATCGATGGAAATATTAAAAGTACACACAATCGCCGAGCATGTATGAAATGTATGATGAATATAAAAGAAGCAAAAGAGATATGTCAGGATCGGAACAAATGGCATTCGATTGTCTCTGCCTACCCCTCTTGGGATGAAAGGCGTGATGATAGATAGTTAGATAGAAAGTCAAAACAGAGGAATAGATGTGATTTTGCATGGTTGGAGGGTCGGAGAATGATGTAGGCAAAATACTACTTTTGTTTTCTATCTTCACGGGTTGCCTTACACCTTCCGAAACCGTGTTACGATCCCAGGGTACCTAGCGGAAGACCAAGGTCTCCCTCTTTTAGCCGATGGTATTTAGTGAGGTATGCCTAACGATTGGCCAGTTCTGTTGAGGTATATTTAGATGAATAATCCTCTAAGTGTGGTTTGTCGGATTATGTGCGTAAGTTTTAATTATAAAAAATCTATTGGTACATGGCCGGAATCCGGGATCGAACCTGTGGTCTACGTAGTTAACACCAGACGTCTTAACCACTCGGCCACCGACGTACCTACTACTTTTTATCCCGGAAATCCTTCGGTATATAAATTCTTATTTTACATTTCAAAAAATTCCACGGACGAAGTCTTCCTTCCTCCACTCCTTCCTTTTTAAGATGCAGTGTTTATTAGAGAGATTTGTTCCTTATCATCAAAGTAAATATGTGTTATTATTATATCATTGACCCAATCTATCGGTTGATAGATATTTTTCATATTTTTTTTATATGAAATGAAATAATTTTTACATGCATATTACGTAGGTACATAGTAGTTCAATAACCCTACCGTGACTTACAGTGTGCAAAAATGTCTAAGTATTAAATCACATTTGTGACAATCATGAATGAAATGAAGCTAGTTTACTAATATCTACATGTTCGAACATCAAGAGACCAGAGACAACGCGCTCACATCACAAATACCAAAATACAACAAAATTGTCAAAACAGATCTTCTTCTTTTTTATTATGGCTCCACCAATGTTCATCGGTGATTTGCCAATGTCAAGTATTATAACCTTTATAGTGTATATAGTCGATAAATCGGTATTTAAGATAATCCCGCCGACCGTGATATGTCTTATTAATCACTGATTAATCACAACCATCACAGCGCTTTGTTTAGTGTTTAGTTTAGAAATAGGTTACAAAATGTCAATAATAATTTACAAAATGTCAGAAATGAATTACAGTACGTCAAAATTCAATTACAAAATGTCAACAATCAATCGAATATATTTAAACTAATAGTACGGAACTGCAACTTGCACTTGGCCGGTTTTTATATACACGAGATGGAACGTTACCATTTTTCTCCAAAACTGATACGGTTTTTTGCATTACATCAATTAATTTATTACATTTTATTACAAGCATCAATTAATTTATATTCAATGGCTCGAAAATTAATCGTAAACGTCGAGGAGCACTGATCTTTACATACATTAAGAAGGTATTAATATTTAAGTAGTTACGATAGATTGATAGTAGTTAGTTAGTTAGTAGGTAGTTAAATACATTTTAATGGGCGTTTTACTTACCTAAACATAAACCTGTGCCAAAACTCTATTCTCAAATCTCTATTCAAAAATAATTTTATTTGGAGCAATTCTTTAGTGATAAAATTAAAATTTAATTCTAACATAAGTTTTTACAAACTTTTATTTAGTTTCAAAAGTTAAGTTATCAAAAGCAATCAAAAGTTAAATTTGACCCACTTCCCGGTGTTCGATTGAGCTGAAATTTTGCATACATTTAGTATGTAAATCGGATGATAATGCAATATAATTATGTCATTTTATATACATTAAGAGTAATGTAAATCTAATCTATTTAATGAAACTATAGTAAGTAAAATTAAAATACAATTTTAATATTGAAAGTTGTAATTTTAAGAAAATACCTACCTAACTCTATATGCCTACTACTTATGCATTTCTTTCCCCTTCGTCCACTCGGACCCCGTCAGTTGATCTTCCGATGGATTCAACCAATTAGGTCACCTTGATCCCTAGATAGATCCGGTTCCTACAATTTACACGGTTGACATGGTTGCAACATTGCGTTACAATAGATAAATGATTGTCTTGGTCGCGAATGCAGGTATCTAGGTATGATGATTAAATAAGTCTTCAAAGTAAAGCCAACCTGCCGAATGATGTCCCGTCCGTTAAAAGTAGGTAGTTTCGTTAAGATAACGAATGTCAAAATTATAAAGTTGTATCAAATATGTTCTAGATTTCTACAGAATACCTGACAATATTATAAATTAAAAAACATATATATAACAATTTTCCGAACAATTTAATTTCCAGATGGCAGTTTATTCATTAAGTTAACAACATTTTAAGTAATTTAGCATTCTCAAGATGAAGAATTTCTAAATACGCAGACAATTTTCCTTTTCCGCAACAATAACTGCACGTCGTTTAGGCAATTTTGTATTCACACACCGATGACAGATTTTGGTGACTCATTTATTTAACGCATGTTAAAAATTGAAAATAATAATAATAATATGGCAATTAAAAATACCCCTGATGCAAAATATGATCATTAAAAGCATCAAATAATTTATATTCACTGGCTCGAAAATCAATCGTAAACAATCATAATCATAAGAGCGCGCTCATGAACATTGAACAAATCATACATACCTACTAGCTTCTTGCTCCGGTATCGACCGTGGATCGCATATTAATTTTCGCCCCCTATTATGGTCTTCAGTTCATACAAAAATCCCATTATAAAATTAATCCTGAATTTTTAAATGTTCCTGGCAACTTTTCTAACTTTCCTTTCTCTAAAAACCAGACTATCACGAATATTTAAAAAAAGTCAAATCGGTCCAGCCGTTCTCAAGTAGGTAATGGCTTACCAACAAACAGCTATCAATTTTTATTTTTTAATTATATATATATTATTTATAGTGTGTACTTAATATACTTAAATATATCAGCGCTCCCGGATGCATCTATGATTGTTTATGATTGATTTTCGAGCCAGTGAATATAAATTATTTGATGCTTTTCAAAAATTGATATTTTGTGTCGGGGGATTATTTAATTGTCAAAATAATTTTTAATTCCTACTTTTAAAATATGTAGTCAGTCGGATATTTAATAGAAGTCGACATCCCTCACAGGCTCCGATGAAACCTGAATATCTTGAAAACTGCTTGCCCCAATTTTCAGCGATTGCCATCTGTTCTATTTAATGTAAGCTTAATAGTTAAAGTTAATGTGGACATTGTTACCAGTGCCTCTGATCACGTCACAAGGTATTAAGTACGTCAAATAGAAATAGTAAAACATGTTGTTTCCTTTTTTCGTCGATTAAGTAAGAACGTGTTTATATCTAATGACCACACGCGTTCCGTGTAACGATTAATTACGCATCTTTTTGTTACAATGTAATGTTTTTGTCAGCATTTAGGTATAAGTAAAATTATATATGAATGAAAAAAAAAAATTAAATCGATACCCTAATTTATTTGTAAGGCATTGGACTTGAAACCGAGAGGTCTCGGCCTCAATTTCTACTCGTGGCAAAAATGGTAAACACCAATTTTTTTAAGAATTCGTTTTAATCGAATTTTCGTGCTTCGGAGGGCACTTCTAAAAATAACAGATATTTACAGAATAAGTGCACCAACATATTTGAAACATACATCTGGGAAAATGTGGACACTCTTACTATAGTGTCTCTGGCTACACCGCAAGGTATAAAGGCCGTTATTAAATGAATAAATACAACACATTTCCCGCTGCCAATGATAATAGAGTCTGCTGAAACACAAATAAAAGTCGTTGTGAAAAATGCAAATACAAATTGAAAGTAAAAACCAGTCAGAATGTGTTTTGAATACTTGTACTCATACCCCAAATATATTTTTGGACGAGTTGAAACAATATGTATGTGTTGGATTTCGATTTGAAAATACTTTAACAGAACTGGCCATTACAGGTAGCCCAAAAATTTGTCTTCAGTTAAATGAGGAAAAAATATTTTTAGCCTAGCCCGGTAAAACCTTAGAAGATATAGGTATGAATCTATTAAACAAAATGTGAGTGTCGGTGAGTGGACTTATTGTCTGTTTAGTCTCGTGACGGTCGATTTTTATATGTTGGCTGTCCTTTAGCGCTTCAAAATTAACTGCAACTAAGCTCACAAATAATCCCCATGAGTTTCTTCCACAAAGTAGGTAATTTATTTACATAGGTAAGTCTTCATGCCTTCTTAGAAATGTTATATTTCTACATTTGACTGCTCGTTGCCAAATTTAAATTAAAATTTTATTTTCTAGGTGTAATATATACATTCGTCATCAAGAAACTTCGGCAGTGCGAGATATTTTCGTGGCTCCGTTCAGCGCACGATTGTTAGCTTGTGTCGTGGCTGTGGCGATTGTGGCTGCTATATTTGTAGTAACTGTCAGTAAACTGACGCCAGCTCTCTATCAATCGCGTCCTATGGAATTGACTGAAGCTTTATTGTGGTCAACAGGAATTTTATGCCAGCAAGGTAAATATTTGAATTGATGAAAATCCATGGACTCATGGATCAATATACAAGAAATAGATGGAATAATACAACCGCTCAGCGTGCCACATAGAATACGCTCTGCCCATACGCATACGTCGTTCTTCGTCCTGCTCTTTTCTGCTTTTTTCGAAGACTGATGGTCAATCCAAGCTTTTCATACATAACATAACCTACAAGCATAGTATAAAGTTAATACATGAATGTTGTTTAATGCTGTGGCCAGATGCTCTATTACCACAAAAAGAAGGCGCCGAAACATTTTTCGTTTCTAAAATAATAATTCAACCACTTTGGACACGCGAACATTCCATATTGGTTACACGCTTTAAAGTCCCACAAGCTCTTTTCTCTATTCTAGTTTATTTGTTGTTTTGTTAGTGAGATTTTACCTTTAGCAATATGAGATATATTTTTATTTTATAAGGTTTATTAATTTATTTGTCTCTGATGTATTCAGAGATAGGTCCCGATGGGTGCTAACCATAACACTTAAAGAGCCTCTGCGTGTTGGACCTATGTCCCCATGCAAGCCCTACAAAGGATCGGACAATTTATATGTTTCAGGTGGTAACTGGACGCCACCCAGTCCAGCAGCAAGTACTATTTTGATAGTATGTTTGTTATTTGCTGTTATAACATACAATTCATATGCAGCTTTCATAACTTCAGTTTTATCTGTACGAGTGGACAGTCTCGACACAGTGGCAGCTGTGTTACATTCAACTAACTTTAAAATTGGGTACATAAGGAATGGTGCAGATCAGATGTATCTAATGGTATTTTTTATGTAAAACTATTAGCAATTAGTAGACTTAAGTTTTTAATGTTCACGACTGAGTGTTACATAGAAAGCATTGTGGTGTTTAAATTTTTTTTCTTTCTTCACGGATTGCCTTATAGCTTCCGAAACCGTGTTACAGTCCCAGGGTACCTAGCTGAAGACCAAGTCTCCCTCTTTTATCCAATTGTATTTGTGAGATTATACTTAACGAGTGGCTAGTTCTGTTGAGGTATATTTAGATGGAAAAGCCTCTAAGTGTGGTTTGTCTGATTGTGTACATAAGTTTTTAATTA
The DNA here is from genome assembly GCA_963924495.1 of Nemapogon koenigi. NCBI lineage: Eukaryota > Metazoa > Arthropoda > Insecta > Lepidoptera > Tineidae > Nemapogon > Nemapogon koenigi. The sequence continues at coordinate 2,722,423 of OZ004637.1, forward strand.
TAAAAAACCCATTGGTACATGGGCCGGGATCATAATACTTATTACATAGGTAGACGTAAAAACTCAAAAAATGCTGGATCGATTTAAAATATTGTTGTTGTTCTATGAGATATAGCAATATTTGCAAACTAAAAACGGGTAAAACTACCACACTAATCTAGACTAGACAATATTTAAAAGATATACTCATAATATTCAAGACATTTTTATCGATTAGATATTATTTAATTTGTTATCCCAATTTGGGACCAACCGTCTTCAAATTCTACGTCGAAATATTGCTTTTCAGTGGCCAAGTTTTGAAGTCTGCATATTTTTTTAAAAGATCATTATTTTTCAAACATCAATACAATTTGGTTCAAGTCACATACTTGAAAATTCTACTGCCATGGAACTACTGAGAAATAGAAGTTTATTTTCGCTATGGTGGCGAAATAGTACGTAATAAATTTAAATGATATCCTTAAAAGGTCAATTAGGTAACCTATCTACATTTACAGGGAACAGACGAGAAACAATGTATAAAATAGAGCATTTAATAAAACCCAAACCTAGATGATTACAAATTTTGGCTACTGAGTTTTTCTTTTAACAGTCAACCAAGGATGCTCAATTGAATGCATTTTACATCCGTGGCTATTCTGATGCGGAAAACTTAGTTACTTCAGTTGAGGAAGGACTGGAGCGAGCTGCGAGTCAAGATTATGCATTCTTTTCCGGACAAAGGGCTGCTCGAACTAAATTACGGGCTTTTAGTCAAGCGAGAGGTCGATGTGCTCTAAGAGAACTGCCTGTACCATCAACAAAAACTCATCTGGCATTCCCGCTACCATATAGATCACCTTACGCCAAACCTACTTTGTTAAGGTAAAATGTGATTATCCAAATATTTATTACTAGACTTTCCGCCCCAGGTTCCGCCCGTGGATATTTCGAACAATATAAAATATAGCCTATGCCACTCAGGTATAATCGGTTTTGTAGTTTTTGAGTTTATTCATTACAAACAAACATATAAAAAAACAAATTTTACCTCTTTATAATATTCAATAGCAGCCCGAGAGGAATAAAAAAGATTTATTTTTCAAACTAGAGCCAAAAATATTCAGACATTTCTTTTTAGTTCTTCAATCGTTCTAAGTGCTTCTGAAGTCACGTAAAACCGGCATCCCCACTTCTTCTAAAAATAAGAGCCTTGCCACCTGTTCTGTTTAATATGAACAAATGGCAAAATGTAGACACTGTTACGGTGTCCTTGGCCACATGTTGAGTCATAAAGGCTGTGAAGATGTATGTTTGTGCTATAATCGACATTGATTTTAATTTAGGAGTGCAAGAAATATGCATAATGTCGCTTCTGAAATAACTTTACGTGTTGTCCGAAGCACTAGAAAGTGGTAAAAGCACTCTGGATCGAGTAGCGATAGAATATAGACCCCGTGCTTTCAATTCCAAGGCTCTAACATTTTTTCTTCTATATGGTATTTGTGAGGCTATAAAATATTAATTGAATTTTACCATCAGTTTGCTGTCCTTAAGAAGTGCTGGAGCTTTAGCATTACTTGGAGCGGCATTAGTACCAAGTATGCCGCAGTGTGCTCCGCCCCCCGGCTTCGCTTCTGCTCGAGCTACTGACGTCATTTCGGCTTTGCTTCTTCTGGCAGTTGGTCTTCTAGCAGCGTTAATAATAGGTAAGCTAGCTCCATCTTACACAATTGGATTTGAAACCGATGATATCTCGGATTCAAATCTCACCCGGGTACCAATTTATTTGAAGATGTGCTTTTTGTTGATTTCTCGACTTGTCTGTAAAAGTAGTGACATATAGGTCCATAACCCGACTTCCTGAACCGTAGTATTAAAATTTAGTTTTTGATATATCCAGGCTATACATTTTCCCAAATTTTAGGGTCATAGTGGGTGGGATTCCAAGAGCATGGGAACAAAGGAATATAATGTAGATAGCCCGTAGATATTTTCGAACAAAATCAAATATAGCTTCTGTCCCGCGTGGAAATAGATCCAAAAAGAACTAATCCCCTGCCTATTTTCGAGGTATAAAAAGTAGTATATGTCATTCTCTGACCCCTAAACTACCCATGTGCTATTCCAGACTATAATCTACCTCTGTGGCAAATTTCATTCAGATATGTTTAGCCGTTCTGGCGTGATTGAGTAACAAACATACATACATCCATAGGGATATCGTAGTAGCTCTCTATTAGTGAAATTATTCTTACAATCTGTTCAGTAGTTTGAGAAATTATTACATCCAAACTTACAAACTTTAACCTCTCATTAAGCTGTGCCTTGCGGTTGCTCCGCTCTTTTAGTTTCCAAGAATTGGGCTATAGGAAAAAAAAAATTTTTAAATCCGTCTCGTAGTTCCAGAGATTAGCGCGTTCAAACAAACAAACTCTTCAGCATCAGTATAGAATCGTATAGATTTGTGTTCGTCATGATTATGTTTAAAATAATAGTTACTTGCTGTCAACGGAACCCTAAAATCTAAAATATGTAATAAAGATTTCACCCCTCATCATTTGCCATTTTGAAATGGCATTTAATCTTTTAAACTACCTCTCATAGACGAGTAAACAGCACTTAGGTATTATATACCTAAATTGAGATTTGAGATAGGATAGGGACAGGCTATTTATATCTGTCAGGTGGCGATCATTTTGCTTTTAAAGATTATCAAAATACGTAGGTACCTTCACGCCTGACTTTAATAAGGGTAAGTAAGGAGGGAAGGCTACAATACAGATTCAGACAAATGTACTTCTTTGGACGAGACCTTCACCTGTGTAGTGGTTCTTGTACATTAAAAGAAAAAAATAATTATATTACTAATAACACTAGAAATAAGCTACCTAAATCACTTAACAAATAGTACCTAGCAGTTATTTGAAAATTGTAAAAAAGTAAACTAAACAATTTTTTCTTATTAATTTTGTTTTCTGCAAGAAATAAAAGCCTTTTTATTTTATTTTACTTTATCTATTATTACAAGGAGAGCATGCAACGTACAGATGAGGTCTACGTATGTCTGAGGTATAGTTGTGGTCAAGGGAGCAGACCCACCTACATCATAATTGTGACACTTAAAATCATATCATAAATCATAAATAAAATAGATTTTAAGGTTCCCAGCGCTTATTTATACAAGCTCTTTTCTTTACGTGACGTGAGTATTTAAAGTAGGGATAGAATACATATTAAAATACACGTGAAATTAACTTCCCTTGAACATGACTGTACATAATAAAATAATTGTGCGAAAGTTTCTTCTATGTTTGTTCTACGCCAAATCGGAGTAACCGACCGATGTGATTTTTTTTACACAAGATAGGTATTTTTTTATCCCGGGAAAATATTTAATGTTGTCGTCCCAAACCCAAGTCTTCCTTATTTAGTAATATTTGTGAGGCTATACCTAACGAGTGGCCAGTTCTGTAGAGAAAAAATTAGATGGAAAAGCCTTATTACTTATTGTACATATTGTGGCTACTCAAGAATGTGTCATTCGTATGTTTTAAGATATCTTTTAATCTGATTTAATAAATCTTCCAGAAGAATAGATTAATTAATTAAATTAGAATTAGAGATACGACTGGGTGTCTCTCGGAGCTTAATGGCGGTAACTCCATTTGTTTTGTAAGAGTTTGTATATATGTTGTAATACTAATTAGTGAAGAGCTTTTTTCCCGTATTTTTTCTTTTTTAGGATTCGTTACTGATAACCCGTGAATTGAATTTTTGTTTCAAAAAGTATAGAGAAGAAAAAAAGATAAAAAAGTACCTATAGAGAATTTTTCAGATTTTTCATACTACTGCTTACCCAAATTTCATGAAAATTGTAATCACTTTAGAAAACTCAAAAGAGAACATGATGATTGTATCTATTTTAAATAGCAGTACAACAAGTTAATTTGACAAAACACGGAACGGTTTGGTAGGCAAAATATTATAAATATATATAAAATATGGAAAATTTTCATGTTTTCATGTTTTATTTTATTTTTTTCAGGAGCTACTGAATACAGCTGGAAGAATAGAAAGGAATTAAAACGACGTGTGTTTCAGAATATTTTTAAACGTTTGTATAATTTAGTACACTGAAAAATATGTATTTTTAAAATTATTTCTTTCACTTTCATTTATCTAAAATTCTAAACCATTCTTACAAAATCGTATACAACATGTTCTTTTAAAGAATATCCATTTAATTAACACAGCTAAGAGTGAGTTGGACTCGACTATTGAGGATTTCTTATTTTTTATTTGATCTAATCGAAAATAGTTTCGACGTATTCGAAATTCATTCATCGTCAAAATAGTCCTAATCCTAACTAATCTATACTAATAATAAAGCTGAAGAGTTTGTTTGTTTGTTTGTTTGTTTGTTTGTTTGTTTGTTTGTTTGTTTGTTTGTTTGTTTGAACGCGCTAATCTCTGGAACTACCGGTCGGATTTGTTTTATCTAGTACTAGCGACCCGACCCGGCTTCGCACGGGTAGCAGAGCTAATTATGCCTACCTTGCTCCCAGTCGGCTTGAATTGTTATTGTGGGTTATCCCTAAGAGACAGACATATACCATCGCGGACTTTTTTGTAGACCTTTTTAAGGTGTACAATACTGTAGTACAAGCCAGCGTTTGCAATGTAAGCGCAAAAAATGTGTTCATTTACGACATCACATTAGAAACCTCTAAAATTATCGGTGTTTCTCTATTATATTATGTTATGTTATATACATATAATACTTCCTCTTGAATCACTCTATCTATTAAAAAAACTGAAACAAAATCCGTTGCGTAGTTTTAAAGATCTAAGCATACATAGGGACAGACAGACGGGAAGCGACTTTGTTCTGTACTATGTATGTGATTATATATACGAAAAAATGTGGCATGCGGCTGGCTAGACCAATTAGGCATTTTTTTTTATATTCGTAATAGGTTGAATAAGGTTTTTAGATAATGAAAAATTGGAAAAGTTGCGCGTAAAAATGGAAAATTAGGGAAAAACTGAAGGTGCTTTGGTATATGGGATTGTTATATGTACTCAATAATATTGGATGAAAGTTAATATGAACACTACAGGCGAAGCCGGGGTTGAAAGCTAATAAATTTTTTAATACTTTTATTCTGATTTACATACTGATTAAAGGTAATGCAGCTCAAAAACGACATAAGTACTCTTTCATTAAAATAACTAGGGAACCCTGAAAGGAAAATAAAAGTTTGTGATAGTTTAAAACCAAAGTAATGGTTGATCGTATTAGCATATATATCATTCAGACGTTCAGGTATTCCAACGAGTCGAACCCATTTCTTAGATTACATGTAAATGGGAAGATTTGTAGTTTGTTTATACTACTTATTGTTCACTACTCCGCAAATTATTTTTTAAATGGATCTGTTTCATAAAAATATTGGTCTAATGTTATTATTTTGTTTCGACGCCATATTAAATAGTATTGATATGATCTATTTTATTAAGGACAATAAAAAAATAAAGAAAGCTTCTCAATTCGGATGCATGGTGTTTTTTATCGGTGTTCACGCATATCTCCGTCAATTTTATTATGATAAATTTAACTAAAGATAAAATAAATTTAAATTAAAATAGGTACGCCCGAGTTGGTGAACAGTTGGGTATCCTGCTGATTCCGGATGCTGATGCTGCAGTATCAAGGCAAGGTTACCATGTTATTGTAATATCATTAGGATACTAAATTTCGAATCGATCAGACCAGGAGAATCCCTTCAACAACTAGAAAAGAGCTGATGATCTTTAAACGGCTGAACAAATTTTCTTAAATCATAGCTAAAACACTCAAACAAGTCGCATTTTAACAAAAAAAAAAACTAAATCAAAATCGGTTTATTCGTTTAGGTTTTAGAAGTTTCATGTTTATTTAGAGATTAAAAACATGAGGAAATGTGTATTTTGCAAACAAAAAACATATCACGTGCTACTTTTAGTTCCAAGGACCTATGGAAAGGTCATCTTTCAACTGTCAAAAATATGGAAAATCTCTGTTATTCCTGGAAAGTTGAGTTTATTTATACAATATTTTCATCAACTATCAACATTTTGGGATGAAAATGTTATATAAATAAACTCACCTTTCCAGGATTAACTGAGATTTGCCATATTTTTGCGGATACAAGATGACTTAGAGCAACTGGCCTTAATCAAGTAGTCATATTTCAGCACGTCCTGCATTAACAGAAAGAAGTTTGAATAGCACCTTGCTAGGTCAGATTGGACTATAATGCTATGCCATTTAGTGTTATTGAGCTGTTTATTTATCAATATAGGCTAATCTATATTAATAAAATTACAAGAACCTTACACCCAACACTTATGTTAAAAATTATAACTTCTATTCTATTCTATTTTTTCGTGTAATGGCTCCATCAGTGTTTTGATGATTTCACCAATGTCAAGTTTTATATCCGTTATAGTATCAATATGCCGATTAATCGGTAGCTAAGTTGATTCCGCTGATTGTGATATGTTCTATTAATTGCAGACTAATCACAACTGTATGGTACTTATTAGCGAATATACCTTTCGGTCCGTTTTCCATCTACCCACTCCTGTAGTACCGATTTTCGTGTCGCGTCGAGAAGTTCTCCGCGACGTTAAATTATAATAATTTAACTAAATATATTAATTGACCTAAAAGTGTGTGATCTAGTGTGCAATAAAGGCTCCTCTACGGCAGACACTGTACACAGATTGATAGCCAGCTGGCTGAATCGAGAAGAACAGGCGTAATTGGTACGTATTTCTTCCATTTCTATATTCCAACAATAATTATTCACAAGCACACTGCTATATAGATGATATAAATTCATTTATCTAAGGAATTGTAGGTCGATTGTATGTTCCCAATTACCTCGCCCATGGATTAGTAGGTACGTCCTGAATTGATAATTCGGACGGAACTCTAACAACAACTACGACGGAACGCGTGCGTCGGTCGCCATGACATGACGTAGAATCTAACATGACTTAGATTTGAGGTTGAGGAGGATGGCAATATTGAGAAAATGGTAGGGAAAAGGGAATAAAGGGTAGTTGTGACATTAATGTTAGGTCAGATGTTATTATTCTAAATATTTAATCGTGATAGTGTAAGAAAGTAGGATGAAGGAATTTGGAATACCTAGCTGTACGGAGTAAGCATTGATGCTGAAATCATGTAAGTGAATCCTGTCATTTTAATTAGTAAAAGCTAAACAGTATATGCTAAGATGACGAAAGGAAATTCATTCATATGTGCTGGGAAGTTACATCTTCTAGCTAGATTAAAAGAAATGATTTACCCATCTGGCGCAGTACCTACTCTAAATTCTGAAGCAAAACAAATTGTAGGCATGTTAATAAAGTCACCAACAATGAGGATTTTCATAACCTGATAAACTATCTTCTCCTACAGCCGTTTCAACGCGAATAAAAGACAATCTAACAGACAAATGCATAAAGTTACACTTTACGTAATGTGGATTTTATTGCCCGATATAATTTGTATTGTAATATATACAGTTGTTGAGTGTTTTGTACGGATAGTGTTACTGTGATGGAAATGGGTTTTCCTTTAGATATATGAAAATGGATAACGATGCAGTATTTCCTGTTTACTTCTCTTCTGTATGCCAAGAGAATGTCGCATAATTTCAACAATGTTTGTTTACTAATCTTTCGTTTCCCTCTAATAAATATAATACTCACCACTATTCTGTACGTTTTTTGGAATAAACCTATGCAATCTCTGTAAGGACCAAATTTCACCCTTTGATACGCCATTTCAATTACTGCTAGAGTAAAATTTTCAAATTTTCTTGTAATATCTATGTATCATTACGCATTTTATCCCAAGAGAGGTGGGCAGAGACTATAGATTTCTTGTAATATTTGGAAATATTGGTTGAAATTATTCAAAGTCCAAAAAAACATGTAACATTTAATAATTATTTTGTTATTTATTAACAAATTATAATTTGCATTGACCTTTTACAATTATGTCAGTTTCATTTAATTAAAATGTTAAATATTGTAAATGTAGTTAATTTCTATAATGAAAATTCTATTTGCAGAAGTAATGTAAATTACCGACTTTTATTTATTTATGTACTTACATCAAACCACAGCCTGGTTTTAAGTTATAAACCCATACAGAATATTACATATTATCATACCTATAAGTGCCAGTCTTCTTTTTGAGAACAAATGATTTTTCTCTGGGACGATGATATATATGGCAATTATATAATTTATGCAAAACAATATAAAGCAGTTTTTTTTTCTTCAAGGGTTGCCTTACAGCTCACAAAACCGTGTTACGGTTCCAGAGAACCCAGCGGAAGACAAAGTCTCCCTCGTTTAGCCGATGGTATTCGTGGTATGGTATGAATAAAGCAATATAAACGTATATGAATACATCAATAAATCTACTCAAATATTATGGATATAGAGGTATAAGATAAACACACAAAAGAAAAGAAAACGACAAAATGCGTTACGTAAATAAACGCCAAATCAAAGGAAAAGGTCACCAGAAAAACTAAAATAAGACATAAAATACTACTTTTAGGAGAATTTTGATTTACGACATTTGCCGCAATATTATCATAAATTATGTTTTATTATATAAAATGTCTGAGAGAAAATAATAGTTGCTTGTATTTTTTTAAACTTAGATCCATATATGAGATACTGTACAGATAAATTCTTAGTTCATTTAGATGCATTAAAACCCTCCTAATTATATCTTGGGTGAGTTTACTATCTATAATTAAATAAATGCTATTTATCCGCTTAACGAACTTCGTTTTAAGAAATGGTTTGTTGGTAACGTTTGCTTTGCTGTGGCTTCCAAAAGACATTCAGTGATTGGTCGACTCGTTTTAACAGCTTCTGCAAGGGCTTTATGTACAGTGCACGGCTCGGCTGTACGAAGATCTGTTGCTAGGCCAAGCGCCGCCCAAACACGAATGAAAGCGGTCGAACATCCGGATTCTGGGAAAATTGTATTAAAAAGTGATTACTAGACAATACCTCAGAAGAAACAGTACTTTTATATGAAATTCGTTTCCCACTGAGTGGGTAGTCCCGGGGGAGGGGGCACTGACCATATTTAAAATTTAATATATGCAGAATATTTGCTGTAACATAATTAAGGTTCAGATACAAAATAAAATTTAAATTAATTAAGTACCTACATAGTTCATTAATACAAATGAATGACCGACCTAAAACTCTATCATTATTAGAAAGCTACAATTCACATTAATATAAGCAATGTTTTACTAGAATAAAGTCAGGGTTCCGTAAGATATAGCAATAATTGTGACTTTAACTGAAGGAAACGAGCGAAGCCTTGACAGAAAGTTAGTATCTTCTAATATATAAAATACCCGTGTCACAATACGCCTCCGAAACGGCTTGACCGATTTTTATGATTGTTTTTTGTGTATATTCGGTAGGGTCCACGATCGGTCGTCATCTATTTTTCATACCCCTAAGGGGTAGGAGTAGGGGTAGGGGTAGGGGTAGGAGTAGTGCAGGCAAGCCAACGTTTGGGCAGGACAACGTCTGCCGGGTTCGCTAGTAATATAATATAAGGTAAATTCTCACCATAAGTTCCATATTCACCAGATTTGTAATCTTGAGGCAGTAAGTAGTGGTACTTAGGCCAGAAACTCTTGTTCAATATGAATACCAAGTTTGAATCGGGAGGGTATCTGAAACAAAATATGTATTAGTACAGTTGGTCTTTCTATTCGAGGTTGTCCAGAAGGCTTGTATGCTACAAACATAGAGTAGTACTAAGCCTAGCTACAAGACAACCTTTGCTACAGACTTTGGCGACAAAACAAATCATTTCTAGTACTAAGACTCATGTTATCCAACTATAATTTATATCTACCTAGATAGATAAATCTGACATCACGCCTTTTATTCCAAGAGGGGTAGGCAGAGACATTCGATGTTATATTCATCATACCTTTCATAAATGCTCGGCGATTGTGTGTACTTTTAATATTCCATCGATCAATACATTTTTTATATGTTCAATAGGGGTAGGGGTAGTGCAGGCAAGCCAACGTTTGGGCAGGACATCGTCTGCCGGGTCCGCTATTAATATTATAAAGAGTGTAGGGTAATCTCTGAAACTCCGACTCTGAAAATTCTTTCACTAATAGGAAGCTACATATCTCTGAGTGCTATAGGGTATATTTTATTTTGATATTTTCTTATTTTAATTAAACGTCTTGCGTTTTTTGGTAGCTTATTGAAAATTCAAAATAAAAATTATTTTATGATTTTTTCAAAAATAATATCTTAAATTAAGAGCTTTGTGATAGATTATGAAAGAGAAAACGGGGGCAAAGTTTAACCACTCATGTTTCCTATTCAATAAAACCCATTGAAAAAGTAACAACTATTTCACTTAGATAGGTAGGTAGGTATATTGAATAAGTAACTATATGCTAAATTGTGACACAGGTGGATAATTTACAGAGAAATTGGAAAAAGTTTATCCCAAAAAAAAAAATGGATATAGGAGCCTTAAACTTCTTACTTATTATAAATTAAAAACCTGTTGTATGTATTTATAAAGATAAAATTAATCACAATTACAAATAACCCCACAATGGGACACCATAAATAGGATCTCTGTATCTCAAAAATGTATTCGAATAATATTTTAGACCCACTGAAAAGTTATAAATATAGTTCTACATATTATTATATAGTATTATTTCAATAAGTAAATATACGTTCACATAAGTACCTAATATCCTGAAATATTTCGTATACAAAGCTTAGAACCTTCATAAAACATTGTTGAGACTTTCTCAACTGAATTATTATTATGTAACGATAAACTCTATTCATACACACTGTTATTGTCCATTCTGGTCCAAGGACATTTATAATTTTTAGGGTTCCGTACCCAAGGGTAAAAACGGAAACCCTATTACTAAGGCTCCGCTGTCCGTTAGTCTGTCTGTCTGTCTGTCTGTCACCAGGTGATAGTTAGACAGATGATGTATTTCTGTTGCCGCTATAACAACAAATACTAAAAAACAGAATAAAATAAATATTTAAGGGGGCTCCCATACAACAAACGTGATTTTTTTTGCTCGTTTTTGCTCGATATTGATAACGGCAACAGGTAGACGCTTGAAATATTCACAGAATATTTAGTTATATATTCAGTTTAAAAAAAATTTAAAATAAAATTAATATTAAAGGGGAGATCCCATACAACAAACGTTTTTTTTTTGGTCGTTTTTTTATAGATAATGGTACAGAACCCTTCGTGCGCGAGTCCGACTCGCACTTGGCCGCTTTTTAAATTTATATAAGCTTTTAAATAAGCTTAATTTTATATTCACGATAATTCGGGAGATCGATCTTTTTCTACGATTTACAAAATACCAGCACCAAAGTTTTAAAGAAGTACCTATACCTATACTTTGTACGAGATTTGGTAATTTAATATAATTGTAACAAATTACTAATTAAATAAAATATCACAAATTAATTACGTTGGGGCATTAGGAGCAAGATTAGTTTTTTTTTAAATGGGAAAAATTACGGTGGCCGAATGGTTAAGACATCAGGTATTTTGACTAGGCAGACCACGGGTTCGATCCTGAATTCCGGCCATGCACCAATGGATTTTTAATTAAAAACTTACTTACATAAACAAACAAACCACACTTAGAGGATTTTCCATCTAAATATACCTCAACAAAACTGGCCACTCGTTAGGTATAATAAGCCTCACAAATAGGTACCATCGGCTAAACGAAGAAGACTTATGTAGTCTTCCGCTGGGTACCCTGGAACCGTAACACGGTTTCGGGAGCTGTAACGCAGCCCGTAAAGAAGGAAAAAAAAATCACTGATTTTGACCAAATGAAAATTATATTTATGAAGTCGCCTAAAAATGAAGCTACCTAACCTGGTATAATCTCTATATTTGGACGTATGCCTGGGTCCGGAATTTTTGGCTGCGCATTTCTGGCCGGCAACGTGAAACGATCGCTAGATTGCGTTATTATACGTTATATACTTATAAATTAAAAACCACTGTTATTCATAGTTTTAAGATTTCACTTCTGTCGACAGTCCTCATAACTGCAGTGCCTATGCCATTTTTTTCTAGAATATAGAAGTAGGTAGAAGATATTGTCAATCAGTCTGAAGAACATCGTTAGGTCTTATAGCCCTGCCACACTATGCTCCTCGCTCTGCTCCTCGCGCTGCGTCGCTCCGCACTCGATCCTTTGACTCACGCACAAAAACCGACAAAGCAGGGAGCAGTGGGCATGACGAGGAGCATGACGTGCTGCATGTCGAGTAACGTGGCCACACTAAGTCTCTTCCTTTCCTCGCTACTTCCCATGCCACTCGACGCGGAGTGAGAATTTATAATGACAACATTTTCGTTTGGCGACTGGACGACGTGTACCTATCAATCATCCAGAAATCAGTAAGGGGAGGATTTCGTTCAAATAATTTCATATTTTCTTAGACTTTTTGTTACTTGTAATTAATCATTTTTAGCTTTTGTTACTTTGTCCCTCTGCTCCTTCATTTTATTAAGATTTGGTATAATAATACGTAAGGTAGGTACATAACATATCACTGATAATAATAATAATGGTAATCGCGGCCCTAACGAAATGTATGATAGCAGATTTTAATTGAATTTCAATTATTATCATAGTGAAAGTTCAAAGTTTATTAAAAGTAGGCACACCAGCATTTTATTTCCTTCCTGCCATACCTATAAACCTTTTTAGTCAATTTTCATCCTTCATTCTTTCAACGTGTCCAAACCAGCGTAAATTAGTTTTCTTCATATTAGTCACAACCTCTGCACCTTTCATTCAGCATTATTCTCTAATTTATAACAATGACGGTAAGACGTTTTTATATGGTTGTATTTAAAATATCAAGTATACTTATACATACATACGCCTCACTATAAATAAAAATTCAAACCATAGTACCTACAGTTATAGCAGCGGCGGGGTAATGTTAAAAGAATAATTCATTAATGTTGTAATTTATTGTGACTTACAATAGAATGTTTTTAAAAGTGTATTAGGGTTCCGTAGTAATCTGCCACAATATCATAGTTTTGAACCGAATTTGACAAAAATTGGTAGGTACCTACATATTCTTGCCACTATTCAACGCGGACCTGGTTTCGATTTTGGGGGTTAATTTAGGGGATAAATGAAAAAGTTTAAAAATAAAATTTTTTGAAGCGCGTCTTTACATATCAAACAAATATTATTTTTTATAATTTTAAAATACATAGTTTTCAATTATATTAAAGAAAATATACGAAGATTGAGCCTTCCCAAACCCTTATCTCTAAAACTACTGAGTCAAAAATAAAATAGGAAATATAAGGCTTCGCTTACCTAAACGAAAATCCTGTCTTAAAGTTCTCATGAAAAAAAATGGTACAAACCTTCTCCACGTCGAGTTCGATTCACTCTTGGCCAATTTTTTTAACTCCGACCAGGTTACCTAATAAATTATGTGACTTTGATAACTATTAAATTTACCTTTCATCAGATTTTAATCCCCAAACTAATACAGCACTCTCTATCAGCCAAGACATGTGTAGCACAATCAGGTATCTCAGGAATCCAATCACGAACAAAGTGCTGATGACTGAGTCATCCCAGTATTCTAATGGAGCGTTGATTGGCAGTAGGAGGAATATGACTGGATACAACGCCCAGTAAAATCTGAAAAATAGATTGAATATTATACCCATATGGGTATAATACATACAAAATACATGTACCAATGGGTATTTTAATTAAAAACTTATGTACATAATACGACAAATCACACTTAGAGGCTTTTCTATCTAAATAAACCTCAACAGAACTGGCCACTCGTTAGGTATAGCCTCACACGGTTTCGGGACCTGTAAAAAAAACTTGAAACAATATTAAATCATTAAAATTATTTGAAATGTGACATAAGAATTTATCCTGAAACATTTAACAATGTCCAGCCCTTCAACAAAGCAAAAAATCACGTCAATTTGTAGCTCTGTTCTGGCGTGAAAGAAAGTACTTTCGCATTTATAAAGGGGTTTTTTAATTAATTAAATTAATAAAAAAATCTCCACCTCGGTTTTTTGTTTTACTAGTATAGTATTATAAATACGAACGTTTGTATGTTTGTTGCTCAGAAAATTTGGAGGATAAATAGTTTGGGTACTAGATTACTTTTTTTCGGAAAAAAGCAGGAATAATCTATTCGGTGAAATCTATTAAAACTATATATAATATAGGATGACCTAGGGGTACCTACTTTTATTAAACATATAAAAAATGTATTGATCGATGGAAATATTAAAGGACACAATCGCCGAGCATGTATGAAAGGTACGATGAATATAAAAGAAGCGAAAGAGGTATGTCAGGATCGTAACAAATGCCATTCAAAATCTCTGCCTACTTCTCTTGGGATAAAAGGCGTGATGATAGATAGATAGACTTTTGAGCGACCAGTTCCAATAAAAATACATTTTTGGTTGCTCTAATCATTTTCCTGAATAGACCCGAAATGTTTCAATGAATATTGATTAAACTTTCGGCGAATAAATAAACTTCTTTAAATATTTTTGTGTAGGTTCTTACTTTCCTAGAAATGTTTGCAATGTACGTTTTGTGGTAATAAAAAACCCATTCACTTTTATAACGCACCATGTAAGACGGGCTAAGGGACTTTGAGAGGGTAATAGCAATAACCCCAATTGTCAACCATATATTTTATTTTAACTAAACATGTGAATGTGGCGGTAACCTTTTTTAAGGATTATAAAATCTCACTTGATACCCTTGACATAGTTACCTATATTTGTAACATTGTTTGACCTGAGAGCTGAGGTTAAATGGGGCAAGAAAATGTATTTTTTTGACTAGATACAGTTTAAGTTCTACATTTTTAAACTATCCAATTTATTAGAGTTTACCTCGCCCTAGAAAGTGCAGCGATAAATAAATAATGTCCTAGCCAAATATGGATATTGTGCCTTTGATAAAATAAAAAAATATATAGATATGTTACCATCACTTTTATGTGACACCTAATTTACGAGTCCACGGTCTCATAGATTGTCTGTCGCATTTATCAACGCTGTCGTTGCATATGTACGCCACTGAGTAAAAAAATAAATGTATAGACGTTTAATATAATTAAAATGTCATGTTATGTGTTTCTCGGTTGCACAAAGCACTCAAAGACAAAAACTAAATTAGTGTGGTCATGTGTGATCTAGCTGCGAGGGACCGGATTTTTTGATGAAATGTTAGGAAGTAACGTATCTATATTTTTTATTTTATCAAAGATTTTCAGCTTGTAAAAATGGTAAAGCCGTCCCAAAACCGTAATATTTTTCGCTCCCATATTTAATCCAAAACATCTGTTCCATTTAGCATCGCGATTCAGCTTGGAAATGCAGCCAGTATTCTTGCCATTATTCCACGAGGACCCTGGTTTATTTAGTTATTTTTAATCTTTAGATTTTCGTATATTTTCTTTAATATAATAACAATAATAATAAATAAATGGAATAAATTAAAAAAATGATAAATAAAATTATTTTGTTTCTGGTGCAAAGGTTCCCATTACGCTCGCAGCGTTCCCTCGCTGGATCGCTATATGGTCAATCTTTGTATTCAACATCTTTAAATTTGATTTAAGGTTTTTATATCAAATCTGTTACAGTAGGTATACTTCCTAATTTTATAAATGCGAAAGCGTGTTTATTTGTTTGTTTGTTTGTTTGTTTGTCTCTTCTTCTTTCACGCTAAAACAAAACAATGGATCGATATGATTTGCAAAGAGTGTCGGAGAGTGACATAAGGCTACTTTTATTATTAATAAATACATGAAAACGTTCTGAAAAAAAAACAACAACGATCCTGAAAACCTCATAAATACCTACGAAATAAAAAAATTTGATAAAGATCACACAGGGTTAAATCCAGACAAATATTAAATCAAAATAGAATCACATTGAGGTATGTTTTAATGAAAAATACTTAATTAACATTCAATGGAATGGAAAAGGGTAGACCTACATAATAAATTCGCGTAACAAAATTCCATCCTTTTATTGTTCGAACCACTCCGTTTGCGACGTTACATTTTTTTCATGTTACAACTGAGCGCAGTAGCAACTTTTAGACAAAAATTGAGGTATTTTTATTTCAAAATAATAATAACGCTAGTCATTCAAAAATATCATACCCTATGTATGTATCTATCTATACTCTATACTTTAATATTATAAAGAGGAAACATTTGTATTTTTGTATGTTTGTATGTTTGTGTGTATTTTGTAATGAATAAACTCAAAAACTACTGTGCCGATTTCAAAAATTCTTTCACCATTGGAAAGCTACATTCACCCTAAGTAACATAGGCTATATACCATCACGGCATGACGACGGGAACGGGGTGGGCAGAGGTGAACATGACAAAAGCTATGTATGTAGTGTATGTTTGCCAACATTCTGAAATAGTCACGTACGAAGTCGTGGGAAACAGCTAGTGTATATATAAATCAATTGCCGTGCGATAGTCTCGCAAAAACTCGAAAATGGCTCGACCAATTTTTTTGTGTGTGTTTGAGTGGGTCCATAGATGATTTAAATCCACAATTGACCCGGTAGGTGGCGCTGCAATCGGGTTGTAGGTTTTTTTTCATACGGGCGAAGCCGGGGGTGAACAGCTAGTCAGTATATTATGTCGCCGCCAAATGGTTAAATCAGGCACTCAATTGGATAGCTAGCTATTTTATTAAATGGCGACATTCAATTGAATGGCTAAAATCCTTTAGTCAAATTGTTGATGCAGCCTGTTTGTTGTTCGTCGAAGTCGTATTATTTAGACTCAAAATTTTGTTTAAAACTAGTGTCCGTCTCATTATTTGCAGGTAAATCCATTATGTGTTGTCTATTTTAAATCAAAACAAAGCACTTTACATAAAACAACACACACAAATAATCAGCTGTTGACGCCATATTTGTTAGAGAGCGCTATAGTGGCATAATAAGGAACTAAATTTTAAATGACCTGGCGGCTTTTGGTTCAGCTGTTTCTAAAGAGCTAGCTTTCAACCAGCCAACACATTGAACTTTAAGATATCATAATTCATTTAACGAACGGCCTAGCCATTTAATTGAATGCCGCCATTTAATGAAATGCCTAGCCATCCAATTGAGTGGCTGTTTTGACCATTCGGCGGCGACATAATATAAATGCCAAAGTATAGTAAAAGTTAGTTTGTCCTTTTAGGTCAAAACAGAGTGGAACAATAATTGGAAGTGATTCTTCGACAGAGTTATTATAGTTGAAGGGCAGGGAAGTAACATAGGCTACTTCAATCCTGGGAAAGTTTCTCATTCCTCCGGAAAAATTGATATTTTCAAAATGACTTTGACATTTGTAGTTTTGACTGTAATTTTGATTATTATTTTATCTGATTGATATAACTTGATCTGATAATGTAATGTCTCCGTACGTACTCTGTAGCGTCAACATAGTGGAAATCTATTAATGGCAATATGTTTTACTTGTTTTTTTTCGATATGTTTATATTATGAAGTGCTGTTGTTCGCGACAGAGTGTAGTGAAAGTGCTAAAAATCATAGTGAATTGTGTTAAAGGCGGAAAACGCCAAAGTGAAATATAGACATTAAACGGTATGCGTAGACGTAGGCCGAGGTGTACGAGTGCACTGCGTTGCACTGGAGCGGGGTAGGCACCCCGAGGCAAGCTCACACCTCGGAGTAGGTTTGCGAGAGCCTCTAGCGCGCGCCCGCCGGCCAATCGCACGTCGTCTGTCTGTGACGGAGCGATAGGACCAGCGGCGCGCGGATTGTACGATTTACTAGTCTGCCCTTAGCCCAGTGCCTGGAATGCGGTACCCACGCTGCTGTGGCATAAGGCCTTTAGGTCGAAAGGTTAGATCTACAATGTAGGCCGAAATAATATGTCTGTATGGAGGGGTGAGGATATGTTGCGCTAATTGAACGTAACTAGGATTCATTTAGAGGTATAAGCCTAACATAGAAGCAAGCGCATCATAAACTCATCCCAGATGTATCACTACACGAACACGGCACTCTTGTCTTCCATCAAAGCCGTCAGTTGAACTTGTTGTATATGTAAATAATTGTTGCTGTTCATTATAATATTGTGTACTTGTATAGTATTTGCTTGTATTATGTTTGCTTGTATTGTATATTTGAAACTTGTCATTATACTTAGTGCCTAAATAAAGAGATTTAGGTATTTCATAAAGCCAGAATACTAGATTCGACCTGAGAGATAGTCGAACTTCCATTCGTGGAAAGAAACCGCACGAGATTGGTTATCGAGTTCCAACCAATCCCCAATAGGGAACAATATCACGCCATCCGTGTTCATTGGTCGGACAAAAGAGTCCACAGCGATTGGCCCAATATCACGCGATATTTTGTTGAACATTTGTATTTTCTGAAAGTTGTTGTATATTATTGTATGTTGTTTTATTGTAACCTATAACTTGTGTTTATATGTGAATATCCTTTGTATATATAAATTGTGTGCTTTAAATGATAAATAAACGATAAAACATGCGGTGTTTCACTGGGCGGTGGGCTCTGATTGGTCGACGCGCGCGCGTGGGAGGTACTCTTGCCGCGGCCCCGGTCCGACAATAGATCGTGCATATAATAGAGGTCGGCCGGGTGCTTAGACACAGTCGGCGTCAAGATCTCGTGGCAAGAGGACCTCCAGCGAACACCGAGAAGAGCCCCGCCGTCAAGTGGCCACCGTGTGTTCCATGTGAAACCAAACAAAAAGCGTTTTCATTTTCTTCGAGTCTTCGGAGTTCGAGCCACCTACCCGTACCCTGCGGTCTCTCGTTCCCTACTGCTGCGGAACAGGCCCTATCGCGTACATTGTTGGTCAGCTTCGAGCCGGATACGAGAAAACTCTGAAGACTCAAGATGCCGATCACAAGATCACAGAAGGGAAAACGCCGCCAAAGTCCTCTGCGCCATGAAGATCCGCCGCTGTCACCGCCGGACGAAGCAACCACGAGCAGCACCGCGCGACCAGCATCGCCGGTACCGGCAACGTCCGCGCACAAGCTCGCTCCGCATAGTCGAGACCGGCCCGTAGCTCCGGGGTACGATGCCCCGTCGAAGCAACCGAGGCGGACCGCGTCTACTGAGCCGCCGCTCGCACAGCGCGCTCACGATCGAGACACAGCTACAGAGAATCGCCCTCTGTCGAAGCTCGCGCCGCGCCCGAAGTCGCCGAGGCCCGGGCCAACGAATGCTCCGGAGCACCGAGCTCCGCCGAAGCAAGCCGCCGCCGCCGCCGCCGCCGCTGCAAGACCGGGCCCGTCGAAAGGCCAGCACGCGAAAACGGGTCCGATACCCCCGTCCCCCGCGCCGACGCGTCGTACCTATACGACAACGGTAGCCGCACCGGAGTACCGCGCTCCGTCGATGCGCGCCGGAACAGTGCGTGCAGTGTCTGCAAGATCCGAACGAGCTCGCATCATACACCAGGCACAGGAGGACATAGCCCAGCTCGAGCTGAAAGCCGCCCGAGCAAGATTGGCCAGGCTGCAAGCCGAAGAGGAAGAGGAAGATCTGGTGGACCCATCGGGAAGCGAACCCGACCCAGATCCTATCCCAAGGGTAGAAGAATGGCTCGATGCACAGCGTCATCTTCAAGAAGCCCCTATACAGCCCGAGATGACGCCACAGATGGCCGCCCAGCCGCAGCCAAAGAAGGTCAACAAGGAAGTTGAACGAACAGCGTCCATCCTAACGAGGGAAGAGAGACAGAGAGTGATAGAGATCGCCTCTGCCGTCGCGGAAGTCACAAGAAACAACGCGCCTGCTGCCATGCCGACCACCGCTGTACACAGACATCTGCTGAGTGAGCTGCCGCCGTTTAATGGAGCCCACCAGGATTGGCTGGCTTTCAGAGCCGCATACACGGACACAGCGGGACACTTCAGCGCTACAGAGAACACCGCCCGACTACGGAACGCCCTGAGAGGAAGAGCGAAGGAAGCCGCACAAAGCCTGCTGATAGCGAACACTGCCCCAGAAGACATCATCACCGCCCTGGAGAACCGATTCGGCCGACCGGACTCCATCGCCGTGGCTGAAATGGAGCGGGTAAAGCAGTTACCACGAGTGCCAGACTCTCCTCAAGAAGTGTGCGAGTTCGCGAACAAGATAGTGAACAGTGTCGCCGTGTTACGTGCATTGAAGAAGCAGCATTATCTGCACAACCCGGAGGTGGTGCGGACACTTACCGAGAAGTTACCGGCGGTGCTGAGGTACAGATGGTACCAACATTATGAGATGAAGCCCAGCGAAGAGCCGGACCTGGTGAGTTTTGCGAAATTCATCGACACCGAGGCCGGTCGCTGCAGGCACTTCGCACCGCCGGAGAACATAGCGGCACCCCGAGAGGCACCACGAGAACCCTCTACTGCAGCGAAATGGGTGAGACCGAAGCAGCAACGCGCATATGCACTTGAAGACAGGAACGAGCGAAAACAATGGGCATGCGCTGCATGCAAGAAGACCGGACATGCACCGGGTGAGTGCGACGTGATTAAGAAGGCAACCCTGGACGAGCGATGGGACATCGCGAGGCGACAACGCCTGTGTTTCAAATGCCTCAAGTTCCGGACGTCGACTCACAAATGCAACTTCAAGAAGTGTGACGTGGAAGGATGTTCCCGCGCACACCACACACTGTTGCACTATGAAAGGAAGGAACAGAAAAAAGCCGAGGTCGTAGCGTCAACGTCATGTCGATCGCGCTACGCGTACCTAAAGATAGTGCCAGTCAAGATATCGGGGCCCAAGGGCCATGTGAACACTCATGCTCTATTGGATGACGGCTCAACGGTGACTTTGATAGACGCCGCCATCGCAAACAAGATCGGAGCAAGAGGACGGGTGGAACCGCTGCGGATGGAAGCAATAGCGGGGAAACGGATTGACGCCGAGAAATCCCGCTGGGTAGCAGTTGACCTACGAGGGCAAGGACAACAGAAACATAGCATCAAGGCTCGCACGCTGGCGAACCTGGAACTGTCGGCCCAGGCGGTCGAGAAAGGAAGTCTCGACCACTACCCACACTTGAGAGAGGTGAGGAAGTACCTCACGTACGAAGCCGCACGCCCCACCATATTGATCGGCCAGGATAATTGGCACCTGCTGGTCACGGAAGAAATAAGAAGAGGAACCAATAGCCAGCCCGCAGCCTCCCTCACCCCACTGGGGTGGACGCTGCACGGAGCTTGTACACGCTCCCTTGGACACAGGGTTCACAACCTGCGCCTCACAAGAGAGGACCATATGGATGAGCAACTGAAAAGATTTTTTGCTCTTAAGTCACTCGGAGTCGAAGCGAGGAAGACTCGCGCCGACCCGGAGGAACGCGCCCTCCGGATTCTGCGCGACAACACTCGCGAGCGGCCCGAGGGTGGATATGAAACAACGCTGCTTTGGGAGGAGGAGGAAGTGTGCCTCCCGAATAACTTCGACAGCGCCGTCAAACGCCTAAAAGGCATGGAAAAGAAGCTGGATGTCTCACCAGCGCTGAAAGCATCATATGTCGAGCAAATCGAAGGATTGGTCAAAAAAGGATATGCCGAGAAAGCGGAATCACCGGGCAGGCCAGGAAAGACCTGGTACCTGCCGCACTTCGCCGTACAGCACCCGGCGAAACCTGGAAAAATAAGGGTCGTGTTTGATGCCGCCGCCAGAACGGGAGGGACATCGCTTAACGAGCATCTGCTGCCGGGGCCGGACCTGCTGCAATCGCTGCCAGGAGTCCTCATGCGGTTCCGACAACACCCCGTCGCCCTCGCCGCCGATATAGAGGAAATGTTCCTCAGAGTCGGGATCCGGGAAGAGGATCGCGACTCACTGCGGTTTCTGTGGCGAGGCGACCGGCGGGAGGGACCACCTGAGGAAATGAGGATGAAAGCGGTCATCTTCGGGGCAGCGAGTTCCCCGTGCACAGCATTATATGTCAAGAACCTAAATGCCGAGAAACACAGAGAGGAGTTTCCCGAGGCGGCCGAAGCAATCATCAAACACCATTATATGGATGATTACCTGCAAAGCTTCCCGACAGTTGAAGCAGCAATAAAAACAGCCAAGGAGGTGAGAGATATACACCACCGGGCAAACTTCAAGTTACATAAATGGGCCTCGAACAAACCCGACGCCGTGAAGGCAATCCAGGAGGCGCCTTTCCCGCTGACCGTCGTGAAGCTCGACGACGGCAGCGCGGAGGAAAAAGTGCTCGGCCTCGTGTGGAAGCCCGCGTCCGACACGATGGGTTTTAATTTGGACATGGCCCGCGTGGAACCGGACATAGTAGAGGGGACTCGCACCCCCACCAAACGAGAAGCGCTAAGCGCCGTAATGTCAATGTTCGACCCACTGGGACTCGCGTCACCAGTGACGATTCAAGCGAAGAAGATTCTTCAAGAGACCTGGCGTAGGGGCGTCGAGTGGGATCAACCACTGCCGGAACCCCTGGATTGCGATTGGAAGGTTTGGCTGAAGAACCTGCATCAGCTAAAAACCTTAAACATACCACGATGTCACGTAGGCTGGACTGGGGCTCGACGAAGGGAGTTACACACCTTCGTCGATGCCAGCGAAACAGCGTACGCAGCCGCAGTATACTGGCGCACAACGGACGATGAGGGCCGTATAGCCGTCAGCCTCGCCGCAGCGAAGGCCAGAGTGGCACCTTTGAAGATCGCATCCATTCCTCGGCTGGAGTTGCAAGCCGCGCTCCTGGGAAGTCGATTGTCAGTTGCAGCCTCAGCAGAATACCAGGGAAGTCCGGACCAGCGTTACTACTGGACGGACTCGCTGACAGTCCTGTCGTGGCTGCGCGCGGGACCGCGCACCTTGAAGACTTTCGTCGCCCATCGAGTCGCGGAAATTGAGGAAAGCACATCCGTCAGGGAGTGGAGATGGCTGCCATCAAGACAGAATGTCGCTGACGACTCCACGCGCCAGGTGCCCGCTGACTTCGGGTCTCAACACCGATGGTTCACCGGTCCAGAGTTTCTGCAGAAACCCGAGACAGAGTGGCCCGCGACGAAATGCGCCATAATAACGGAAGCCACGGGGGAAGAGCGTACGTACGCTACGACGCGAAGCAAGACAGCACTCAGCCAGGCGCTCCCACAAATAGAAAAGTTCTCGTCATGGTACCGAGCCGTGAGAACGGTGGCTCGCGTATTGCAGTGGATCTCCCTGATCAGAGCAGGATCCCGCTGCCACTATAGGAGGACAACAAGAAACAGAGAATCCGATCCTACATGGGGTAGGAAGGACGCCAATTTAATTGTTCCACAACCGAGGAAAATTCCAACCAGAGGGAATTTCCTACCATTGGAGGCCCACCACGTCCGCGCAGCGGAATTGTTGCTGGTGCAAGCCTCACAGCAAGATGCCTTCTTTGTAGAAATCAAGGCCATCAAGACAAAGGACGCGCTACCGCGCGACAGCAGACTAAGCAAACTCGCAGTTTACCTCGACGATGCCGGCACCCTGCGACTTAAGTCCAGAATTAACCAGGCAGAAGACATAGCGGCCGACCTACGATCGCCCGCCATACTGGACGGCAACCACCACTTGGCGAAGCTATATATACGGATGATCCACGAGAAGCTTCACCACGGAGGCACAGAAATGACTGTGAACGAGGTTCGGGAACATTTCTGGATACTTCGGCTCCGACCCACCGTCAAGACAGTAGTCACAAGCTGCCTGCACTGCCGCATCAGAAGAGAATTGCCTGCTACGCCGGCGACAGGAGACCACCCACGAAATCGACTGGCTCATCATCGATTCATCGAGATCATTACTTTGGTCCCCTGTCTGTTACAGTGGGCCGGCGACATGAGAAACGCTACGTGGCCCTCTTCACGTGTCTGACGACGCGTGCTGTGCATTTGGAGCTCGCCGACAGCCTCAGCGCCGACTCCGCAATCATGGCCCTGCGGAGGATGATCGCTCGTCGGGGTTGTCCGGACGAGATATGCAGTGACAATGGAACCAACTTCCATGGGGCCGATCGAGAGCTGCGCGAGGCATTGGTCGACGAGGCAGCCACACGCGCCATTAAATGGCGCTTCATCCCTCCGGGCGCCCCGTTCATGGGTGGCGTCTGGGAGAGACTCGTGCGGACGGTAAAGACCGCACTATACGCCGTGCTGACAGAGCAGCACCCCCACGTCGAGACGCTCACCACCCTATTATGTGAGGTGGAATATACGGTGAATAGCCGCCCCCTCACTCATGTGTCCGCCGAGGCGGACGACCCTGGTTCCCTGACGCCCAACCACTTTCTGTTGGGAGGCTCAGGACTGGTGCAACAACCGGGCACCTTCTCCGATGACGACCTGCACCTGCGGGCCAAGTGGAGACGCGGCCAGAGACTCGCTGACCTCTTCTGGCAAAGGTGGCTGCGCGAGTACCTGCCGCTGTTGCAACACCGGCGGGAGCCCCACGGGCGGGGCGTGACACCGATCATCGGAGACGTCGTGCTGCTGGTTGACAACACCCTGCCACGCAACACGTGGCCAAGGGGAAAAGTTGTTGCCCTGTACCCGGGGCCAGACGGCACCGTGAGAGTCGTCGATGTCCAGACTGCGGGAGGCGTACTGCGACGAGCAACGAAAAAGCTGGTCGTGCTGCCAACGGCGGCCGATCACACTGTCGCTCCTACGGGCTAGCTGCAGCGTCGCGACGAGCAACACTGCACGGCGGGAGAATGTTCGCGACAGAGTGTAGTGAAAGTGCTAAAAATCATAGTGAATTGTGTTAAAGGCGGAAAACGCCAAAGTGAAATATAGACATTAAACGGTATGCGTAGACGTAGGCCGAGGTGTACGAGTGCACTGCGTTGCACTGGAGCGGGGTAGGCACCCCGAGGCAAGCTCACACCTCGGAGTAGGTTTGCGAGAGCCTCTAGCGCGCGCCCGCCGGCCAATCGCACGTCGTCTGTCTGTGACGGAGCGATAGGACCAGCGGCGCGCGGATTGTACGATTTACTAGTCTGCCCTTAGCCCAGTGCCTGGAATGCGGTACCCACGCTGCTGTGGCATAAGGCCTTTAGGTCGAAAGGTTAGATCTACAATGTAGGCCGAAATAATATGTCTGTATGGAGGGGTGAGGATATGTTGCGCTAATTGAACGTAACTAGGATTCATTTAGAGGTATAAGCCTAACATAGAAGCAAGCGCATCATAAACTCATCCCAGATGTATCACTACACGAACACGGCACTCTTGTCTTCCATCAAAGCCGTCAGTTGAACTTGTTGTATATGTAAATAATTGTTGCTGTTCATTATAATATTGTGTACTTGTATAGTATTTGCTTGTATTATGTTTGCTTGTATTGTATATTTGAAACTTGTCATTATACTTAGTGCCTAAATAAAGAGATTTAGGTATTTCATAAAGCCAGAATACTGGATTCGACCTGAGAGATAGTCGAACTTCCATTCGTGGAAAGAAACCGCACGAGATTGGTTATCGAGTTCCAACCAATCCCCAATAGGGAACAATATCACGCCATCCGTGTTCATTGGTCGGACAAAAGAGTCCACAGCGATTGGCCCAATATCACGCGATATTTTGTTGAACATTTGTATTTTCTGAAAGTTGTTGTATATTATTGTATGTTGTTTTATTGTAACCTATAACTTGTGTTTATATGTGAATATCCTTTGTATATATAAATTGTGTGCTTTAAATGATAAATAAATGATAAAACATGCGGTGTTTCACTGGGCGGTGGGCTCTGATTGGTCGACGCGCGCGCGTGGGAGGTACTCTTGCCGCGGCCCCGGTCCGACAATAGATCGTGCATATAATAGAGGACCTCCAGCGAACACCGAGAAGAGCCCCGCCGTCAAGTGGCCACCGTGTGTTCCATGTGAAACCAAACAAGAAGCGTTTTCATTTTCTTCGAGTCTTCGGAGTTCGAGCCACCTACCCGTACCCTGCGGTCTTTCGTTCCCTACTGCTGCGGAACAGGCCCTATCGCGTACAGCTGTGGTTTTTTTGAAATAAATAAATAAATAAAATTTTTCATCCGAACAAAGCCCTAAAAAAACTGAGTAAAAATAGATTGATTACTTACTTCTTTTGAAACATAACAACGGAGTCTTCTTCCAAATCTTTCATGTCGACAGCATCTAATAGATTTTCCTGGTACTGACTTAATTTCTTTAATCTAGTTGTGAAGTGGGAGTATAGAAAACCTTTGTTGTGATTGTATGGGTCACCGTCCGTACCAAACTGGGCATGATGTACTCTGTGGTAACGTACCCATTCGTAAATAGAACCCTGAAAAAGTAAAAATATTTTTTTTTTCTTTCACAACATTTATTTCAATTTTAAAATTTGGTTATAAACATACTTTTAAATAAGTAACTAAAACTAATTATAAATAAAACTTGATTATGAATAAAGAAAACAAATAACCAAAAATGTAATTTAACATACATGGGGCTATAGTAATATGTAGAGGTCCTCTAACTTGTCTTGCGGCATGGTGCCCAAGACGCTGGCGACGTTGCCTCTTTGTATGGCGAGACCAAGGAATATACTACTTTCGTTGTTTAAAGTACGTGCCAGCTTTCGGGTCGCCGCTGACGTTTTTTAATTTTGAGGCTATTGATTTATAATATTTTTTTGCGTCCTCGCTCCACGGTCCCATCGTCTCAGTGGCGAAAGCAATAAAATCATAATTTTTGTTTATAGAAGTATACTTTCTATGTTTATTTGATTCCGCCACTGAGGCAGCAGTACAAATATAATTATACATATAAAATTATTTTATTAGATTTTTTTCCGAGAGGACCCGGGTTTAAAATGCTAAGCACCAATTTTCTTTAAGAAACTTGCCACCTGTTCTGTTCAATACGCATAACTGGCAAAAAAGTGCACAACTGTGGTGTCTCTGGTCACACCGCAAGGTATAAAAGCCGTGAATATAATGTATATATTGTTTTTGTAGGTACAAAAATAGTTAATTTAAAAATAGTATTCATACCTGCCCAGCCAGTGTTTGACAAATCATTAGGAAAACTTTAAGTGATGTAGTGGCTGTATAAGTTCTGTGTGCCCATAGTCTGTGAGCTCCCGTCGTTACTCCCAGAACTGCTAGTAATACCAGCGTCAATACTGAAAAAGGAGACATTATGTAAAAGGTCATAACGATCGATCGGAGTTGGATGAGGCATTGAAAAATAGGCACCCTAGGAAATCATAGAGTTAGTTTTTTATTTACTCTTTATTTCTCAAATTAAATAGTAACTTCGAAAATTTTCGAACAAAATAAAATATAGTCAAACCTCAGGGTTTTCTATTCGTGAAATAATTTTTAGAATCGGTTCAGTAGTTTGATTACCCTAGTTTTTGTATTCGCAGGATTACCCCTATATACAAACATACAGACTTTACCTCTTTATAATATTAGTATAGATTGAGATTGCCTCATTAGTTGGGACTTCGTTGCGGTTTTTGATATTGAAGGACTCTAGCTATTTTTCATTTTCCAATAAGCTTCCACAGTTTCTTTAAGCTGCTTAACAGCTTTTAATTGATTATTTTTACTATGATAAAAACTTAACTATATTTTAGAATATGAATATATAATGAATATAAGATTATATATATAACTCATGAAATTTTTGTTGTAAGTATGTCTTTGTATGCTGGTTTTTTATAAGGATAATTATATCAAAAATAAAATATACAAACTAATTTGTATAAACTAATTTATATAATGTAAATTAAAAAAAAAACATTTAATGTAAATATATACCTACACAATAAAAAATAAACTGAAGGATAAGTAGGTAATATAACTAGATGACCCGTGAGAATACTTCGCACCGTTAGTGTCATATTCAACAGTCATAGTCATAGTTCAACTGATATCCAATAGATTGCGTCTTTTACAAAATAAATAAATTAGTCTAATTTAAAAAGAAACATTTAATTTTGATTTGTTTGTTTATTTTTGGTCATTAGAGGGAAAAATAATCTTCAAAAATGGCGTATCAAACATTAACTTTGATACAGTATTAAGGGAGACATTTGATACCAACAAAAAAACACCTTTGAGAAATAATATATAGAAATTTGAGATAGAGATTTAGTTAAAAAGTATAAAGATATAAAATGCCACAAAATAAAAAAATGAGAATAATTAAAAAAGAGTACCAAACAAAATAAAATTATTTTTAAATTATAAATACATACATAAAAATTAATTTAAATGCATATCTTTTTTCGTCCATGACTGCATCATGTAACTCTAATAGAATTTAACAATCAAGAATCTCTGTAGGTAATTACTCTATACTTAGCTTATAAGTCAATCTTTGTGCACTGCTTATGGTTTTAATTAATCTTGTCTATCATTAGCCGATATAATAATGACTACATATTTCTTACAGATTTTGGCAGAGATAATGCAGAAAGGGTACAAGGATATGTCTTATACCACATTAAACTCTATGAAAATATCGACACGCGCATGTGCGAGTCACTTGACAGTTAACGCGCATGCGCAGTAGGCAACCGCGGTTTGCCGCGAATTTGTCGATTAAGAAATTGGTCAATTATTTAAAATACCTATTGCATCCGCCTCATTTTTTAAAATTCCACTTGTGTTTTAATTACCCCTATTATGAACCCGTTTCATAAACTACTATTATATGTTCAATAAAAGTACACCTAGGTCGTCCTCTGCCAGCATTTCTTTTCACTTCAGCCATATAATAAAAGTTACTGTATGGCTACCGTCTGCTGAACCTTAGTTACGATAGTAGGTAGTGCCCCAAGTCGCCCTGTAACTGTCCGCGAATTTCTACGTGGCATCTTCCCCCCTGGGGGGTGTCGAAATCCAGTCGGGAATCGACTGGTCTGGAAACCGTCTGTTTTCAATTTGTGTGATCTGGACTTATGCCGAAAAAACTGAAATAAATTATATTTTTCGGTTTTTTCGGCATAACTCATAAGATGCCACGTAGACATTCGCGGACCGTTACAGGGCGCTTGTGGCACTACCTATACTATCGTATTTAAGGCTCAGCAGACGGTAGCCATAGTCAGTATGGCTATATGGCCAGCTTTTTAACTATGAGGTCAGTGGACGTGTTACAGAAGTGACTTGATAATGTTTAGTTTAGAGAAGTTTCTTGTAACATATCACGGCATACCGGTGCCACGTCTTCATACATTTCTATAGATATCAAGATCAAGTGTCATACCACATACATGAAATCAATCAGTTCCGTTCTGAGAATAATATTTATAGAATTGTATTCTAGTATATCCTAAGTGGAAACGTAACACTTGTAAGTATGCAGTAGGTACTTAACAAGTATTTTCACTAAAGTAGAATACCAGGAAAATAACGATGGAAAACATTTTTCTCCATGAATACGCAATAATAATATCGTTATGTAAATCTGACTGATTTTCCTGGATTATAATGCATTCAGTTATATACCATCAATACTTTTATGCCTTGAGGGGTAGTCAGAGGCTTAGGTTACAATGTTCATATTTAGCGAGTTCCCCGTATTAGTCGTTGCCTTTGATAAGCAAAGGTAATATAGTAATAAAATTATTTTTCATGAAATTATGAAATGCAATACCTATGGACCTATGAAACCATATAAGGGGTAGACTTTTATTATGATTAATTGCATAGAGAGGATTGGCATTTTTATGTATGGTCCGGCGTCGCCTGTGTTTTTTTTTGAAAAATATCCACAGAATATTATAGTAGTTATTCTAAAGTTAAGTGCCTATTATTTTTAAACGAGTAGGTACACTTCAGTAAAATAATTTTCAGAGATTATCCCAAAGACACATTCAAACCTACAAAACCTCAGTGTAGATTTGTCACCTTACATATTGAACTAAGAAGGGGTAAACAACTTACACAGAAATATAGTTAGGAATTTGGCTTCTGTGAGCAAAATCCAGGCTCCATATATTGAGAGTAGATGGATATGTATGAAGAATAGCACGACAGGCCAGTTGGCTTCTCTGGATTTGCTGACACCTTGCACGGAGGCATTTTCTTTATGACCTTCCCTAGTCTCCATGATGGCCTTTCTGAAAATTTAGAAAGTGATTTATTTTTGTGATCATAAGGTTTCTTCCAATGATAATCAATTTTTTCATAGTGGTTGGTTCTTGAATGCGCGTGATTGGTAAAACAAAATTATCGTCCATCAATCGCACACACTATGCCCAATAGAGATGCTTTTTCCCTTGATAAAATAAAAAAATATGGATATATGACAATCACTTGTTTTTACGAGTCCACGGTCTCATAGATTGTCTGTCGCATTCATCCATCAACCAACGCTGTCGTTGCACACGTACGCTACTGACTATAAATTTATAGACGTTTAATATATGTTTCGCGGGTGTACAAATCACTCAAGCAAGAACAAAAACTAAATTAGTGGGTTCTAGTTGCGACGGACCGAAGTTTTTGATGAAATGCTAACGTATTATATTTTTTTCAACACACTTGCTCGTAACGTGAGCCTTATTACCTCACTTTCAGACCCATACTCCCATATACTTTATAAAACACGCGTGCTTTTTACTTTACATTACAGCACAAGAGTTATAATACCTATAACCAAATGAGTTAAATTCGTAGAAGATTGCATAATACAGTTTATATTTTTAACCACGACTTTGTTGACTGTTTGGCGAAGTCACCTTTGCTTTATCTAGCGCGACGCGGGAAAAAACAAAACATTTGAGAATTGTACGGGGGTCGTCGCTCCCCGAGACATTGTCGGCGCAACGGGGGTTGCCCCAGCGCCTCCCGATCCGAGCCTTCCACCTAACTAACTAACTAACTTTCACTAATTGTTTTAATAATTAAATGTTAATGTCTTTAGTTATTGTTCTTAGTTAAAACCACATGACGTTTGTTTTTTTAGCATTGGTCGTTACATACTCAGCTTTCTTATAGCGCTCGCCTCGTGGTTCCCGCTGATAATACCGCCTCGTACGTAATGACAAACATAGCACACTTGTACTATTATTTTATCAAAGGCTTTTCACGTTTCCCTTGAAAGACCCCAGATTGTAGGATGCAGGAAGTAATATTATAAATGCGAAAGTGTGTTTGTTTGTTTGTTTGTCTTTAGATAGATAGATAAGAAAATAAATAAGCGAATGGACGTGATTTCTTTGCACAGATCTGTTCTGATGACATTATTTCGAAAATATATTTAAACAAGACATTCTAAATTATTTATTATTCTGCTAAAATAAGTGGAGGTATAAAATTATTGAATTATAATGACATTATGTGCCTTCCTAAATTAAACGAATTTATTACCACACAATATTGACTATGTACTAACTTTCTGCCTCAACTTCGCCCGTGGAAATTTTTGAAAGTAAGATAAGAATTTATCCCAAAGGATTTCTTGGATAAAAAGTAGCCTATGTCACTTTCCAACTATCTCAGTTCAAAAAATCACGTTGATCCGTTGCTATGCTACTTCCGCATTTTATAACTAGCTGTGCCTTGTGGTTGCACCCGCATTAATGGTTAGGTACCTACTGCTCACCTCGTTTGGGTCGTAGCGTGATGTTATATAGCCCATGACCAAATGCAAAATTTTCAAATACAACTGGTAGTTAAGTTGGATTGTTTAAACAAACAAACAAAACCTTAGATATTATTAGTATAGGTTAGAATATTTAGGATAGAACAATAGGTAAGATTTTTTTACATTTTACTGGTAATGCTGGTAATTTTTTTTAGGTAATAATTAATTTTATTATTAAAAGGTTACAAATTTTTATTGTCTAGTCTAGACGATGTGCTCAGGGTGCCGAGTACGCTTGCCGCGTTACCTCGTTGTATAGCCACGCTGATCCTCTGTACAAAGTATACTCCTTGCTCAGAGGATCTCCAGTGGCCAGACGGAGAGGCTTGCTGAGGCTGCGGGTGAAAGTTTTAGCAGTCTCGGTCCAAGGGCCCATCGTCTCGACGGCGAAAGGAACAAATATGTATCTAGGTATTATCTAAATTAATATATTTATTTCCGCCAGTTCTGCGTAGTTGCCTACATTATGTATGTTAAATTTCCACGTGCTTACTTGAGTTTAATAGGTACCTACACTATTTAAATGGCTTCCAGAATGATATTGAAAATTTCTGGTCTAAGGTCAAATCAAACAATTGTATGCTAATATGGTAATTATGAGTTTTGGGTTAATGTATCAAGAATAAAGTAGTTTCGTTAAAATCATTGTTTCAGAAACGTCATTGACCTTTGAACTGTCGGATTGGATTAGTTTTTAATTAAAAAAATATTTTTTGTTAGCAAGGTGGTTAAAATTGAAAAATCTTAATATGCTTTATGCTATATTTAAATATTTTTCAACATTGGAAATGGATTTTTCGAGCGATTCTGTAGGGGCCCTTTTTACAGCAAAAAGGGGATATGCCGATATATCCGGAAACTGTAGTTCACTATAGATAGATGATTGAGGTGTCAAAATGTTTGTATTGACGTGTTCTACAATATGAAAGTCTACAATATGAAAAATTTAGTCTTATTTATAATATTTGAAAAAAAAAACTAGATGTACGTGTTCAGAAAGGTTATAATAATTGTCTCGAGATGAGGTTTTTGGAGTTATGGCGATTTTATGATCAAAATTTAAAAGGGTCATATCTCGAAAACCACTGACTCTTTTTTAGACTGGTCGTGTCTTTACCAAAATGAAAAGTCTCGATGAGATCTTCATTTCGGATGACAGCTGTCAAAATATACATTATCGTTTTCTATCTCATTTCCAATGCTCTTTGAAGATCATGTGGTGCATGAGATCTGTGTTTTTTTTATTTGATTTATTACAATTAGGTAGGTAGTAGGTATGACTCTCGCCAAATAACTTGACATTTGGTGCGCAGTACACAATTTAAAAATAAGACGATTCTTGTCAAAAGCTATAATTGGCTCTACGGTCTACCTATTTGACGAAATTTATACCTACTTTTGAAAAAAAAAGAAGAAATTCAAAATTGTAAGTAATAAGGAATGGATGACAAAAGTTGCACCCCAGACGAAGAAATTTCACATAACTATCAAATCTGTGTCATTTTGAAAACATAATGAAATACCTGTATGTATGTATTTGTGAATGAGACATAAGAGTTGCGCCAGTATCGTAGCAAGTGGATATATTTGGCCTCTCTTACCCCAAGAGATTAAAATTAACAAAGTTTTATCTCCCAAATTAATAAAGTCAAGCGTTATTTAAAAGCGTGTAACCGATATTATATTTTAAAGATTTTAATTGTAATTAATTAAAGGCTGTTATTAAATTAATATAAGAGCAACCGTTCTATGTAGGTACTTATATTAAATTTATTTTGAGGGACTTACAATTTTTTCAGGGGTTAAACACAAATGTGATTTTTACTAGCTTACGCATTTACCAACCATTTAAGCTGGTTTGGGTCATCTCCAACCCCCTTTTTTAATTCAGATTTTTCCATACATTTTAAACTAAAGTTTAATCTTATTTGAATCAAAACACCCTACAGGCTTCTTTTGATTATGGATAACTAATTAAATGTGGACATTGTTACAACTAGTGTCAACAGTGGTCGCATGGTATAAAAGATACGGTGTCTTTTTAATATAATATATGTCAGGAATATTTAATTTAAACATATTATTACGTAGGTTATATAAAAGTACAAAGCTAGCAGTTTATGTAAATTAATTATTTGCTGGCGATGTAGTTGCAACAATGCATTCAGATTATAAATAATTTAAATAATAATAAACTTTGCTTTTGCCCGCGGCTTCCACAGCATGACAATGCATAGAAAAGGAAAGTCCATTTGATAATCAGTGTTAAAATTATATCAGTGATCCAAATTGGGCTCAAACTAATCAGAAATTAGTTAATGAAATGACAAAAATATGTATTTTTCAAAACATACAAATTCCTAGGTGGGTTGCAAGAAATACTGAGGAGATATTTTTTTTCAATGAAAGAGGTCATCAAGAAGAAAATCTATGTTGGAAATTAGACTAAATGGATCTGGATGAAATTTCCTAGGTATATAATTTTCCAGGGGCATTTTAACGAAGGTTTATTTAATTGCATTAGTTCTTAAGAAGTATTTAACTTAAGTTATTAATTAATTAATAACGTATTACTTACCCGCACGTCCTCGTGCTGCAAATGGCCGTGTGCGATATGACCGATGACAGGGCATTATGTTGATGCTACATATTCAAAAGTCGGGTGGCCATACTTTAAACATTTATAGCAGGACGTATGTAAGTACAATATCTCTGATAGCAAATTAGTTAT
This sequence comes from Nemapogon koenigi, assembly GCA_963924495.1. Classification (NCBI taxonomy): domain Eukaryota; kingdom Metazoa; phylum Arthropoda; class Insecta; order Lepidoptera; family Tineidae; genus Nemapogon; species Nemapogon koenigi. The sequence goes on from OZ004637.1 coordinate 2,756,963, forward strand.
TTTTACAGTGTATACTTTAAACATTTATAGCAGGACGTATGTAAGTACAATATCTCTGATAGCAAATTAGTTATTTTTACAGTGTTATTTTTTCCACTCCGGTACCTTCAAACACTTTATAAAAAAAAAGTCAAATAGTTAAATAAAACTATAAAATAACAGTGATTTTTTAATGTTCAAATTAATTGTAGTATCATTAATTGAAATTTTATTATTTGTAAATTATTAACATAACTAGCGATCATTTCACAATACATGTACATATCTGTCATTAATTGTACGGTCCAACCCGGTCCAAGCGGATATATGGTGCAGCTGTGATATTTTACTGATATTTCTTTGTTTGCCTAGTACTTGGGTATCTAGTACTTGGCAATAATATAGGTATGTATATTTATATTGGATATACATGTAAAAAAACACTTAAAACTATGAATAACATTGGTTTTTAATTTATAAGCATATAGCGATCATTTCACATATAAATGCCTCTGCGTCCGGACCAAAGAGTTGCCGGCCAGAAATGCGCAGCCAACAATGTCCGATCTAGACATACGTATTCCTGGGACATTCTCGAGTCGAGCATAATGAATAATCGAGCCGGGCAATTCGTGGTCTTGTGGTACCGAAAACATATCGCGAACACAGATCGCGTATCCATAAGATTTCTCCCTACCTACTAAAAATCGCTCAATACAAGTTTTCATCTCAATAAACAATATATATTTTCTATAGTTTTTCTTCGTTTGTAAACTCAAAAGCTTCTGGACTGATTTGAAAAGTTTCCTTAACTGTTATAAAGCTAAATAAATTAGATATGTAGGTGGATATATTATAGGCAATATTTTATTTTAGAAAAGTTAGCGTTCCGTAAGGTATAGAAATATTTGTACCCAAGTATAATAAAACCCGAGCAGAAAGTTATATAAGAAATTTCAGCGGCGGAGCCAGGGCAAAAAGCTAGCAATGAATAAAAGGAAACTGAAAGAAATATGCATTTTAATCCTAAAATTAAAGTAATTATTGTCACTTTTTATTAAAGTAGGTAGTAAAAAATAATTCATGCTGCTTAGGTATTCGCTCACATGACAATAATATAAAATAAGACATTTTTTATTGATTTATTATTATGTACTTAACTTACTTTTAAAATTAAGAAATACTGTATGCGGGTCAGGGAGGGATCTGAGTAGTAGACCTAGAAATTGTTAAAATAATAGTTCCGTAGTTGGCTAATAGATGGCGCTAGATGTATTGTAATATATGGGTAGTTGTAAAATAATAAAATTCATTCCATCTAAAGTCATCATCTCGTTTTATTAGGTTATGGGCCCAGATCACGTTTCTTTAGTTCTTTTTTTATTTATCTGATTAAAAATGTCTTCAAATTACTCAATAAATGTGCCAAAGTTAAAAGGTAGAGGAATTGCTGAAGCCTAAATAATATAAAAAATACCTATTGAAATATACTCACTAAGATTCTCGGAAAAGCCAGAAAGGATACTAAGTACAAAGAACATTTCAGGCGATATATTTCTTTCCCCTTCGAAGCCTATGAAATGATTTAGCCGAGATTTTTTCAATTCTCTCTTTTCCCTGAGCATTAGGTGAATGTACAAAATGGTTCAACGCTTTAGGCTGGATAGTAAAGATAAGAGATAGCTTGTCGTAAAAGAAATGAAACGTTGTTTATTGCAAAGACATTTGATAGAGATGCCTGTAAGAAATAGAAATATGTATTTTCAATTTGCATATTGTGGCTTCTTTTAAATAAAAGTCAAGCAAAACTTTTTCCTTGTAATTCATCACGACTCGATGTTTGCGAACGAGGTAGGAACTTCATTATACTTAGGACCGCGCCTGATTTTTAGCTTCATGCATAATAGTTTTTTCAGGCGCCGTGGATACTCTGTTTTATACTCTGTGTTACGCAATATTATGAAAATAAAAATCTCAATCCTCAGTTATATAGGTATATTATGCTATTTTATTTTAAAATATGTGCTTTAACCGACTCCGTGTCGCCTAGCTCGTTCCTCCTTATGGGAGATATAAGGATTTCGGGAACTAGCCACAATAATAATAAATAAATATATTACTCCATATTGTTTTATTTCAATTTTAATTTAGATTTAGTGATATTTACATCAGGAAAGATTTAAATTAAAGGATGGTAGATTAGGATATGATCCAGATCAAGTATAGGAATATATAGTAGTAACATAGGAGTATAGGAGAAATAGGATATATTAGAAAAAGGAGCTTGCTGGAAAATAAAAATGAAATAAATAAATAATGCTTTCCAGGATATGATGTAAACACAATAAAACATAAATAGTACTTACAAATATCATGCTCCTTTATAAGATACTAGCGGACTCGGCAGACGTTGTCCTGCCCAAACGTTGGCTTGCCTGCACTACCCCTACCCCTACCCTACCCCTACCCCTACCCTACCCTACCCTACCCTACCCTACCCTACCCTACCCTACCCTACCCCTACACCTACCCCTACTCCTACTCCTACCCCTACCCTACCCTACCCTACCACTACACCTACCCCTACTCCTACCTCTACTCCTACCCCTACTCCTAGGCAAAATTAAGTTTCGCGAAGCCGACCAAACTGAAAATCGTACTACTAATGATCTATTAAATTACTTAAATTACATTTTGTGACTATTCAATTTGGTCGCGTTCGCGATATTATCACTTTTGTTGAATGTCGGAACGCGACATTAGATTCTCCAACACGCACGCGAATTTTAACTTTGTGCGGTGACATTAGGAACACATCTACATTGCATAGACAACAATGAGTGCTTTTAATTTAAAATTAACTTTATTGAATAGCAATAAGGTTCAAATTGACTCTGTTATTATGGGAAAAAGAAAAGGGCTGTTTTTAGGGGTTTTTCGGCAATTATTCGAATTGTCTCACCTTTAAAACCTTCCCTGGATATCTAGGAATATTTTAAGACTAAAATCAGCCAAATCGGTTCAGCCGTTTTCATGTTATGTCGTGACAACGGAAAACGGGTTTCATTTTTATATATATAGATTTAGTAATCAGCTTGTTGTAATTTGTTCACTGTATTAAATTATTGTTCACTGTATAAAACGTATAAAATAAAAATTTAACAAATAATTTACATCCATATTTGTAATAAAAATTAAAATCGGTAAGTTTGTATTAAAAGTAATAAACTTGTAATAAAAAGCAGACACTTAAAAGTAATGAATATGCTAATGCATAATGGTAATAACTGTAATAATGGTTTATGAGATATTTCAAAACAACACAATTCTTAGGTATATAGGATCTTAGGATATCTATACCCAAATTTATATTAGTGTATATGGCAACCTTATATTTTTATATAACTTTCTTAGCATTCAATCTATACCCAAATTTATATTAGTGTATATGGCAACCTTATAATTTTATATAATTTTCTTAGCATTCAATCATAATGTACCTACGTACCCAATTCAATAATAATTTACGAATATTACAATAGGTAGGTAACTTTAAAAACAAGTAGAAAGCAAAAAAAACAAATTATGAATTTTATGTAGGTACATATGTAGTTAAGTATACCTACCTATAATTTTATTTAACGTTGGGCGCCATTTTATTATAGCTAAAACTCAAACACAAGTAATTTCTTTTAGCCTATATTTATTTACAACTTAAACTAATACACACCTTAGGTATAAAATCTAAAACTAACTACTCTTAACTAAATAGTTATGAGGGCGCCAGGAGGGATTCTACTAAATTGTCGGGACCCTGCCAACCCCAATGAGTGCCGTGCTCAGTCGTATGAGTAGGTAATAGTACTTCCTTCAATTTAAGGTTACTTGTTACTTCATTAGGAAAGGGCGTGTCTCATCTATTAAGCTAGAACAATAATAGGACTATGATTATTACCACTTCCAAATTACATTACATTAGTAATTTTAAATCTTAGGTACTAAAAGTTGTGTTACTTTACTTAGTGAGCTGTATGACACTTACCCCTTTCCTTTAACATTCATAACACATGAATATTGCACAAAATATAATTTCCATATAAATATGTGCTGCTCACATCAAAGTTCCATAGTGAATGAATATTTTAAATTACCTGCATTTTATTCAAAACGTAAAAATATAAATCAAGACAAAAATAAAATTCGCAACGTCTGGGATTCGGCGGTTAGCAGCGCGGTGCCTACCACCTAGCCACTTCGGCTTGTACTTGTTAGTCGAAATTTGACATAGTAATATAGCATAGATATTGCATATTCACCCTTTTAACCCATAACAACATTATGAAATAGGTGTGCTACTTAGCAATGCTAAAACCGAATTGACTAAAAATGGAAGAAAAATGTACAATTAGCAGACACTGTTCCATATTCGGATTAATTTAAATAATTCTTAAATTATAGGTAGTCAGTTACTTTGTAAGGAGGTTAACAACTATTCAAACCTCATTATATAAAAGTGGTCTCATTTACTAGCTAAATGAGCACAACGTTACAGGGGGTAATATCTCAAACTACTGAACCAATTCTAATTCTAATTCGATTACAGTTACTACAATGTAATGATCAATTGTTTTACCATCAAAATACACAATTAATAGTAATTACGAGTATAATTAAGAAATTGGATCCGCGATTCAAATAAACTCATAGAATACAAAGTTGGTTTATTTGCCCTTGTGACGCGGATCTCATCTCAGACTCAGCCTAAACACGACAAGTGTGATACTGCGAGAACATCGGGTGATCAACTGACCATTGATCAACATGTTCACCGCTTAACTATTAAATATATGTTTTATTACCAATTGCCAAATGTTTTATATTTTTATATAGGTAGCTTATTTATGTGTTTACTATGACTTATATACAAACTCTATAAAACTTCGGAATTTCTATGTCGTAGTAAACGAGTATGATAAATTCAAGACCGTTTTATTTGTAAATCAATTGACCAATTTGTTATAATTTTATAATATATATTATTTAGGTGTCTACAAAGACTTATACACAAACTCTACAAACTTCGGAATTTCTATGTCGTAGTAAACGAGTATGATAAATTCAAGACCGTTTTATTTGTAAATCAATTGACCAATTTGTTATAATTTTATAATATATATTATTTAGGTGTCTACAAAGACTTATACACAAACTCTACAAACTTCGGAATTTCTATGTCGTAGTAAACGAGTATGATAAATTCAAGACCGTTTTATTTGTAAATCAATTGACCAATTTGTTATAATTTTATAATATATATTATTTAGGTGTCTACAAAGACTTATACACAAACTCTACAAACTTCGGAATTTTTATGTCGTAGTAAACGAGTATGATAAATTCAAGACCGTTTTATTTGTAAATCAATTGACCAATTTGTTATAATTTTATAATATATATTATTTAGGTGTCTACAAAGACTTATACACAAACTCTACAAACTTCGGAATTTCTATGTCGTAGTAAACGAGTATGATAAATTCAAGACCGTTTTATTTGTAAATCAATTGACCAATTTGTTATAATTTTATAATATATATTATTTAGGTGTCTACAAAGACTTATACACAAAACTCTACATACTTCGGAATTTTTATGTCGTAGTAAACGAGTATGATAAATTCAAGACCGTTTTATTTGTAAATCAATTGACCAATTTGTTATAATTTTATAATATATATTATTTAGGTGTCTACAAAGACTTATACACAAAACTCTACATACTTCGGAATTTTTATGTCGTAGTAAACGAGTATGATAAATTCAAGACCGTTTTATTTGTAAATCAATTGACCAATTTGTTATAATTTTATAATATATATTATTTAGGTGTCTATAAAGACTTATACACAAAACTCTACATACTTCGGAATTTTTATGTCGTAGTAAACGAGTATGATAAATTCAAGACCGTTTTATTTGTAAATCAATTGACCAATTTGTTATAATTTTATAATATATATTATTTAGGTGTCTACAAAGACTTATACACAAACTCTACAAACTTCGGAATTTCTATGTCGTAGTAAACGAGTATGATAAATTCAAGACCGTTTTATTTGTAAATCAATTGACCAATTTGTTATAATTTTATAATATATATTATTTAGGTGTCTACAAAGACTTATACACAAAACTCTACATACTTCGGAATTTTTATGTCGTAGTAAACGAGTATGATAAATTCAAGACCGTTTTATTTGTAAATCAATTGACCAATTTGTTATAATTTTATAATATATATTATTTAGGTGTCTACAAAGACTTATACACAAACTCTACAAACTTCGGAATTTCTATGTCGTAGTAAACGAGTATGATAAATTCAAGACCGTTTTATTTGTAAATCAATTGACCAATTTGTTATAATTTTATAATATATATTATTTAGGTGTCTACAAAGACTTATACACAAAACTCTACATACTTCGGAATTTTTATGTCGTAGTAAATGAGTTTGAAAATTTTAAGTCCGTTTTATTTGTAAATCAATTGACCAATTTTATAAAATAAGTTATTTAGGTGTCTACAAAGACTTATACACAAACTCTACAAACTTCGGAATTTTTATGTCGTAATAAATGAGTAAGAAAAATTCAAGGCCGTTTTATTTGTAAAGCAATTGACCAATTTGTTATAATTTTAATAAGTACTTATTATTTAATTAAAATTAATTAACATTAAAAGCAAAATAAGTTGATATTTTAAACTTTAATAATTTTATCTAGAATCTGCGGCTCGAAAACGTAAAAGTTTGTCTATGACAATGTGCACTGGGCGAATTTGTTATAAAATGCAAGAAACATGATTCTGGAGAAATAATCAACTTTAATATTTTTTACGGCAGTTATAAGTAAAAGTTCTAAATACCTAAATTATTCCTAACGCACTGGTCCGATTTGTTATAATTTATGATTTCAATCATCAGTAAATAGTACATAACCATCTGTGAAAGAATAAACTTTTTTAAGATTATTTCATTTTATGACCTAATATTCCGTTCCAGTATTGGACTACTGGTGACAGACGGACAGACAGACAGACAGACACAGAGAGACGGACGGACAGCGAAGTCTTAGTAATAGGGTTTCCGTTTTTACCCTTTGGGTACGGAACCCTAAAAAGCGGACACTCTTACTGCTGCCACATCGCTAGGTATAAAGACCGTGAAGGTGTGTTGTGTGCTTATTAGGCTATTTTCTTAATAAAATTTCATAATTTCAATACACTGTCATGTCGGGCTGGTACAGCTGCCTCCGAAGCGGAAACAAACAAAATTACGAATTCGTCGCTTTCGCTACTGAAATGATTGGACCGTGGAGATTGGGAGCCAAAACTTTTTACAAAACTTTAGCTAAGATGCTCGTCGATACTACAGGTAACCAGGAGCTGGTGCGTTTTTAGCCTTCCAACGGGGGAACGCAGCTAGCGTCCTGGGTAAGTACTATGGCGCAGGAATTTTCAGATTTTAATTTTATTAATTAATATTACTTTTAAGATGTCTGGTATTAACTAAGCAGACCCTGGTATTCGATTCCGGATCCCGACCATGTACCAATGGGTTTTTCAGTTAAAAACTTATGTACATAACCCGACAAATCACACTTGCTTTAGAGGCATTTCCATCTAAATATACTTCAACAGAACTAACCACTCGTTAGGTAGGTGTAGCCTCACAAATACCATCGGCTAAACGAGGGAGACTTGGTCTTCCGCTGGGTACCCTGGAACCGTAACACGGTTTCCGGAGCTGTAAGGCAACCCGTGAAGATAAAATAAAAGTTTGATTTCATGTTTAGATTTAAATGTGCAGTAAATAATAAATTTAATTTTATCAAAACAGATGGAATTGTTGCGGAGCTTTATGAAAATATTACATAGAGATAACAGACGGAAAAACTTGGCTAGGTTCCAAATGTTTGAGTTCGAAAACCTAAAAAGTGAGTAGAAAAAATTAAAATCAACCACAAAACATGAATAAGTTTAATTTTAAGATTCTGCAGTTACCTTATAAATACTATTTACATAAACCATTAATAATAATTATATTTTAACAAAACTTTTTACAATTTTCGTAACCTACCTAATAGGCAAAGTGACATTATCACAAATACAATTCTCACATTCTTCCAATTACATTTCAAAATTTTCGTTTAGTTGAAAATTTGCAATTTAGTGCACCAGGATGCATTGAATATGCAAATCAATCTGATAAATAATTTATTTAATTCTACATAGTAGGATAGAGGTTTAGGTTGACGGCCCACTGCAAGCGAGAAGCTATCGGCGAGTCACTTTATAGCAAAAAAGAAGAGTGTAATAGTATCGAATATTTAAATTTAAAAATTTTTTATACCTACTTATGTTATTTTTTTGGTAAAAGCCGTACAAGGCTTCGCAATCATTAGTTTGATATCACTGCTCACTATATGTGGGCATTAATGCAATATAATATATATTTATTTAAAAAAATATTGGTGTGTCGATGAGGGACGCCATCCAGATGCGAAGCTATATTTTACTGCATTTTTCAGCGATATCTACCGGTCTCTTACTAAACTTTAAATGTTACGTAAGTATAAGATGCCGCTTAATTTCAGGTATGACACTTTTTTTGCGTTATGAAACTTCGCTTCAAATACTTACATATTTCGAATATGTACTGTCCAGAAACGGACTCTCAATGGTTTTGATTAAACTCTGCCTAAATCCACTTAGATATTGAGATTCATTTTGAAATCACAGATAAAATCAACAAATATAATTTTAGAAAAGAGGAAATGGATGTTGGTTTGGTCTTTCAGCTATAAACTACACTCACCAAGAACTGCACGCCCGCGGTGTGGCGACAGCTTTACAGAAATTAATTTGTATTTATTTATTTGTGACTACATAATAATTAAGAAACCCGTAAAATTCATTATCACTATCAGCAAACGTGCTCATTCCAGAATACGTACAATCACGTCTTTTGAAAATATATTCTTTCACCATGAAATCTTAAGTTTATACAAACGTTGAAACATTTTAGAGTAAACATTATTCTTTATTTATAGGAAAATATAAATTACAGTTATGCAAGTTATGGGGTTTCAGGAATTATATTAATAAGTAGATATTTATAATTTGAAACAAAGACTAATCGAGTAACAGAGTCCACTTTGAATGTTTAGATAAAACATATACCTATAACTGTCTAATTAAAAATTTAATTACAGTATTTACCCTAATATAGGTACCTACACATGATTTCAGCTCTAAATAAAATATACCTACAATGTATGTTTATAATTTCTATATAAATATTTGATCTCGATGACAAATGTTTTTGTTAAAATTAACAAAATTATTATCGACTTAATTATCATTAAAAATGTGGAATGCCGGTTGCAGTAGAAATTAATTATACTGAAATGTGCAGCGGGACTTTATTAAAAAAAACAACATAGGTAGTACAACAATTATGTAACACATTTTCTTCGTACTAATTGTAATTTGTTCAAATTCTTAATTAGACAATCACACAAACTCGGTGAATAGGCTAACCGTAGTCTTTCTCTCGTTGTAAAATCCTGAGTTTCATTTCTCTTACATAAGCAGCAAGCTCGTCTTCTAAATCTTCTTTCTTTACGTCCTTTAAACTACTATTACTAATAGAATCCATCCTTGAGGCTCTACGGTTTGGGTTTTCTTGGTAATTTCGTTCACATGGAGTGCAAACTTCTCTGGTTATGCAAACATTGGGATGCCCTTCCTTCCTATGATGGCATGCATTACAATGTCCGCAGTAGAAAGCGTAATATTGCTCTCGTGTTTGAATACCAGCTCTGAAGCTGTTGTTTAAAGACGTCATTGACTTTGAAGCGAAAGAGTCCCCATGGTGCCTTCTTTCGTTACGGAACCTTGGCGTTTCATTTCTAACAGAATTACCTGCGAAATAAATTGAATTTATTAATAACTATGAAAGGATTCCATATCAAGGTGCAATGTTTGACAGTTGTCTCAGGACAGCCACGGCAATATTACTTGGCAAAATAATTTGATTTGTTAGAATGTGACCCATATGAAATGAATGTGAAAAATAGAACAGAAGTTGGTTTATTTATTTTGTACAATATTATATTCGGATCCGATGTTGAGATGAGATAAGGGAGCAATGTGGATTAAAATATGTCTGTTATGAAAATAGAAAATGAAAGGGGAATTACGAATGTCAAAGACAATATGATATAACAATTTCACAATACATGTAAAAAGTTCCATAAATGTGGAAGAAGCCAAGAGATGTATTTAAAAACTATGGCTTGCCCTTCAGCTCCCGGAAGCCCTATTATAGTTTAGCCGATATGTTAGTTTTTGAAATTACTGTAAATTATAGTTGAAATTTATAATGGTCATGGTAGAAAAAAATAATTATTGCGGTATGTTTTACCTGAGTTGTCTGTGCCACTACTGGTTGGGTTTCGTTGGAATGCCAGCGCAGAGTACGAGCGCCGTTGACTGGCAGACCGCTGATATCCGCAGCACCGCAACAATGTGTTCTGAAAATTATTGCCTGCGAACTATAACATGTTGTCGAGGACTATAATATTCCAAAAGGGGCTTTTATTTGGCACCTGTGGAACTGATGGCTTAAACTAGCTTTTTCCCAAGACTCCACCTGCCTATTTATGATACCATAGCTATTAGACGAAAATTAATTTAATAATTAAAAACCTCCCGACGCAAAATATGAACATTTAAAAACATGAAATAATTTCTATTCACAGGATCGAAAATCAATCATAAACAATCATAAGTGCATCGGGAATTGCGCTGCAATGAACTATCACTCTATCGTACCTATATATATATTATACTATGTTAATTTTGTACCTACTTAATGTAAGTAATATCAGCGATCCCCGACGCATTTATGATTGTTTATGATTGCTTTTCGAGCCTTCGAGCCTGTGAATAGAAATTATTTGATGCATTTTGAATGTTCATGTTTTGCGTCGGGGGTTTTTAATTGACAAATTATTTTTTATTTCCCTCTTCTTAATCTACATTATAACTCAGTAGAAGTTGCTCACATCCCTTCAACAGCTATAAAAGAGCTAATGATCTTCAAACGGCTAAACAGATATTCTTGGATCATAGTTAAGAACAATCTCGATTAAGTCACCTTTCAAACAAAAAAAACTAGATCATAATCGGTTCATCCGTTTACACACACGTTAAACTTATAACAGCCCTCTCTTTGCGTCGGGGGTTAAAAATACACATACACACTGTGACATTGCCTTTATAATATTTGGTATACGACATGTTTGATATTTTGTAAAGGCTGAAATAATTTGAATGAAAGGTTTTTAGACTGTTTTATATCTAATCTAATAGAAAAGCTTTAGCAGAAAGACTAAAATAGTCTGGTAAAAAATTGGGCAAGGTGAAGGTGATATTTATGAACAACAATGGAAATGCTTATTTCTACATACACATACCTTCACGCCTGTTTCCCATAAGAGCAGGCAGAGCGAATGGAGCGCCACTTCTCTCGATCTTTGCATACTTCTCTTGCTTCATCCACATCCATACATCGCTTCATACATGCACGTCTATTTTTAGTACTGCGTACTTGACCTTTTGAACATCAGATATATATGGTTAATGAATTTATTTCCACGTAAAATATTATGTCCATTGTCCATGTGGACGGAGATATTGATCAATGAAAAGCTAATTAGAAGTAGATTCTAGTTACGTCAGCTAGTGCAAATTCATTGGTAGATGCTTAGACGTAAATTTTATCAAAGGAGAATTCGAGAATTAATTCAATTTATACAGAATTCTGGAGAGAAGCATTCGTTCAAGGAAACACATAATAACATCACGCATGGCTGAATTACAACGGGGTACTTAGGTTAATAATCATTGGTTATATAGTCCTATATATAATTACTATGTCTTACTAAACTAAAACTCGCAAGTCTAATATTTCGTTTAATAAGGATATATTAGTTGATAAATATCAAACGCCAGTATGTTGATAAGTGAAAAAGAGTTAATGAAGAATTTTAATTTTTTGGTAACTATCCATCATGTTGCCTAATAATTAAGATCTGTTTTAGTTCATTTGATGATTTTTTATCCATGGCAATATTTAAAATACGATGTTGCTATAGTCTGTCCAGTGAAGCGTGTCATTTTAAAAGAGCGCCAAATTTAAAAAATCTTAAGCGCTAGACTTGATACTTTCAATTTTTATGATGGTACTTGATTAAAATACTTTTATTTAGCAGAGGTTTTATTAATATAAGAATACATATAGAGACCATACAAAGAAAACTCAGCTTGCCAGTCAACTACAGGCCACACGCAATGACTTTTTATATGATTATATCACACGTCTTAAATACTCAAAAGGCCACACGCAATAATTGTTGCCATCATATAAATGCCATAGACAATATTTTTTAGCCCTATTTTTTCGATTGTTTAGAGTTAAAAAATGTTGAATATATGTAAGGTATGTTAAAAATTTCTGACAAAAGGATTATTATTATATCATATTTACTCTATACTATGTACCAAATTTATTTAAATTCGTTTCAAAACTGTAAACGGTATAATTGTCTGACAGACTGAACAAACTTCATAAATGTGCATAACAAATTACAATACAATACAAACATACAGGTGAATGTTTAATACATACATACAGGTTCTTATCTTAAACAGAATTATAGAATTTACCAAAATCAACGAAAGTATCAAACCTAATAATTCCGCATATAAAGAGTATGTAACTATAAAAGTGACAGTATAAATGTTGTCATACTAAAACTTTAAAAATAACCAAATGATACGATTCATTAGACAGACTCTAGAAATAAATGTTGGAATCGTTAAAATTGGTGTGGTCATACTAGGTTTTGAACTACACCTGTGGACTTACAAGATTTTGCAAAAAAAGGAGGACTTACTTGACTTTGATTAAGAACTGTCATTGAAAGACGTTAAGGGGTCGAACTAATAATTTGATAATTTTACGGAAATCTCGGTGCGCGAAGTGGTTGATCGGTTATTTTTAACCGAACTTCAAAAGAAGGAGCAGGTTCTCAATTCGTCGTAATCTTTCTTTTTTCTAATGTAGGTATAATCCACGATTACTTGAAGACCGACCAGGTGGTCATGATCTGATGATGGGATCCTGGAGAAATGGAGAACTCTTCAAATTTTATAGGCACACTTGAAGCGATTCGAGTATTTTTTTTATTTGGTAAACACATTTTGGTTTTGAAGGCGGTTTTTTTCTTCAAGTTTATTAGGACATAGGTAGATATTACTGCCGTGTCTCTAATTTGTAAAGAGTTGACCTATGTATGTTTTGTAGAAACTTATTCATATTTACTAAATGATGATGGAAATGGGAAAAATCTGGTATACTAATGCTAACAAATAAAAATGTTTAATTGTTCTTCTTTCACGCTAAAACAGAGTAACGGATCGATAGGCTACTTTTTCTTATTCCCGCAAGTCTATATAGACATTAAGTAGCCCACGCACGCACTGGTCCGGTATCTCACAGAAAATTTTCGGTCAACTATAAAGTTTGTAGATATTGATTTTCTAAATCTTTTAATACAGTTGCCAAAATAAATATATAAATTTGTCACAACAGTACACACACATACCTTTTATAAGATAGCTTATTTTGAAAACATAATTAACGAACTTTACATTGTTTTGAAACTTCAATTTTCTCTAATGACAAAAGGGAGACGAGATCATAAACATTAAATTAACATTATCTCAAAATGTTAATCAAATTACTGACAACTTCTTACAGAAAAGCGCGGGACCATAAAGATCTGATAAAGATGATTCTAATGTCATGGCGACCAACGCACGCGTCCCGCCGTGGCATGATGAGGAATCCAGTTTAATCCGTCCGATAGTTGTAATTAGTCAGTGATTAATAGGGCATATCACGGCCGGTGGGATCATATTAAATACCGATCAATCGGTATATACACTATAAAGGCTATAATACTTGACATTGTCAAATCACCGATTAAAATTGGTGGAGCCATAATAAAGGAACAAGAAAAAGATCCTAAAGATATCGGGTTCCAATCTAAGGACTCGCTTATAAGCATAAGTAGATGAATAGTTGTTTATATACAATTTGAAATTAATTGGTTACAGGCTTCTGTCCGCGGTATCACGTGGTTTCACCCGCGTGGAAATAGCCTCTCCCCCGCCCGCTTTTGCGGTATAAAAGTCGATCTAGTGAAAAATAAAAACAAATCTATCCCACGAGAACCATACATTTTTCCGGCATAAAAAGTAGCATATGCACTATTCTCTGTGCCGAATTTCATCCAGATCCGTTCAACAAACATACATACATCCATACAAACTTTCGCGGTTATAATATTAGTGGGACTAGTGGGATGGGATTATTGGTAAATATTTATGATGTTTATTTGTATTGTTGTTTTGCATTATGACAAGAATTTGTCCGCGACTCTGCTCGTGTTAAAATTTGTGTAGAAATAAGCTATAAATAATACTCCAAAAATCTGTTACGTAGCAAGTCTTCATATACAATTAACATTACGGTGTGATAATCCGAATTTTAAAACGGATCCCTGAAATTGGATACGATCTGATCAATAAGGATTTTCGGAGTGAAATTTCTGTGTAGCTCGTAATTATAGGCTAGACTTAAATTACCTACTTAAATTAATTGGAACATTTTTAGGCCTTTTTGTATGGGGGGTCCTGATTAAATTCCCCATTTATAAATATATATTATACTAGCATTCCGCCCCCTGCTTCGCCCATGGATATTTTCGATCAAAATAAAATATACCCTATAGCACTCAGAGATAATGTAGCTTCCTATTAGTAAAAAAAATTTAAGAATCGGATCAGTAGTTTCAGATATACTCGTACATACACACATACTTAAAAAATTCGCACTATCTCTTTATAATATTAATTAGCGGACCGGCAGACGTTGTCCTGCACAAACGTTGGCTTGTCTGCACTACCCCTACACCTTATATATTATACTAGCTGTCCGCCCCCGGCTTCGCCCGTGGATATTTTCGAACCTGCACTACCCCTACCCCTACCCCTACCCCTACCCCTACCCCTACCCCTACCCCTACCCCTACCCCTACCCCTACCCCTACCCCTACCCCTACCCCTACCCCTACCCCTACCCTTACCCCTACCCCTACCCCTACCCCTACCCCTACCCCTACCCTTACCCCTACCCCTACCCCTACCCCTATCCTGTTTCCCACGACTTCGTACGTGACTATTTCAGAATGTTGGCAAACATACACTTCATACATAGCTTTTGTCCAGTTCTTCCTCGTAGTCAAATTATTCGTAACAATTTGACAAAATAATTTGACTACGAGGAAGAACCTCTTTTGTCATGTTCACCTCTGCCCACCCCGTTCCCGTCGTCATGCCCTGATGGTATATATCCTATGTTACTCAGGGATAATTAAACATTCTAATGGTGAAAGAATGATCAAAATCCGTCCAGTAGTTTTTAAGTTTATTCGAAACAAACATACAAACAAATCTTTCCTCTTTATAATTTATAAGAGATTGTAATATATACCTACATGGTGTAACGTCATGAACGGTCAGTATGGGGAAATCTGAAACTATAAAAGATGGAGAAATATGTTCTAAGGAACCATGTCGTCGTTTTTGAAGGAATAACTTTTAGTTTCATCTCTTACTTATGGAAGCGAGACTTGGGTATGGAATAAAAAGCATGAAAGTAAGATAAATGCAGTGGAAATGCGGACTTAGAATGCGTGATATAAAGCGTATTGACTGCATCGGTACGATGTCATTAGAGAAGAATGCGAAGTGAAAGATCATGTTGTGACTAAAATGAGAAAAAGTAGTTAATGCTGGTTTGGA
Source organism: Nemapogon koenigi (assembly GCA_963924495.1). NCBI lineage: Eukaryota > Metazoa > Arthropoda > Insecta > Lepidoptera > Tineidae > Nemapogon > Nemapogon koenigi. The sequence goes on from OZ004637.1 coordinate 2,772,941, forward strand.
CACGTTGAAAGAATGAAGGATGATTAAAACGGTTTATATGGCTGAAGTGAAAGGAAATGCTAGTAGAGGACGACCTAGGTGTACTTTTATTGAACATATAAAAAATGTATTGAACAATGGAAGTACACACAATCGCCGAGCGTGTATGAAAGGTATGATGAATATAAAAGAAGCGAACGAGGTATATGCCAAGAACGTAGCAAATGGCGTTCGATTGTCTCTACCTACTCCTCTTGGGACGAAAGGCGTGATGATGAATAGGTCAAAAAGTATAAAAAAATTGTGAGGGAAACTGATAATGATAGCTATAATGAAATTGCATAAAATAATTAAATACACCAATTTTCTTTTAATTGTTGACACAGAGTTTCATAGCAGCATTTATTCTTTTAAACCATACCCTATACAATATTTTTTTGTAATAAAATAACATAACATTGAAAATGACCGGATTCGATTTCCGAGTCTTGTATAATCTATCTATCATCACGCCTTTTATCCCAAAAGGTGTAGGCAGAGACAATGGTATGCCATCGATTGTATGTACTTTTATCAACATTTTTTAAATATTTTTAATAAAAGTACAAGTGACACCTAGTATGCGTTTTTTGAAAATCAGTGAACATGGTATGTAAGAAGAAGGTTTTCTATCTCTTATAGTTTCATACTGACCCGTTTCAATGATAGATAGATTGCGAATTAATTTGTCGAACTAAGTAATCGTAATTAGTCAATCGAACAATATGCGCAACTCACCTTGAAAGCATCTCTGAACTTGTGTGACATAATATGGTACAATATTGGGTTGATACAAGTTGACAGATAATAGAATACTCCTGAAGCGTAAGTCAGTATGGAGTAAATGATGAGTAGTCCAGGAGCTCGCTCGTGATGATCTTCTGACGTACCGTAGATGGCCACTAATCTTTGTGCGTGGAATGGCGCCCAGCATATGAAAAATGCTACCACAACCGCAACTGTAAAAAAATCTGTTGTTAATATTGCTTGATGTAATGAAAAGAGAATGAAAGTGAGAAGCAAAGACTTTGCTTCTCGCTTTCATTCTCTTTTAATTTCTACTTAGTACCTATTCTATTCGAAAAACTAAGACTGGTTCCTCAATAAAGCTTGTCACAGACGACGCAGATAATATAAGATATCTGTATCTCTCTTCATAGAAATCTTTGGGTATATTATCTGCGTCGTGTGTGTACTCGGTGTACTCCTAAAGATTTCTATGAAGATATGCAGATATCTTATAATATCTGCGTCGTCTGTGACAAGCTTAAGGTACGTGTTTTCTCCAAGAGACTTTAACAGAGGGCAATAATGAGATTTAAGGTTGGAACATGAATGTGACCAAACGGGTAGAACGCAATTATTGTATGAATAAAATGTTAGATGGGTGACGCCCGCTGAACTCGCGGACTACTTCCCGTCCTCTCTGTTTACGGATTGTTAACAATTTGAAATAATTGCAAAGTTGTTACTTTCTAATAAATATTGTAATACTATTTCTAATAAATATATTCATGAGTTGTACTAAAAGCGCCTTCTATTTATTTTTCTCTGTGGGGGCTGCGTAGTTTATATTAACCCACATTTGTCGGGTTTCAACCCGACTGTTATAGCTAGCTGGATGAAGCGAATACGGCTATTAACTATTAGGTATTGAATAGTAACACTGCACGAGTTAGGTAAATATGTTTACTGCTATTCTACAAACAAGTTAAATTAAATAAACAAATCAAAATAACGCGCGCGACCCACAACACGAACTATGGACGACTCGTTGGCAGTCGGCGCCGGCGGACAGCGAGCGGTAGGTACTCCGCTGCGTAAGGTTGTGGCCTCGAATTAAATTAATGTATAATAAATAATATATTTAATAAGGTCGCCACATCTCCAAGAGGGAGATGAAAAGTAGAGTGTACTCGTCCGCAAAATTCGGCTTCTCTCTGGATTCAAAATAGCGCCCTCAAATATTATTATTATTTTATTATTTTAAATAATAAATATTATTTTGCTCCCTTATGATACGTGGACTAAATAATGTGAGCAGAAAATAAGGTAGGTATACACTACGTTCAGTATCTAGAACTACTATAAAATGTGTGGAATTGTTGATTTATTGATAAGAAAAACTGCATTCGTAGATTTTAAAAAAATACATGAAAAATTGTATGAGAAGTGATAATGATACGTAGATAATATAAGTTCCGGAAATCACAAAATAATTAAATAAGTACAGCATTTTCTTTAACCAACATATTTTTCTAAAATTTTCCTATATAAATAACATTAACTTTTTTGGAAAATTACAGGCGAATCGAGTCGAGCAGTGTATGAAGTTTTCAAATCCTATGAATGCAGTTTTTCTTACCTTTGAAATCGACGAAATGGTTCCTTTCGTATACTCTATACACTCTAATATGCTGTTATTATATTAAATTAATTTTGTTCTTATCTTGTTTCAGAGCATATTCTGCATAAAAATTCAGGCTAAATATATAACATTATGAAATCACAGAGAGTCACAGTATATGATTTATAAATAAATAAATAAAATTACTTCTATAATATTCAAATTATTTCAATGTTATTGAGGCACCTACTCGTTATTTACATAATGCTAATTTTAAACTCAGAAAGTGTGCAGTCAGTGCCATCTCAACTGCAATGAATAACAAAATACTGAACGTTCGAAAATAGGTCATCGATTGATATATTAACGGAAAATTTCAGAAGATATCTGTATTATATTACGGGACTTCATATAATGTATCTATTTCCTGCTCAAAATATCCTAGACACGTTCCCATTGGTCTTAAATCTCCAAAGAAGAGACGTATTGCGGCGTTTTGCCATTTCTGCAATGTAAGCTACATAACCTTCTAGGATGTCTATTGAAGATTTGTATTCCAAACTTTATTTTTCTCATATAATATACCATCATGTATTTTTACTATATAGAAATAAAAATTCCTGCGAACCAATTTTACGAAATTAACATTTTAATGTCACTGGTATGTTCTTTGATCGTAAGAATGAGATTAAATTAGAAGTGATTCGATTATACTAGCGCTAATATCAGGAACTAGATCGATTTTAAACCGATTTTTTCATTTGAGGACGGTTTTAGCTACAACCCAAAAGAGCAGAGTAGTAACCATAACGTCAGCCAATTAGAAATTTCCCCTGGAAAGCTAGTAAAGGTATATTTTCTTACCCAACATTTTGACGACTCTTCTTGTAGATTGGCTAACTTTTCTCCTCAACTTGTTATCAGATCGCAACATACTATTGTGTTCGTGATCAGTCCTCACGGCCTTCCCAATTCTACTTTGGTGTAAATGTAGTCCAATCAGCGAATACAAAACAGTTATTAAAATCATCGGCGTGAAGAAAAACAAAAATGTTGATATTTCAAACGAATGTTCTACTATCACTCTTGTTTGTAAACACATTGTTACACCTCTATGCTGTCTTATACCAAATTGTAGCGCTTGAGGCAATGCTAATGCCATAGAAACTAACCACAGAAACACTATGTGCTTTGCAGCCCTTGAAAGTTTCGACATCCTATACGATTGAAACGGATGACATATAGCTAAATATCTCTCAACTGTGAATAAAGTTATTGTTAAAACACTAGCGTTTGTTGAAGTTTCTGCTGCCAGACCTCTAATAAGGCAAAATGCTGGTCCAAAAACATACGGCCATTTTGACCACATTGAATACATTTCTTGAGGCATACCACTTACAAGTAATAGTAAATCTGATACAGCTAAACTAAATAAATAGTAATTGGTTGCTGTATGCATGGATTTATTTCTTATAATGACCAAGCATGTAAATATGTTCCCAAGCAACCCTGTTATGAATATAATTGTATATAATACTGTTATTGGTAACACTATGTACAAAGGGTCTCTTTGAGGTCCAAAAATTAAGGTGGGATCCACAGGACCCGCTTCTGTGATATTCGAAATATTTGACACTCCATCTTGGATACTCTCATTTATATACAGCATTTTATTTATCTTTTAATGAAGTCGCGGTCATGATCGCTTTTGGAGGTTCAGCCTTTTTACATTTTCATATTGGTTTTTCACCTGAAACAAAAAGAAAATGTAATTAGGTGCCATATTCTGAGTTTTTCTGTTATTTCAGTAGCGTGGCTGGAAAGTTAAAAAACACACACATATATTACTCTATCTATATAAATAAAAATTAAATGCTGATCATTTAAAGCGCATCACTTGAGAACGGCTGGACCGATTTGGCTATTTTTTAAAATGTTTGTTATAGTCTGAATAAGGTTTTTAGGGGAAGAAAAATTTGAAAAGTTGTCCGGAAAATTGGTAAATTCTCTTATCTTTCTTTATGGGATTTTTGAATAAATGCAAGAGCATTATTAGGGGATGAAAGTAAATATGGGCTCCACGGGCGAAGTCGGGACGGAAGTCTAGATATCAAGAAAAAATAACTTATAAACTCAGTTTTTTTCAAAATTTCATAATCAGTTAAGAATTATCCGTCGCATAAAAAATAAATCATCAAAGTCGGCCCACAACACTGGCGGAGTAATCGGTGTAAGTACACACAAAAAAAAACGGTCCGAATTGAGAACCTAATTTTTTTTTTTCGAAATCGGTTAAAAATACGCAAGATTTTGCCTATCATATACTCTGTGGCAGAAATACAGTTCTAGAAAGCCAGAGAAATAAAAGTTAAGTACTAAAAATAGACCTGCCTTGAAATATGGGATCTAGAGAGGTCCATCGTTTCTGGCTAGTTACTCCTATGCGAAACAGGCGTAAAGGTACGAATGTAGTAATGAACAGACCAAATGTTAATACGATAATAAGACATTACGCCAGATTATTTGTAAAATCAAAATCAGTGCCTATTGTTGAAAATGGCTGCTAATTTCATTGAAATAAACACAAGTTAGTCAAAATAACATAGCAGACATAATATTATCTTGTTGTTTCTACGCCAGAAAGATTTAGAATTGTTTATCAATTACAAAGTTTTGAAGTTCGTAATCTCAAGCAAAACACAGCGAATTTTCTGCTTCGGAGGGCTCAGGGCATGTGCAACCGGTGTCAGTCTTCTCGTACTTCTATAGAAGAAGTGACAGTTCTAGTCCCATTAAGTGCACCGACATGTTTGCCATCACGTATTCTGTTGATTATATCGTATAGACCGTGAAGGTTTTCATGACAAAATTATGAAATACAAGGTGTTTTTACCAAAACTCCGTTTTTAGTAGTTAACCTTAATTGAAAAAAAAAAAAATTATTATATGTTAGTTTTCCATTCAGCTATCACTGTTCTATTTTTGTCACCATGTTCCATTACAATTTCATAATCTATTTTACCATACCCATGAGTACCCATACCACTCCGCATCCACCAAAATACTAAAATTTAGATAATTTTGTAAGAATAGGAACATAGCAGTAGAAATCTGAATTATAAGAAATATGACGCATCGCGCAGTTTGTTGTTTTACACTGGACAAACGGTATTAGGTTGCTGATGAAAGATCAATGACCATCTAAGTGCTTATAATTTATTTTGAATATAAAAAGGTAAGAGTAATCTATAGAGAATGATCAAAACAATGTGATTGCCTCCTCTTACGGCAAAGTATCAGAGGATGGGAGGGGAAATAAAAAAAACCTACCTCTATTCACACGTCGTTACCTTCAAAATTATAATTTACTATTCAAATATTATACTTGTTTTTGTTTATCCTCATTTAAAATTATTCATAAATGTTCACAACTCATCATGATTTTCAGTTTTCTTCACCAAATATTGAAAGATTTTTTACGCAGTCACATCAATCAGCGATTTAAATACAATGTAGTAAGATAAATAAAATGAAACAACGAAAACAAAAATAAAATAATACACTATGCTAATACGCAACAATGAAGTTTTTATAGCTTCTAACTTTACATCAATAATTTACTTGAAAGTTTCTTCTAAAGTCGTAAAGGCTACTTACTACCTACTTAATGGTTTTGGGAACCTAAACTTCGTAGCAAGGGACGTATATCAATGTAAAACAATGAAAAATATATTACACTAGCGGACCCGGCAGACGTTGTCCTGCCCAAACGTTGGCTTGCTTGCTATTTCCTTCGTCCGTGAAAAACAACTACCACTACCACTACCACTCCCACTACTCCTACTCCAACCCCTACCACTACCTCTACTTCAACCCCTACCACTACCACTCTCACTACTCCTACTCCAACCCCTACCACTACCTCTACTTCAACCCCTACCACTACCTCTACTCCAACCCCCACCACTAACTCTACCCCTAATCCAACCCCTACCACTACCGCTACCCCTACTCCGACCACTACCACTACACCTAATGTAAAACAATGAAAAATATATATAACTAGCGGACCCGGCAGACGTTGTCCTGCCCAAACGTTGGCTTGCTTGCTATTTACTTTCCTTCGTCCGTGAAAAACAACTACCACTACCACTACCCCTACTCCTACCACTACCACTCCCACTACTCTTACTCCAACCCCTACCACTACCTCTACTTCAAGCCCTACCACTACCTCTACTCCAACCCCTACCACTAACTCTACCCCTACTCCAACCCCTACCACTACCGCTACCCCTACTCCGACCACTACCACTACACCTATCTCTAGTCCTACCTACCACTACTTTTAGCGAGATTAAAAATATTTTTCCGATTTTTTTTTCTAAACCACCCCCTGTATTGCGCGAGAAAACATCATGACCAATCGATTTGACATTTGAATTTTTGTTTCGGTCATCAAAGTCGTTCCATACAAAATGTATGAGAAAATGTTTTTTCTTTATAATTTTTGTTTTCGTGTATTTTTACAATGTTTGTATAGTTATTCTGCTATTCGAACAAGCCCGACTTTATATATCGACGTGAGATTTTACACAAAGGCTGTTGAAGGGCCGAAGAGTGACACCTACTTTTATCCCCATAAAATATTTAATTCCCCCGGGAAATAAATATTTTTGAAAAACAACTTTTCTTAATAAAAGTGGTAGATAGAGGTCTATTTTTAGAAGTGACACGTGAAAGATATTTTTGAGACAGCTGTAATATTTTCTTATTTGAGTTGTAATTGCAAAATACCAGAAATCACTATCGTTTCACAATAAAATTATAGTATTGTAACTTTTCGCCCCCGGCTTCGCCTGTGGATATTTTAGAATAAAATAAAATATAGCCTATACCTATAACACTCCCTATTAGTGAAAAACATTTCAGAATTGGATCAGTAATTTCTTAAACTTACAAACTTTACCTCTTAGTATTTATTTATTAGTATATTTAAATATATAGTATACATATCTGTGTATAAGCAAGAGTTAATCGAAGTGTTCAGTTAAAATAAATAGTGATTTTCTTCAATAAATCTTTCCGGGAGCCCAATTTTTATTACCTGTAAGCCCATAACCGCCTATCTCCTTCCTTTTGATTTCATATAAAGCTCTGAACCTTTTCCGGTCGCATCATTTACTTACTTATTCACGTTATTTCGATACATAGAGTCGATTTACGGCACGAGGAAGAAAAATAGAAAGTCTATAAAGTGATCAAAGTAAATATTTGATGTACGGCGGAAACATGCGTAAGAACAAAGGAAAGATCTTGAAGAATTGCTACGCCGAAAGTTTAAAAAAAAATGTTTTGATGAACTTCAAATGGGTTTTTAGGATTCCGTAGCCTAACGGCAAAATTAATCTTTGTAATTTCGTCACCGATCATGTCCGTCCATCCATCACAAGCAGGAATGGAGAAATTGTGTATAACCCATCAGTAGGAAAAATATGCAATAGAGCTTCTTGAATCCCGGCCATGTACCAATGGGTTTTTTTTATAATTAAAAACTTATACCTCAATAGAACTGGCCACTCGTTAGGTATAGCCTCAAAAATACCATCGGCTAAAAGAGGGAGGTTTCGGGAGCTGTAAAGAAACCCGTGAAGAAAAAAAACTTCTTAAATTACTTTTTACCATAAATATTTCGCGAGATACGAGCTCCTAAAATCACATTACTAAATAAAAATACACTATAAGCCATAATTTCATTTTGTTTATTACATATTAACTAAAGATCATTTTTCATGTCGTGTACTCTCAAATGAACACTGACTGTTCGACGAAGAAAATGTTAAGAAACCAGATTCAGATTAAATAAAAAAAAGTAAACTAGATGGATGCTTAGAGCGCTTCGTTGACAAATTAAATTATGAGGAAATTTAATAACGCGAAAATTTTTCATCTTCTTTGGCTCAGGATAAATTATCGCATTAAGTCGATATGGCGAATGCAAACGCTAATCTTTTTTAAGTTATAAGAAATCAGAGATGAATCAAATCCGTCTGTATGTCACATGACATAGGTATGTGATCATTCTATCGATTCTAACTAAAATTCACAGAAAGTTTATAGTAAATAAAAAAAAATGTGTAGCTACCATACATTGAACTGGAGAATTAACATTTTTTTCTTATACTCCATCATGTGGGTTATTGTTAAATAGCCCCCTGCAAAGCCGTATACAGGAACTTATTAGGCTACCTAACGAGTGGCCAGTTACTCCCGAAGCACTTGTTTGGTTTCGTGACTGAAATGTGACAATAACTATGTAACTATCTCTGTTGCGGTGTCAAAGAAGAACCGGCCAAGTGCGAGTCGGACTCGCGCACGAAGAGTACCGTACCATTATCTATAAAAACGGCAAAAAACACGTTTGTTGTATAGAAGCCCCCCTTAAATATTAATTTTATTTTAATTTAATTATTTATTTTTAAAGTGAATATATAACAAAATATTCTGTGAACCTGTTGCCGTTATCAATATCGAGGAAAAACGAGCAAAAAAATCATACGTTTGTTGTATGGGAGCTCCCTTAAATATTTATTTTATTCTGTTTTTTAGTATTTGTTGTTATAGCGACAACAGAAAAATAATCATCTAATATAATATAATCATAAAATACATCATCTGTGAAAATTTCAACTATCTAACTATCACGGTTCATGAGATACAGCCTGGTGACGGTGACAGACAGACAAACAGACGGACGGACAGCGGAGCCATAGTAATAGGGTTTCCGTTTTTACCCTTTGGGTACGGAACCCTAAAAAAATTAAACAAAGAAATACAGTTAAGATTGATAAAATCTTAGTTCATACCAATAGTTGTTTATTTTCAATTGTGGCCTTACAGCTCCCTAACCGTGTTACGATCTCGGGGTACCCAGCGGAAGACCAAGTCTCTCTCTTTTAGCCGATGGTATTTGTGAGGCCTAAGGGATGGCCAGTTCCTTTGCCTCTAAGTGTGGTTTGCCGAATTAGATAAGCTTTAATTAGGTACATTCAATCCATGGATACGGGATCAAACCCATGATCTGCCTAGTTAATACCAGACGTCTTAACCACTCGGCCACTATATAATGGTTGTTTTTTGCTCAATCACGCTAAACGGATTCGGATGAAGCATTGAGAGAGACTGTAATAAAATTACAACTATGGTAAAACTTATTTCCCCGCGAAGGAAGCCGCAGGTAAAAAATAATCTATCATTACTCGGCACCAATTTTGTCCATAAAGCAAACGATTATTTCTTTTGAAAATTGTTTATATGTGGTTTGAGAAGTGACTGCTGTAGAATTACCCTTTGATAAAATAAAAAAAAGGATATGTGACCATCACTTTTTTGTGACACCTAATTTACGAGTCCACGGTCTCATAGATTGTCCGTCGCATTTATCAACGCTGTCGTTGCACACGTACGCCACTGAGTAAAATCATAAATTAATATACGTTTAAAATAATTAAAATGCCATCTACGGGTTTCGCGGGTGCACAAATCAAGAACAAAAACTAAATTAGTGTGGTCACGTGTGATCAAGCTGCGAAGGACTGGATTTTTTGATGAAATGTTAGGACGTAACGTATCTATATTTTTATTTTATCAAAGGAATTACTACCTTTTTTAATCACGATTTCCATGCCACTCCTGGGAATCGTATTTGGCTAAATTTGGACGTTGTTACGAGTTTATATCATGCATAGAAAATACTCACGTACAATTTAAGTAATGAAACTTTGAATAATTAAAGAGGTCTTGCTAAAATTAGTAATGAGTGAAGGTCAAAAAACAATTTAAAGTTTTCACGATAGACGTGCGATGCTAGGGTTAATATTAACATACAAAGACTGAAAAGTAGAATCGAATAAAAAAGGCAGACAATTGTAGACAAAAAAATATTTTTGTTATTCTTGAAACCCTTTGTCAAACTTGTTTGTTAATTTCTATGGACATACCAATTAGGTTTCTTATATCTGCCGTTTCTCTTAACGAATGTTGTTCAAACTCATTATACAATTCTCACAAATAAGTTAATTATTTATTTTTAGGTTTATTGTTTACATTGCGTAACTATTTATTTCTGTTAGACCTTTTCGACCTTTCCCCGGATTTCTATAGTTTAAATTTTAATTTAATTAAGTTCCTAAGTAAGTAATTCTGGACAAGAGAGCTCATCATTATTAATTACTAACATTCAATAATTATATAATTTAGATAATTATTATGAAATAAATGACTAACATTAAAATTAATAAGTAAAACTAAAATAATAATAAAACTTAACATAAGTAAATAAGCTAAAAGAAAATACTAAATAAATTACGTAATAAATAACTACAACATTATAATAATTTTAATTAGTTTTAAATTAGCTGTGGTTAAATTAAATTATTTAATCAATTAAAGTTAATAAATAATAAATTAAATGCCTACTCCTTTGGGAAACAGGCGTAAAGTTATGTATGTATATAAATAAGCTGTCGGAATCTTCAGGTTAAGCCATAAAAGACATTATTTAGAAAATGATTGAACTCAGTGGTTTGTGATCCCAGCCACGAAGCAGTTAGTCCTAGGTTCGAATCCAAGGCTAAGGAAAAAAAATGTGTACCTACCAAAAATTCAGGTATATGATAGTGTTGGGCTAAAACAATCAGTTTGTTTGTTATGTTTATAATTTTAGAAAAACGGCGATATTCTATCTATAAGCCATTATTGTTGAGACGTTAGTAATCATTCATTATGACTATAATAAAATTATGTTACGAGAGTTTCCTTGAATATATGAACAAGTGTGTGTAGGACTGACTCACTGAGGGTTCCTTACTAAGTAAGAAAAAATGCGTAAAAGGCTAGTTAAAAAAAAATAGGATCTAATTCTTTCTATAGCCGACGTCCGCACATCTTCTGAAAGTTATGGATAGGTCTTCTATTTGAACTAAGAAATGGCTCTAGTTTCAATAAGTGCAGAAACAGGCTTGCCACTCGCTAAACATGGACATTATTCCAACCTTCTTCTTTTGACACTTGTGTCCTATTTAGCTCATTTGTTTAATTGAGACTTTTCAAAAGAAAGGAAACATTTTTATTGTCCGAAAGTATTTTTCATTTTGCTAAAAATGTTTCATTTTTGCATTTGTTTACTTTTAACCTGTCCTGTTTTTTTACCTGTCTAATTTTAATACAGACAGTCTGTCTTCCATAGGTTCTTCAAACGAAATATTACATTTTCAAAAACTACAAAAAGCTACTTTATTTACTTTAGTTTAATCAAATTTTTCAGAAAACCTGATTTATTTACGAAACTGATTTGTTTTTATCCTAAGTATGATAAATCTTTTTATTGTATTAAAAATATGATTTGAAACGTTTTACTCGATAGAAAAAAACCTAAATACACATCTGAAAACTATATTTATCAAATTTTATGGCTATGATATAGATGGTATCATTACAAAAATTATCACGAATATTGTATTGGTAATTAATCTATCTTTTCATTGTAAAATTTATTTCTATGTTGTGTAAGTTTTATTTAAATTGCCTTTTAAACAGATTGTGGCTTACGTTGAATTCAATATGACTCACGTACTGTTTCTATCATGCTCCCCTGCGCGCAATTCTAGATAAATGCGTTCTGATTGTTCAGTCCGGGGGAAAACTCATTTTCCCATCGACCAGGGCACATAAAGCTGTACTAGCGTGCCACATGACATTGTTTTATGCGTATTTGGGCGTCAGCAACGTATGGTGCGATATAAGAAAATGTCAGTTCTTCCAAAGAGGTTTTTTTAGGTTACAAAATGTTAACAGATTATGTGTTCTGTCCACAAAGAATGACTACTTAGGTCTATTCTAAAAACATTTCGGTTTATGGCTCGTAAAGGAACGGTTGGCTTGAGACGCATTACGAGTATGTCTTGGAAAATTTTGTTTTTTTTTAGATCCTTAGACGAAAATAAAAGGTCTAGTTTTATTAGAATTATCCGTCATTTTACTAAAAGTAGCTCGTTTTGACTGAACATGCGTGATGATGGATTGACCCAAATCTTGTGTAAGTCCGGTTTAAGGTCTTGAACGAAATGTAGGGATTTTTGTTATACGATTTTCTATTCAAAATATAAATCGAAGGCTGATTTTGTTTTAGATTTTTAAGGTTTCGTATAAAACTAAGTGTCTGGATATGCCAGTTTTTTCTCAGTAGGTAAGTAATTATATCGACTTGTGCAGAGTTTTAGAAGTAGAGGACAATTTCATAACTCGTAAATCTGTTTTATTTGTATTTATGTATCAATACACCTTCTATCAACTTCCATTTATTGATTCCTTATACATCCTAATTGTAACTAACATTATAAATTCGTTCGTTCTTCTTTCAGAGATAGTTGGAGGCCAGCGCAGATATTTTTTAAACTAGATACCCGGCGAAGTGTGACATGGAGTACATAGGCTAGTTTTATCTGGTAAATCCTTCGGGATAAATTCTTGTGAAAATTAAAATATTTCTACGGGCGAAAATCAGTTACTTAGTTTATTGTCGGAGAAAATAGTCCTATAACTGCTAACGTACCCTGTAAAACTATCTATGGGACGGTTTGATAGTTAATCCTTATCAAACTGTCTCTTTTACCTACTTAAGTTGAGCTTAATTGGGCTACAATTTTTGTTATGGCCATCGTGAAATTAAATAAAATCTTTATAATAAAATAATTTCTTATTTAGCTGATTGATATTTTAAAGGCTCTGACGAGGTAATTTGAGATTCAAAACCCTCTATTTTTTTTTATACAAATAGCGGGATTTAAATTAGAAAAACCTATACCTATACGTAAAGACCGCATTTCCACTGCATTTATTGTACTTTCATGCTTCTTATTCCATACCCAAGTCTCGCTTCCATAAGTAAGTGATGGAACTAAACCTGCATAATATAAAGCGTATTGACCTCATCCGCAACGATGTCATTAGAGAAGTATGCGGAGTAAAAGATGATGTTGTGACTAAAATGAAGAAAAGTAGTTTACGCTGGTTTGGACACGTTGAAAGAATGAAGGATGAAAGATTGGCAAAAAAGGTTTATATGGCTGAAGTGAAAGGATATTGTTGGCAGAGGACGACCTAGATGTACCTACTTTTATTGAACATAAAAAATATTTATTTATTTATTTATTTATTTATTTATTTATTAAAAAATATTATATATTGATCGATGAAAATATTAAAAGTACACACAATCGCCGAGCATGTATGAAAGGTATGATGAATATAAGAGAAGCGAAAGAGATATGTCAGGATCGTAACAAATGGCATTCGATTGTCTCTGCTTACCCCTCTTGGGATGAAAGGCGTGATGATAGATATATATTATAGGTATACCTATAATACATCCAAATTTTTGTTATTATAACTCTATTATTAGTTGGAGGCTTTCTGTTTAACAAAATTCTAGGAATTAAATAATATAATTTACGACAACAAATGCGCCACTCCAAGTGAAATAAAGTTAAACTATGAGGGTGTGGCGGCCATAACATAAAACATAATTAAATCGTAATGTCGTTCACACAAGGACAAACGCACATGCTCACACAATGTCTTTATATTAATAATCTGTTTGTTTGTACAAGGTCTTATTAACTATTGTATTAGGGTACCGTAGTTAGTAATGTAACTAACCTACTACCTATCTATATACTAACCTACTAATTAGTCGCCACGGCATTGTATCGCGCCATTGAAAATATTTAATAGATTGGCATATACCTATACAACTTTCCAGCGACATAGCGATTCTTGTATGTTGAAAGAGACGTCCCTAGATAATTTTATTAGATATATATTGATAAAAAAAATTGATACGAGTCTGTTTCGTGGAATACTTATATCCTTACTAATATAAATGCGAAAGTAACTCTGTCTGTCTGTTACGTTCAAGGCTAAACCACTGAACCGATTTCGATATAATTTGATATGGAAAAAGCTTAAACCCTAAGAAAGGACATATGCTACTTTTTCTTTAAATACATCTAAGGGTGTATAATAGGGTTGAAAGTTAGTATGCGGATCCCACGGGCGAATCTGGGGCAAACGCTACTTCTACATAAATATACCAAAACCAACAGAATATAGAGCTGGGGGAGTATCACGGGGTTAAGGAAAATAGATAAAAACAAAAGAAAGTTGATGAAGTCGATTTATTGCTTTTATTGGTACAATTTCTTCATAAAGGCTAACAAAAAGATGTGCACAAGTTAGGGAGTGTTAGAAAGGCAAAGGGCACGCCGTAACAAATATGAACCTATTAAAATCTATATTTATACAGAGTTTAGTGCAAGAGATGTAGATAAGAAAAATAATTAAATTCATCTATACAATGTATTCGTGCCCTTGTTTCACTTGTGTATATCTAATATATAAAATTTCTGTGTCACAAGTTAGTTGCATACTCCTCCGAAACGGCTTGAACGATTTTTATGAAATTTTATATTTATATTCGGTGGGTAATAATCGGTCGTAAACTATTTTTCACCCTCCTACCACCACTCCCCATTTTTTAATCGCTATTTTAGTATGAACAATATCCAAAGTTAGTGGTAGTGGTAGGGGTAGGGGTAGGGGTAGGGGTAGGGGTAGGGGTAGGAGTAGGGGTAGGGGTAGGGGTAGGGGTAGGGGTAGGGGTAGGGGTAGGAGTAGGGGTAGGGGTAGGAGTAGGGGTAGGGGTAGGGGTAGGAGTAGGGGTAGGGGTAGGTGTAGGGGCAGAGGTAGGGGTAGAGGTAGGGGTAGTTCAGGCAAGCCATTATCTATGAGTGCTATAGGGTATATTTTATTTTGTTCGAAAATATCCACGGGCGAAGCCGGGGGCGGAATGCTATTTATATATAAACTGAACTACTGAAGATTTGTTCGACTGAGTGAGTTAAGTTCATTCGAAGGAGTACGCATGTTTCCCTTTATAAGAAACTTTGCATTGTGCTGTACTAGTGCTTGTGCCAGTGTTGTACTGATTACATATTGCACTTGTCTATCAGAATTGTTTGACGTTGATAACCAATCCATTGATTCTACATCAATAAACATTATTTGATTTTTTTTAAATTTTATAATTTTTATTAGATTAAATTTTTTTACACATAACAATATAAACCTAAAATAATATTAATAATCAAAAATATTTGGTAGGCGTGGCATGGTGGCAAGAACGCTGGCTGCATTTCCTCGCTGTATAGCTATGCTAATTCTCTGGGCGAAGAAACAGCCAGCCCTCTTGTCACCCGTAGCGACGACAATTTTTGGTGTTATATCTTTATAACATTTTTTGGCACTCGGCCCCCATGAACCTAGAGTCTCTACTGCAAACGGCACAAATATATTATCTTTTTCAATTTGTATATACTTGCGCCGTTTGCAAGTCTCTGCTGTTTCTGCAGCTGCCCCGGCTCTTATCGCTGTACTCGAGAGATGTGAGGGCGCCAAGGTATCAACACAAGTTGCGTCCCATACTAGGGCCCTACCCCTCTCCCAAGGCACCAGCGTCATGCCATCCGGTCTCTTGCCATCATCACGTACAAGACCACAGGGTTCCAGCATAGCTGGTACATGGATGGTGGCAAGAGCCCGTTTAATAACTTCATTTAAAGAGCCGTGGCGCGAAAAACGACCTCCACTTTTTTGGCAGCAGAGTCCATGGAGGCCGAGAGCATTGACGTCGCTACCACACGGACATTTATGTGGCATGCATATCGATGCCCCAAGACGAATGCCAGTTGCGATTCTAAACGTATTATTGTCTAGTAAGGTCCCAAGGTTGGTTGCTGGTATTGTATGAAGCCAGATTCCTTTTCAGAGACAGCTAATAGGCGAGCTTTATCAATATTATTTGTGAACTTTTGGGCCAACTCTTGATGGATTTTTTGCACTAACGGGGCATCCCAAAGTTTTTGTACATTTGATTCCTTTGGGATGTCTTCGTTAGGGCAAATTGATTTCCGTGCTTCAACTGCCTCTGATGCATAGGCCAATTTTATAGATGAAGATTTTAAAATTTTTACGGATGTATTTACAGAGGACAGGAAAGCAGGTAGAGCAACACTTGTAATTTTGCGAACTCCGATACCGCCTAACTTAATTGGTAAAGTTGCTTGGTTCCAAGAGTTATTGTTAAAGTGTAAATTTAGAATTTTCTGTAGAGTATCTTTTAAAGTTGTATCGAATCGATCTAATAGGTTTGGGAATTTCCAGATTGGGCTTGTGCGTAAAATATATGTAAATTTGGGGACGAAAAGAAATTATTTGATTTGATTTGATTTGAATGCTTCTAGTGAGGCTTTTAGAAATTCCACAAAACGGTTCAGGTCCATACTGTGTATCCTTAGCCCCTGCACGTGCCAGGAAGTCAGCAATTTAATTACCTTCAATCCCTGAGTACCCTGGTGCCCTCTTAAGGATAACTTAGTTTTTGCTGCCCAGTCTGCTCAGTACATCAACGCAGTTCATGACCAGCTGAAAGGATATAGAATAGAAGTTGATGGCCAAGAGAGCCGCCTTGCTGTCTGAATGTATATAAATGTTCTTGTTTATGTAGCTGTATTATGTGCTGAAGCTAATATACAAAAGCACTTATTCCAAGCAGAGTTATACGCACTAATTATAATATATACTGGCATGTTTGCTAAGATTGATTGCCTCCTTTGAGTCTATACACTATATATTCTACAGCCTACATTATGTCCCATTTTAAGCCATCAGTAATTTCACAGTGTATAGTTTAATAAAATTGTTATGCGTGGGCATGGTGTCTGTTGTCATTTGCATAACAGGATCATCTTGAGTCGACTTTTGCAACGAAATCAGTGTCTGCGAATGCCATGATGTCACTCCCAGGTCTGCTACTCTTTTCCAGTTTTCTTCTTTTCTTTTTATGGTTTTTTTTCTGTACCTCGGTATTGTCTTTTATTTTCCATTTTGATTCACCAACTAAGATACAATGAAGATTATTATAAATTTATATAAAGTAGAAATATCAAAATATTATAAGAAACGAAACGATGCTAATGACGGATCGCTCGTCTCGGCTAGGCGGCTAGCCGGCCGGCCGAGTGGCGTGTCTGAATATTTTCATTACTATGGAAGTAGATTTTTATTTGTTAAATTATTTAAATACGTAAAAAAATATCACAAACTGACGTCCAAGAAAAAAAGCACAGATTCCACGTCCGAAAGGCCCCAGTGCTGCGGGCGGACTGAATTCGGTGCCGGTTAGGTGCGTTAGATGTTACTTTTGCTTGTCAAAAAAAAAACAGGATTCAAAATCAGCTGATTTGCCTTGGTCTTCCCCTTAAGATTTTTTTTTATCAATTCTGGGTTAGGAACATATATCCGCAAAATTTGTATAATCCCGTAATTTCAATAAATAAGTCCATAGTAAAAATTGGAAAACTCAAGACAATAATAGGGTAATAAAGTTAATATAGCCTCCACGGGCGAAACCGGGACGAATAGCTAATATAAAAGAAAACTTCTTTATATAGGTACTACCGCATAAAAATATTAAGTTACGGCTTCAAAGGTGGTCTCTTCATACTTTTGTTTTGAACCATTACTTACCACAAAATAACTTTGTTAAAAAATAAAAATACATATTGCCTCGAAAAAATATAATGAAAAATAGTTATTTTTTGCATTCAATTAACATTTTAACCTTATTGCCGTCTAGGTATTACCTAAACTTATCAAAGATCAACTCGTGTAAACACTCAGACACTGTCAACCGTACAAACACGAAAATTAATCATGTACAGTCAACTTCAGAAATTAAATAAATCTTATATACTTCAACGAGTAGGTAATGTTTGTATAGAAATCGCTCTAACGATATCAATTTGAGATACGTGAGCTTTTGAAGGGGAAAATCAATCTAGATAGGTGAAATTTTCAGGTATATCAGAAATTCTTTTTGTAAATGAATAGTAAAATTCGATCACTATACAATATAATAGAAAGTCGAAAAGTTCGAGTCGGTCTGTGTGTAGAACACTATCTCGAGAACACTCAACGAATTTGTATGCGGTTAATATAACGGACCTGAGTAACGATTTAATTAATCTAGTCGAGAAAAAAATTGCCGCCAGCACTTTCATGTAAGTCTTACTGCGTAATCCGAGAAAAGAGTAACCTACACAAATCCAATTTAATAATTAAGTAATAAATAAAAGGTGATAATAGAGCTAAGAGTTTTTTCATTCCCGCATAAGATTGGAGATTCAAAGTGGTAACGCAGCGAGTGTTCTAGGCACAGTTGGACTTTCTTCAGAGCTGGAGGAGGTATTCTACCTTTAATTCCTGCACTCCTTTTTTTATTGATATTTTTTGCGTGTTTAGTGTTTATAATTTAAAACTTTCTACAAAACTTTAGCTAAGATGGTCGTCGATACTACAGGTAACCCAGGAGCTGGTGCGTTCTTTAAGCAATGTAAAAGTTTAGCCATTTAACAGGGGAACGCAGCTAGCGTCTTGGGTACTATGCCGCAGGGCTCTCTGGACGAATTTTAAAATATAGTTTTTTAGATTTTAATTTTATTTAGTACTATTTTTAGTTTTAGACTTTTATTTGATGTTTAGATTTAATTTTAAGATTTTGTAATATAAACGCAGTAAAACATTAATTCTGCGGGGTGCTAGTAAATAATAAAGAAGTTCAACATCTTTCAGTTGTCGTACATCCAACTTTTCCATTTCAAGCAAATCTCAGTCGTCTACTCGTCTAGGAATAAAAAGTAACTTTTAATTAAAAAAATAATGAACGATTTTGCCGCTGACTGTACATTTAAGTCATATATGTAGGTAAATAATAGTACGTAATAAGCATTGTTTCTTGTAAATATTCTTAAGACATATTACAAGGACGATTAAAATTATTGACAAATTTTATGATAGGTATAGGTAAGTAGCAATTTAGTTATTCCCTGCAAACACATTTTTTAGTCTCTTGAAACCGTGTTATCGGTACGGTACCCAGCGGAAGACCAAGTTCCTCTTTTAGCCGATGGTATTTGTGATGCTTTAAATACCTAACGAGTGACCTGCAGTTCTTTGAGGTATATTTAAATGGAATAGCCTCTAAGTGTGGTTAGTCGGGTCATATAGGGATGACTGAAAAAAAAAAACCGGCCAAGTGCGAGTCGGACTCGCGCACGTAGGGTTCCGTACCATTATCTATAAAAACTACAAAAAAAAATCACGTTTGTTGTATAGGAGCCCCCTTAAATATTTATTTATTCTGTTTTTTAGTACTTGTTGTTATAGCGGCAACAGAAATACATCATCTGTGAAAATTTCAACTGTCTAACTATCACGGTTCATGAAACCTAAACACTACCATAAGTAGGTAGTACTGAAAGTCACAGGTGAACACTAGTGTCAGTAAACCAATAAACCCTTTTAGAGTGGCAAAGTAAATAGCGCCGGATGCCCTAAAGATAAGGGTTGGGGCCACAAAGTCCCCTATGATAGTCTAACGCGAATTTAATTAATGTTCATTAAGATGAGCACACTTGTTTTAAGGCGTGATAAAACAGATTTAGGGTCTTAAAAGTACCTCCTACGTGTAGCGCGTGTGAACTAATGGAAATGGTTTCTAGAAAGATAATAAAGAAGGTTAAATATAGTTCAATTATTGAAAACAAGACATTTGTGCCGTTTGGTGTAGAAACTCTAGGTCCGTGGGTTTCAAATGCCAAAAAGTTTATTAAAGATGTATCCCCTCGACTGATCATCTCTTCTGGTTACAAGAGAGCTGGCTCAACGAAACAGCATCGCGATTCAGCGGGGAATTGCAGCCAGTATTCTTGCCACTATTCCACGCGGATCTGATTTATTTAGTTATTTTTAATGTTTAGATTTGATTTAAGGTTTTTATATTAATAAAAAGGGAAAAAGGTTAAAATATCCAATCAAAGGTTGCCAGCCTCAGGGTATCCAGCTCAACAATGATATATCTATAAACTTTCCACGCTTTACAACGGACTCCTATTTCTGTATATACCTACTTACTGTCACAAACATTTCATGTAAACATTAAATAATATAAAAAAGAGACTCTCTGGACTAAGAAACATGAAAGTAAGTTAAATTAAGCAGTGGAAATGCGGTCTTTACGTAGAATGTGTGATATAAAGCTTATTTTATCGCACCCAGAACGATGTCATTAGAAAAGAATGCGGAGTGAAAGATGATGTTGTGATTAAAATTAAGTAAAGTAGTTTACGCTGGTTTGGACACGCTGAAAGAATGAAGGATGAAAGATTGACTAAAAAGGTTTATATGGCTGAAGTGAAAGGTAATGCTGGCAGAGGACGACCTAGGTGTACTTTTATTGAACATATAAAAAATGTATTGGTCGATGGAAGTATTAAAAGTACATACAATCGCCGAGTATGTATGAAAGGTATGATGAATATAAAAGAAGCGAAAGGATCAGGAAAGCGTCAGGATCGTAACAAATGGCATTCGGTTGTCTCTGCCTACTCCTTGAGGTAAAAGGCGTGATGATAGATACCGTAAGAGACCGTAACTGAGTATAATCTTCTCAAAAACATGATACAGAAAGTTATACGGCAAATTAATGCAATTACCCAGTGGCAAATTATTCTTCAACTAAAAGTATTTAATAAGATTTCTCAAACAGTCGCGAGGCTTAATTAATTTAATTTTATGTTTTTGATGGTATTCTGATTTCCAGAAGTCCACTAAAAAAATCAGTATACAAAAATTCGGTAAATTTTCCATTACAAAAACGAAATCAAATTGAACATGAGTAGATAATAATTAATTTTTCAACTGTCGTAAATATTATGGACGTAATAAAAGTTGTAGATCGTAAAGTTCATCTAAATAAACACAGGTCGAATGGTGTGGATGATTTGCATGTGTCCCTTTATGAGGTCGAAAAAGTCGTTCAAAGATTATGAGATTTATGTAAGGTTTTTTTTATTGGGTGTCATTTTATGGCAGTCCACTTGATGGACAGTGAGAGAAGTAATTTTATAGATAATATGTAAATGAGAACTTTGAACCTAGGTTTTAGAAAATTGGAACCAACTGGCAACATTTGTGAGGCTATACCTAACGAGTGGCCAGTTCTGTTGAGGTATCTTAGATGGAAAAGCCTCTAAATGTGGTTTGTCGGATTATGTACCTACATAAGTTCTTAATTATAAAAAACCCCATTATTGATTCAATATTTGAATAAAAAATCACTAGGGTATCTATATAGGTAATAAAATCTAAAAACCAGAACGAGTTAAAAAGTCGAGAGTTAAAACGCGTACTCCTTCTTAGGAATGTGTATGTAATTCGATACCTTGATCTCGGGAATCGCGAAAATGATATTGGATGTGTAATTTTTGTATAGTAAGCAAAATAAAATCGCAAGTTCGAATTTCGAGCCAAGAGTAAAAAACCGTTGTCTATGCCAGTGTTGCCGTTTGAAAAAATCGTGACATTTCTTTCATTGGTTTCGAGATTTAAGGCTGATTTACACAATATATGAACTTATCCCAAACCTGTGCACAGTAGATTCAACGCTGGCGGAGCCGCGGGCGGTCGCTAGTCTAATATAAAAATATTCAAAGGAAGATCCATAACCATGCTAGAACCAACTGGAATTAGTCGCGAGGATGGCAAGAGGCCAGACGGCATAACACTAATCCCCTGGGAAAGGGGCCGAGCTCTCATATGGGACGCAACGTGCGTAGACACTTTAGCCCCGTCACACCTCAAGGGAACGGCAACAGGAGCAGGGGCGGCTGCTTTAACCGCAGAAAACAACAAACGGCACAAATATGAGACTTTAATGAAAGAATACATTTTTGTGCCGTTTGCCGTTGAAACCTTAGGTCCATGGGGTCCGGCGGCAAAAATTTTTGAAAAAAATAACTCCTAAGTTAATAACCGCGTCAGATGATATAAGGGCTGGCTCGTTCCTAGCTCAAAAAATCAGCATCACCATACAGCGAGGGAACGCAGCCAGCGTCTTAGGTACCATGCCACTCGGGCAAGACCTCTTTGGCCAAACCGGAGTGTAGCCCGGACGGTTATTTTTATTTTATTATTTATTATATTTATTATTATTAATATAGTTTAAGGTTTTTCTAATGTTACGTGTAGGTACTTATATCTGAAATAAAAAATAATATATAAAAAAAAAGGAAGATATTTTATAAAATAACTCGTAACATAAATGAAATAATAATAGCAAATGTCATTCGATTGTCGCTGCCTACCCCTCCGGGGATAAAAAGCGTGATGATCAGTAGATAGATAGATAAAAATAATAAATAAAAAAATTCTAAAGGTATTTTTTAATATCTAGCTAAAAGATACTGAAATAAAATATATCATTCTCTTTGAAAAAGATTTCTTGGGATAGTCGTAGCATATAAATAAATATAAGGCAGACGTCATTGAAGTGAAGGAGTTAAATTGTGCTAATATTAGATTCTATAAATGGGTTTCACGCCGAGTTTTAAATGAGCTTATAGGCTATACGAAATATCATCAATTTAACTTATCTAATTTAATCCAGATTAAATAATATAAAGTAATCTATATTGTGTAACATCATACATGATTTTAAGCAGGATTAAAAACAGATCTGCGGTTTTACAGAAATATATCTTGCGTCTTAAACAAAATAATTGGAAATGTACGAACGTTACCATTTATCTCTAAATCCCGGTTTACATTAGTAGAGTCTACTGACTGAAATCCACTTCAAACTGAACTACTGTTCAGTAATAGAGGAAGAGAGTGTGCATATAGTGTAAACGCTTTAATATAGTGGAAGTAGAACAGTATATGCCGTGCAAGCATGGCTATGTAGAAATGATCTCTCTATGTAAACAAAATCTCTGTTAGACAGGGAACGATGTTGTAGATTATATATACTAATTGTATTATAAAGAGGTACAATTTGATTCAAATGAATGAACTCAAAAACTACAGAACCGATTCTAAAAATTCTTTCACTAATGTACAGCTACGATATCCCTGAGTGACATAGGCTATATTTTATATTGTTCGAATGTATGTGGGGGCGGAGCCGGGGGCGGAAAGTCTAGTGTAGAATAAAAGTCCGCGGTAGCATATAACTATCTCTAAAGTAGGCCACACATCGCACCGAAAATATGTTTTCAAGAATTGGACGAGTTTGTGGTCGGTTTCGGTGGACCGTACGCTATAAAGCTATAAGCGTATTTGTTTATTCAAATTGTTGTAATATTGTATGTGTGTAAAGCCGTGGGTGGATCGCTAGTGTCTCATAATTACAGTTTGTAAGAAGTACGTAAGAGTTTCCATGAAATTCCTATAAATACATACAATTTCATCATAACTGAATTAATTTATTTTGCTAACTCGGCAAATTCAGAGTTTGAACAAAAGGATTCGTAAAATTTGAAGTTTGTAAAATTAATAATTTAGAATATTAAGTTTAGGTAAGTATATAGAATTTGGAAAACGTGATTTCTGAACCAATCGTCACGATTTCATTTATATATTTGTTACGAATCTATAAAAATGAATACAACTTTAACTTTGATAACGTCATAGTCAATAGAAGCAGATATACAGAGAACCCGCCAAAAGTATTTAAGTAATACCTCTCGAAGGAATTTAACCTATTTAGTACAATCTAGTGTCCTCTAAAAGGAAGTCAAATGAAATATACAGTTTGGGTAAATCAACCCTTTCATATGAAGGGCCTTTATGTAAACGAATTAGAATCCCTAAAGTTTCTACTGGGTTTCTAACTTTTTAACTTTTTTAGGAATTGATTTTATATTTTAACCGCTTTCAAAAATAGGAGGATGAGATATCTCCGCCAGTTGTGAATCGATTGTTTTGATTTCTTTTTTATTCGACAGAGGTATATAATCAAGTTGAATATTAATTTTGGTAGTTTTTAATTAGGTACCTATAAGAAAAACATCAGGCGAATCGAGATGCTATTTTTTTCTTATATTTGCTCAATTTTAATTTAAAATTTCTTTTTTTCCAAATAAACGTAACACGTAATTCTAATTTTCCGTACTATATTAAAATGCTGAGTTTAGTATTGAAATATATAAGGGTTTTTTATAATTAAAAATTATGTAGGTACATAAATCCGACAAACCACACTTAGAGGCTTTTCCATTTAAATATACCTCAACAGAACTGGCCACTCGTTAGGTATAGCCTCACAATAACCATCCTTCGCTGGGTACCCTGGGACTGATAACACGGTTTCAGGAGCTGTAATTAAATGCATGGAGGAGAGGCACGAGAATGAGATGATTTTAAAGGAATACATTTCTTAGCTGTATTTAATAAGTGATCACACAATAACTCAACACAGTAATCAATATTATCCTCTGTAGGATTAGGCAGATTTGGAACAATTTCTAATAAAGTACTATTATAAGATTTCCAATCTGCAGATTTAGTTTTAAATTTTAGGTTTGTTGAAGAGTTCACATTAATTTTAACCTTTCCTGGAAATAAAATTAAAATTGGATAGTGATCACTGCCAAATGAACTATCCAATGTATTCCATGAAAGTAATGAGGTCAATTTTGAAGAACATATGGAAAGATCAACAGCACTAGAATTTTGAAAAGGGGAACCACGACGAGTTATAGCACCAGAATTTAACAAACACAAATTAAAATCATCCAAAATATCCAGTACTTGATGACCAAAACTGTCAGTCCGGTTACAACCCCATAAACGGTGATGACAATTGAAATCACCAAGCAATATAAATGGAGATGAAAAAGAACTAATAATTTTTCTAATTTCACGAAATATAGTAGATGAAGGATGCGGGATATACATACATACATAAATAATGTCCTGAATTTGAACAGCTACTATATTCAAATTCAAATTCAAATTCAAATAATGTTTATTGATGTAGAATCCATGGATTGCTTATCAACGTCAAACCAAAATAAATAAAATAAAGTTACATTTAGGTAGGTATAACAATTTAGTCCCAAGCTTTACCATCCTTCAAATAATCATCTATATGGTAATATGCTTTGGACATAAGTTTACTTTTAATAAATAATTTAAATTTCTTAACAGACAAATCTTGTACATGGGTTGGAAGTTAGTTATAAAATTTCACACAACAACATTTAAATGAACCTCCAACCTTATGGAGCCTAGCAGAGAGCGGTGCAAGCTTATGTTTACTTCTTGTATTTACATTATGCCTATCACTATTTCTTTTAAATGTAGAAATATTTTTACGGACATACATTAAATTTTCAAATATATACTGACCGTACACAGTCATTATATTAATCTGCAATTATATTAATCTGCAACCCGTGAAGAAAAAAAAATAAAGAATAGATGCCGTTTGGAAGGATTTGCCGACGAAGTGTAAAAGGAGGTTTTATTTATTTAAACAAATCCTTCTTATTCCAATAAAAAGTCCCTGTTTTTCTTATCTGGAACCAAAACGGATCTCGAGAAAATTTATCGTTCTGAAAGTTTGCAGTTTACCAAATAAGTAAGACAAAATCATCAAAACGAACAAACACGCCATCACACCTTTATACCTTCGTCACAACGACCAGAGAATCTGATAACACTTGTCCACACTAAACAGAATAGGTGGCAAGCCTGTCGCCGCATTTAATTTAAATTTATATACCTAGCTGTCTGATGCACTTATCTATTATATTTTAATAACATTTATGCATTTATATAAATCGTAACGATAAAAAAACCACCAAAATTATTCTTGTTTCTGCACGATTCCTAAGAAAATATTGTCAGAAAACCCGAGCCTTGTTTTCATTTAACGTCAGTCAAATATAATATCACAAATAAACAACTGCCGTAAAGATAAACAGCGTTATTAAACAGGAAAGCAATGACACATAAAAATGATGTAAACAAAATACATGGGACCTATGAAGAAAAACTTCATAAATATTCAAGAGGCAATCACGCAAATGAATGTTGAGGTAATAGGTAGGTAATATCATTTCCATTGTACTTGATTATAATGAAATTTTGTTAGACGGATAAATAGCTATGTTATTATGATATGGGGAACATACCTACATAAGTGTTCTTCATAAATTATATGCAACAAAGACTTATCATCATAATTGTGTGTTCTATATTATGCAATATTACTTAGCAGATAATACTACTTATAGAGGCTCAACAGAACTGGCCACTCGTTCACGAATACCATCAAATAAAAGAGGGAGACTTGGTCTTTCGCTGGGTACTCTGCGACCGATAACACAGTTTCGGCAACTCGAGATGGAAAAAAGACAATACTACGAAGAGAGTAGCTAGTACTACTAAGTGACTGGTAACAATGCTCACATTTAGTGATACTGAGCATATGTTAAACATAACAAGTGGCAAGCCTGTATTACTGCATTTAGAATCTGATATCACTTGCTCGATTGAATATTTGTACATAAGTTCGTTCACACAAATTTCCATCAATTTCGAAGCAGTAGTAGTTTTTCAGAAATTTTGGAAAAACTGCCAATTTCCCGGAATATCTCATGATTGATGATTGATATCATTTGATGATTTCCTTTCTCGAGATCGTCTCCATGAAAATCATTCCAGTCTTTTTTCACGAATATATTGTTCAACATTCGCTCTGTAAAATAAAAAAAATATGACTTACTTAATATTTTAGGGCGAAACGATACATGCGAAGTTGAGATGTTTCGCAGATTGTACTCCATTCTGAAACAGAAAGGTTTAATTTATTTACACTTCATCCTATCCTAATTAATATTATAATCGTGTGCGTCGGTGGTTGAGTGGTTAAGAGGTCTGGTAATAACTAGGCAGACCACGGGTTCGATCCCGGATCCCGACCGCATTGTACCTATATGATTTTGAAACTTATGTACATAATCCGACATCTCACACTTAGAGACGTTTCCATCTAAATATACCTCAACAAAACTGGCCACTCGTTAGGTATAGCCTAACAAATACCAGCGGCTAAACTTGGTCTTCCGCTGGGTACCCTGGAACCGTAGCAAGGTTTCGGAAGCTGTAAGGCAACCATGAAGAAAAAAAAATATAAATGCGAAATTGTGTTTTTTTCTTGTTAGTTTGTCCTTCTTTCATTCGAATACAGAACAAAGGCTCTTGCACGGGAACCTTTTGGGATAAACTCTTATGTCACATTTCAAAAAATCCGCGAGCCGGGGCGGAGCTAGTAATAAATAATAAAGAAATAAACACCAGACCAAGTTTGGAGAAAATTGACTTGAATATTGTAACCATTGAAGATCTCATCAAAAAATGTTATATATTTTGTAGCATCAAAGTTAACAAAGTCATTCTCTTGGGACCATAAGTTAAAACACGAGGCACACCCGGCACAGTAAATTATAATAGCGTATTTAATTACTGAAACAATAAAGCCTTTAAAAATCCAAGTACATTTGATAACATGATAACAATTTTCGTCAAGTTCTGTTTTATATACTATAAGAGATTCCTTAGAACATATTTTGCTATGTCGTCGATTTTAGAGATAAGAAAAACTGTTTTCAACTCATACACTACTCTGGAATCAAACCCAGTCATTAAAAAAAAAACTTACGTTATTTTTATTACGATATTGATTGTGTAGGTTGTAAGGAGTAAATGTTGCTATGAAACATGTAAGTATTTAATATTATTTTATTTGTTTGAAATGACAGAGCAATAAAAAAAATCGTTTATGTAATATGATCGGGTAATTGCGTTTTGTACTTTCAAATTTTATTTCAAACTTTATTAGAAATTACACAACACATAAAAAAAATCCGTAAAATAACAACAAAATAGTTTTAAAATTTCCCTCCTATTTTTTTCTTTTTTTTAAACATTTGCAGTTCGGCCTGGGAAACTAAGAAGTTCACATTCCATTTTCAAACTCTTTACAACCTACACAATAAAAATAACGTAAGATTTTTTTCAAAATGACCGGATTCGATTCCCGAGTAGTGTACGAGTTTTTTCAAATCTATGATTGCAGTTTTTCTTATCTCTATAAACGACGACATAGTTCCTTAGAACACATTAGTTTCGGAGGTCCCCATACAGACCCATCTCGATGTTACAACCTGTATATAAACCTCAAACTTTATGCCGTAAATTAAGATTCCCAACATTGTATTCCAAATATGCTAACTGACACAATGCTAAATTATTTACCAAAAGTAATCCACCAAAAAACATAAATTTAAAAAACGAAACAAAGTTCTCTTCCATTCCAAATGCTTCACAACCAAAATAATAGAGATTAAAGGATTAAAGCCGCAATATTTTATTGTCTAACTTTTCCTAAAAGCAAAAAATGGCAGTCTGAATTTCACATTTATCGCATGGAAAACATGACAAGTGGAGCGTAATGGTTTGTGATCTTATCCTACCAAGAAAACCATTCTGTGGGGTTAGCATACATAAAACTTAGTAAAAGCGATATCGTTTTGTGACAATTCGATCGCTTTGGAGAAGTCAACGTCAAAAAGCTGTCAAACAATGTTTTCTTTGTCTTCCACTGGGTACCCTGGGCTGTAAGGTAACCGTGAAGAATAAAAAAAGAAAAACAATGTTTAATAAATGGCTTGACGTTTTTTCCATGTTCTGTCATCCAGGACATGAGGAATCAAGTTTAATCCCGTCCGCTCCGTGATAGTTGTCGTTGATTAATTGTATTGGAGTTCGAGTGTATTACCAATAGCACATGCGCTTAAACAGACAATGTTTTTAATGTAAGTCCCGTTCGGAGTTAAATAGGTAACAAAAGAATCATCAAATTTTCAAGCAGCATTTACTCCATTTCTGATTGTAATTGTTAGTATAATGTAGATAACGACCTGTTAACATCTCTACTGAAGCTAAAAGACAATATTCTTTGAAATGTTGAAAGGATCTTTTGTTTGTAGATAATGGAAAACAATAGCAGTATTTTTGATTGTAAATGGAATTTATTTAAAATCCTTTATTAAAAACAGAAAAGTAGCACTTTCCAACTTCAAGGTCTCAGGAAGCACTGTAAATGAAAATCGTTGGGAAAAGTAAATTTTGAGTAGATTTGAAATAGATGATGAAAGTTCTAAATAGGATGCTAACTGTCCTAACTGCAATTACATCTTCCTATTTCCTAAATAGATTTTCTAAAAATTGTATAGTGTAATAAGCGCTTCTTATGTTTGAAGTGAATGGAAATCCTGGTAGAGGACGACCGACGTGTACTTTTATTAAACATATAAAAAATGTATTGATCGATGGAAATATTATAAGTACACACAATCGCCGAGCATGTATGAAAGGTATAATGAATATAAAAGAAGCGAAATTAGGTTTGTCAGGATCGTAACAAATGGCATTCGATTGTCTCTGCCTACCCCTCTTGGGATAGAAAGCGTGATGATAGATATATAGATAAAAGTAGAAAAGCATGTATCTATATAAGTACCCCTTTCAGACACAGGCGTTATGACTTGTATGATTTTTTTCCATTCTGATGCACCTTTGACCTAGGAATTTAATCTTATTGGATCTTTAATAACTAAGGCTGTAAATACTGGTCCGATTTTAATGAAGACTTAAGTAGGCCACACATTGGTCCGGCATCGCACCGAAAATTTCCCATTCCGGCTGCTAAAATCTAGGCGGACCGTTCGTTATATTCGACGAGTCTGTAGACGGTTTCGGTGGACCGTACGGCGATCCGCCGAGGATAGGACGAATGTGTGGCCACCTTTAGAAGAAGACACGCGAATATGTGTCACGCAATTTAGACCACGCAATATTTGAAAAGCCTTTGAATGAAGTCTATAGGGTGAAATGAGAAAACACCCTTCACAAATGGCTTCCTTTAGTCTCCAGTTTCTACTTAGGTCTAGAGTAGAAACATACATAAAATGTCCTTTATTTTCTATGTGAGCATAAGCCGCTCAGTTAAAGAATTGTAAACATAAGCTTTACTTTGCGTTTAATATCTGTCTATCATCACGCCCATTATTTCAGAAGGGGTATGCAGTATGCCATTTGCTACGATCCTCATTTATACGGATCGACGTGATTTTTTGCACTGACATAGTGGAGGACCGGAGAGTGACATTAGCTACTTTTTTATCCCGGATAGAGGGGCGTCGGTGGTCGAGTGGGTAAAACGTCGGCTTGTACCAATGGATTTTTATAATAAAAAATCTATGTACATTATCCGACAAACCGTACAAAGAGGCTTTTCCAACTACAATACCTCAACAGACCTCTCGTTAGGTATAGCCTCAAAAAATGTCTTCGGCTAAATGAGGGAGACTTTGTCTTCTGCTGGGTACCCTGGGGCCGGCAACGGTTCCCGGGAGCTATAAGGCACCCGTGAAGGTTTGTTTTTATCCTGGAAATCCTTCGGGACAAATTTTTATGTCGCATTTCAAAAAAGATTCACGGGCGACGCTAACTCATATTATATTTTTATCCTTTCATATAACTTATTTTGCAAGCCCGGGTCAAACAGAGAAGGTACCTACATCGAGGGTGCTGCCTAGCATTTCTGCTATATAAAACAGTTTAGTCTTTTCACCGATGGTATTTGTGAGGCTATAGGTACCTAAAGTGGCCAGTTGAGATATATTTAGATGGAACGCCCTAGTGGTTTGTCGGATTATGTACCATAAATTTGCCGGAATCTACAAACTCATACTTAAAGGTAGGTAAACCGCTTGTAAAATGCAGACAATTACAGCAAAAACTGCATCCAAATTAGATTATTATTTCACGAGATAAGCGCAGTCATACAGACTGACACACAGACAAGCACCGAGGGACTTCTATAAGGTCGTAAGTAACCCGCCATGCCTGAACCGGGACCGATAACCCGTGAAAAAAAATCTGTAGTTTTAATGCAGCTCACTAAGTAACTACAAGTAACATTCTCACACAGAGTTGTTGGTGATTATACTTAAGAATTTATGTTCTGAGAATATAATTAGGTACCTATATAATGTAATGAATAATGCTTAATCATTACCGCATACTGATTTTTCATTTTATATAAAGTTGAAGAGGTGAAGATATCTAATCAATTTATGTTACTTTAGATTTATTTGAGATTGATTGATTGTGAGATTTTTTACACAATAACTAATAATGTAGGTACATGTTATGTTAGTTAAACACGATGTAACGGCTTAGCGGATTCGAATGACATTTAGATAGGTGGATGATGTTTGGTATAAAGAAAGAAAACGTGGGAAGGCAAGGGGGATCTCGGGCTTTAGGCAATAAAGATTCAACTACCTAAAAAAAAATTAAAGTGACAGCTTCTTTTTGGTAGGACTCCGACACCAGGGGAACATCTTATGAGTTCGCGCTTACATGCTCTCGGATTACCCGGCCCGAGAATGCATGCGTCGGCCCTTTTTGGGCTGCACATTACTGGCCGGCAATTCTCGGTACGGACTGAGTTTTTTTCTTTAGGAGCGCGCTAGATGGCGTCAAACGTTCATAGTTCCCCATGACTGCCTGCCTATGCCTTTTTATTTTGAAATGCTCAAATTCAATAAAAAAAATTCAATCAATGGAAGCAGTTTTGGGGTGCATTGTGGCCCTCTAGATCCGGCCATGGTTGATTTATTTCTCTCTAAAAAAATTTACTGTTTTTTTATCAGTGATCCATGTAAATTAAATATTCCACACACAATATGTATTCGTTTTTAGGTATTGAGCTTTGGCTTTTAGAGATTCGAAATCAATTAGTTTTTCGATGGAAATGGTTTTAGCAAGGAAAGTAAAGATTGATGTTACCAAAGTGAACGTGTTTCATGCTTCACGGATTGAGTTAAAATATGGAACCTATATTAACATTTTCAGCAACTTATATAAATTTTAGTTAAAATCGTATGATAGTTCGACGCAATTTGGTCGCGTCCTTTGTACAAAATCCGTTTAGCCCATACGGAATGATAAAACTTTATATTACAACCTCAGAATACAGAATAAACCAGAATCCGGGTACATTTTTCAAATTGAGGTTAAAATAGTACACAATATTAAAAAATAATAATTATGCACTGAAAGTGTGCTTTCCGAAAGCAAATGCACAAGACACTATATAAAAAATACCCAAATCGCTTCAAGTGTGCCTATAAAATTTGAAGACTTCTCGATTTCTCCAGGATCTCATCATCAGATCCTGACCTGATGACCATGGGACCACCTGGAAAGTATACCCTTTCAAACAAAAAAAAATTCCAAATCGGTCCAGGCGTGTCAAGTAATCGGGGAATATAATAATCATACATAAAAAACCGACGAATTGAGAACCTCCTCTTTTTTTTGAAGTCGGTTAAAAATAGGTAAATATACCTATGGACAACATTGTTTATTTTATAAAAAACACCCTAGTTTTATAGTTATGTAAAACATATTTATAATTGTTGAGCACTAATTGAGCTATGTGGACTATTAGAACCACCAAATATACAATAGATAATTTAAATAATTATTTGCAAATCGGGCAAATGTCCATAGTATTTTTGGCAATCATAAAAACTTTTTGTGATATTTTACTAGAAATAGTGTAATATAGAAAAATCATGACTCTAATAAATAAATCACTGTCTAAAGAACAATAATTCTTTCTGCTCTTTGTTAAGATTGTCTTGATCAGAGAAAAACTAGCAAAGTAAATCATTTGTAGTATTTGCAAGCCGCATTTTATTACAACAGGTTTCCATAATTTATGATAGTTTTACTATGGGAGTTATCTAGTTATTAAATCATAGCATTAATTACTTACATACTGGTTTCATCGATAAAGTAAATTATGTTTTCCCAACGTACACACAGTATAAAACAAAGACAAGAGCACGTGGTTGTATGTTTAAACCATGTTTTAACTAATTACGAAAAATACTGAAAACTGAAATATCGGTATTTTATTATATAACTTTGCCCGTGGAGCCCATATCATATTATTGCATGAGTTCATATAAAATACCATAGAAAAAATTCATGAATTTTCCAAGTTTTTTTCACGGGTTTCCTTGCAGCTCTCGAAACTGTGTTACGGTTCCATGGTACCCAGTGGAAGACCAAGTTTACCTCTTTTAGCAGATGGTATTTCTGAGGCTATATACCTAACGAGTGGCCAGTTCTGTTGAAGTATATTTAGATGGAAAAGCCTCGTGTGGTTTGTCGGATTATATATGTGCATAAGTTTTTAATTATAAAAAACCTAATTCGGACTTTTACGAACAATAAAAAAACTCTTTCCAGCCGTTCTCAAGTTACCAACGAATAGCATTTCATTTTTATTTATAAGAAGATAAAAAAAAATTGCAAATTAGAAGTGTTTTTTTAGTGATTCAAGTAAAATCTTAATTGGCTTCGCAAAATTAATACCTATGTTTCTGACTGAAAATTACATCTTGCTCAAAATAATTTTAACAAAAATATAAAAAATCAAAAGATCAAAAATATTTGCTCATACAGAGAATTAATAAAATATGAGGCAAGTGTTGTGCTGAAGGCTTTCAGGAAAGAAAACATAAATCTAAATAAAAATAAAATTATATAGTACACTGCTAATAATGGTGGCTAAATAAATCATAGATTTACAAAAAGCGATTGACTATTTATCAAAATGTAATGATTTATGTTTTATTTAATGGATTGTATTTTTTCCTACTTATTTTCATTGTTGAACTAATGAGGAAAATATATAGTATAGCTACACAAAGGTATAGGACAGAGGATTCATTTTATTTCTCTAAGAGTCTAAATACTTGAAAAAAAGGGAATGTAGGGCCTTTCTTGTAGTTTACAGGAAAACCTAAACGAAAATCCTGTCTTAAAGTTCTGACTGAAAAAACGGAACCCTTAGCGCGCGAGTTGTACTCGCAACTTGGCCAATTATATTTATATCTATCTATACTAATATTATAAAGAGGAAAGATTTGTATTTTTGTATGTTTGTCTGTGTGCATGTTTGTAATGAATAAACTCAAAAACTACTTTGCCGATTTCAAAAATTCTTTCACCATTGGAAAGCTAATTCACCCTGAGTGACATAGGTTATATTCTATTTAGGGATCCTTACCTAAATACCTAAGAAATTCCTTACATCGCGTGCGCTGCGAAAACTATTGATGATATAGAGGTAGTGGTAGTGGTAGAGGGTAGGGGTAGGAGTAGAAGTAGGGGTAGGGGTACGGGTAGGGGTGGGGGTAGGGGTAGGGTAGGGGTAGGGATACGGGTATATTTTATTTTGTTCGTAAATATCCACGGGCGAAGCCGGGAGCGGAATGCTAGTAGATTATATTCTAAAGAAACTTGTTGACAGGATATGTACCTAATTTATTTTCATACTTCTTTCAACAGATGGTGCTGGTTTCGGTCCAAAGTAATCTTAAAATCCAAGTTTCGAAGACAGCTACATATAGTACTAGCTTTCCGCCCCCGGCTTCGCCCGTGGATATTTTTGAATAAAATAACACTCAGGATTGAATCAGGAGTTTCAGAGATTAACCCCTACATCCAAACTTACAAAACCTCTTTATATTATTAGTATAGATTTGCTCTCTTTTTTAGTAACAGGCTTGCCAGTTGTCATTGGACAGGCTGTAAGTCGCTAAATGTGGACATTGTTATCTGGCCACGCCGCGTGACATAAAGAACGTGTTAGTGTGTACGCATACAAATCGATTAACAAGTGGCCTGTAAATAGCATTGGCTCAGATTAATGTGTTTTTAATTTTCATTACTAAGTAGTTTGTAATTACCTACCTAATACCTACCCCGTCGACCGAGGTTTGTCATTTGAGTTTCACCTTTGTGTGACGTGCATTTTCTAGTCCGAAAAAAGTATGTGATTTTTATCAAAATAAAAAAAATTGCCAAGTTGCGATTTGAGGATGCAGACGCTGTTCCAAAGAAGCCTCTAAACCTGAACATTATGTAAACATGAATATGAACATTATATTTTTTTTAAACTAAAAGTAAAATTAATATATTATTTCTTCCTAATTATTTTATTGTATCCCGGCTTCCTTCTAATCTAAAAACAATGCAATAATGATCACATTTCTGCACTATTTTTGTTTTTTAATTAGTCACTGGGTACTTTTATGTAAAAAGGTCTTTTTGTGTAGATTTTGTTTTATTAGGTACTTTTTCTGTTGTTAAATTTACGCGCGTATTGCTTTGTTGAAACTGATATACCTGTTTTGTAACTTTTACTTTAAAAACAATGCAGGATTATTATATAAAAATCCATTGTATCAGGGTTTCTATTCTCTTTTTTCTATTAAAAACTAAATTAGTCGACCAAAAAGTTTTTATTCATTTCATAATTCATTCAAAAAAATTTATACATAGAATAATTTTTGTATTCGGGAACAAAATGCGGAGTGAAAAATGTTGTGACTAAACTGAAGAAAAGTAGAATGAAAGTTGAATAATTGACTACCGGTATATATGGTTGAAGTAAAAGGAAATACTTCCCGTATCTACGTTTGTATGTATATTTCTGTTATTTTAAGCAATAAATACTGGTGAGCAACTTTGAATTAAGTTTACTTACTTCGACATAATTACATTCCAGTTACATGGCAGAAAAATTATGAATATATTTTCACACTAGAAATCAACTCCTTTCATAAAATCCTACATTCTATCTATTCTATCAACTACAACTATTTTAGATAATCTGGTATTTTGTATTCAACTAAATATTCACATATTCTCTTTTAGAATTTATCCATTATAATGTTAATCTAGGTTTACTGAGGAAGCGAATCACTTGTCTTAGTGGATTTACTCATAAGCTTTGAAGTATAATGTTGCGATACGAGGAAATATTATTATAAAATCTTCACGCTTGTTTTCTATAATAAAGGCAGAGCTGATGGAGCTGAAATTCTCCACACTTAGTGTGACCAGAGACACTACTAACAGTGTCCACTTTTTAACCGACTTCCAAAAAAAGAAGGAGAAGGTTCTCAATTCGGACCGAAATTGGTTTATTAGTTTTTCAGAAATTTTGAAAAAACTGA
The DNA here is from genome assembly GCA_963924495.1 of Nemapogon koenigi. Taxonomy (NCBI): domain Eukaryota; kingdom Metazoa; phylum Arthropoda; class Insecta; order Lepidoptera; family Tineidae; genus Nemapogon; species Nemapogon koenigi. The sequence goes on from OZ004637.1 coordinate 2,809,439, forward strand.
CTTTATAAGTACATTTTTCTTGATATCTCGATAAAATATGTACCGTTTTTGACAACTTATTTTTTTAAGACATTATAATTTCTCGACATTATCTCACAGACATATGACGAAAATCGGTTCAGTAGTTTTTCAGAAATTCAGTAATTAATTTCTGTTTACGGCTAAAATTATGTATCAGAAAAAGCCTTAGCAACGGTTGCTATTGACACGAAGTTGTCAATTTTCGTGACGATGGTCTAGCGGTTAAATGTAATTGGGGTGCATAGGATGCACAAGCACATTACATGGTTCAAATCACATCCACAGGGGTATTTTTTTTTAATTTTCCATCAATATTTTTTTAGTTGCGTTATTATTTGTCTCTCAAGGCAGCAAAATCACTTAACCTTTTAAAAAAAAGTGCACCGATTTCAAAAATTTGCACTGAAAAGTAAGAAATAATAAATATTTCGTCGTAGAATTTGAAGACGGTTGGTGCCAAATTAGAAATAACTTAGTAGGTACCCAAATTCACTAATCTAGATAATTTATTAGGGACCTACGATCATCAGTATAATCATAGACAATATTGAACAGATCTTTATCTCCTTAGATGTTTACTTAATTTTGTATCCTAATTTGGCACCAACCGTCTTCAAATTCTACGACGAAATTTTTATTATTTCTTACTTTTCAGTGCAAATTTTTGAAGTCGGTGCACTTTTTTTTAAAAGGTTAATTGACAGTTATGCTTTATTAAAGGTGGCAAGCCTATAGCAAACCGTGAATGGACCTAGATGTGTGATGTCCTTAATAGACGCTGGTTTGGACACGTTAAAAGAATGAAGGATGAAAGATTGATTAAAAAGGTTTATATGGCTGAAGGGCTGAAGTAAAAGGAAATGCTGGCAGAGCACGACCTAGGTGTACTTTTATTAAACACTAGCTGTTTCCCACGACTTCGTACGTGACTATTTCAGAATGTTGGCAAACATACACTTCATACATAGCTTTTGTCATGTTCACCTCTGCCTACCCCGTTCCCGTCGTCATGCCGTGATGGTATATAGCCTATGTTACTCAGGGATAATGTAGCATTCCAATAGTGAAAGAATGATCAAAATCCGTCTAGTAGTTTTTGTGTTTATTCGTAACAAACATACAAAAATACAAAAATACAAATCTTTCCTCTTTATAATATTAGTATACTTAGATTTAAAAAAAATCTTTGATCAATGGAAATATTAAATGTACACACAATCGCCGAGAATGTATGAAAGGTATGATGAATATAAAAGAAGCGAATGAGGTATGTCAGGATCGTAACAAATGGTATTCGACTGTCTCTGCCTACGCCTCTTAGGATAAAAGGCGTGATGATAGATGCATGTTATTTTGAAATTTTGGAACCACTGAGATTTGATTTGATTTCAAGTCATAACCAATTTTATTGCGCTATCGGCTCTTTATATCCTAATCTTGTATGTCCTTCTTTCACAACGCATCGGCGTGACTTTTTTTTGCACAGAGATTATTTGGAGTGCTCAGGACAGGAGAGTGACGTAGGCTATTCTTTATTCCGAAAATCCATCGGGATATATTCTTATGTCATATTTTAGAAATTTCGACGGGTGAAGCTGGGGCTGAAAGTTAATACGTTATACATTGAATATAGATAAAAAAAGGGCAGATGGAAAGTATGTTGCTGGAATATATTTTTAGAAGTTTTCTAGTTTTCTGATCAAAAATATAACCACTTTTGATGAAGAAACAAACCGCCTTCAAAACCAAAATGTGCTTTCCGAAAGCAAATGCACATGTCACTATAAAAAAAACCCATGCCGATTCAAGTGTGCCTATAAAATTTGCAGAGTTCTCGATTTCGCCAGGATCCAGTCATCAGACCATGCGACAACCTAGAAAGTATATGATACCCTTTCAAACAAAAAAAAACATTTTAAAAATCAGTCCAGGTGTCTTCAAGTAATCGGGGAACATACATAAAAAAAAAAAGATTTCGACGAATTGAGAACCTCCTCCTTTTTTGAAGTTCGGTTAAAAAGGTTTATTTGTATACTTGTATAGAGATAGCAAAAATATTGTATTTTATTATTTTAATTCAATTAATATAATAAAATATCAATTGTTTGCGATTTCGTTGACTAGTATGCGCAGTACAAATTAGGTTCAAAACAAGCGATTTGTCGTGTGCACTAAATGTCAAAAGGCTCATTGGCGTTTAAGGTTATTATATAGCACGACAAACATAAACTTTTTTTATTACTGTTAGATTAACTACTCGTAACGTTATATTTTTAGGGTTCAGTACCCAAGGGTGCAAACGGAAATTCTATTCTAAGGCTCCGCTGTCCGTCCGTCCGCCTGTCACAGGGCTGTATCTTTTAAACCGTAATAGGTAGATATTTGAAATGTATTACTATGGCCGCTATAACAACAAATAATAAAAATTAAATAAATTAAAAATTAAAGGGCGTCCCCATACAAAAAAGTGTTTTATATTTGATATTTGGGCGTGATATTTGGTCTGACCTTAGTGTCATACTATTGAGTGTTCAGAATCCTTCGTGTACGCGTCCGACTCGTATTTGGCCGGTTTTTTTAAACTATTGTCGAAATAAAAATAAATAAAATAAAGGAAACCAATTAAAATAAATGTAAGCCTGTGGGAAGCTGGAAAAGGTAGGTACCCATACAAAAATCTCGTCTCGCTTTTCCTTTGAGCCTTTGCAGCGTCTTGGAAAAAAACTAGCAATAGACGAATGAAACCTACTAAACACTTTGCAATTTGAACGGCCTATAAGAATATCCTGCGGAACCAATAAAACCCTCGTATCGCACTTGTCAAGTTTTTACATTATATCTTCTTCTTCTTCTTCTTTTATTATGGCTCCACCAATGTTCATCGGTGATTTGCCAATGTCAAGTATTATAGCCTACCGACCGTGATATATCCCATTCATCATCAACCACTGCTGGATCATGGTCTCCCTCTAGCGCACCATTTTAGTGGTGCTCATTGAGAGGAATTACCATAGTCACCACGCTTGGTAGGCGGGTTGGTGACCGGACGCCGACTTTACGTGCCCTCCGAAGCACGAGGAGTCGATTTAAGCACAGAAATGGTGCTTAGCATTTTGGCAGCGAGTAGGAATCGAACCCGGGGGGACCTCCGGTTTCAAGTCCACCGTCCTACCAATTAGGCTATCGACTACCTCCCATTAGTCGTCGACTAATCACAACCATCACAGCACGGATAGGATTAAACTGGATTAAACAAAGACGTGACGTGGAATCCATCAATACATTATAATTATCTATTTCCGCATTATTTATAGTGGACAAATAGATAGAAACACTTATGATCATGTTATTGACATTTTTTTTATCAACGACAATAAAAGGATTTGAAGATAAACTTGTTTATTACATACGTAATATTCTATTTTACATAATAACTGAAATTAATGAAGGGGGTAGTCGAAAGGCCCTTAATATAAATATGAACTTGTGTTTGTTTGTTTATCATTCACGTTACAACAGAGCAACGGATCGACATGAGTTTTTGCACAGATATAGTTGAAGTGATCTTGTCACATTTAAAAATGTTCACGGGCGGAAAGTTAGTCTTCGATAATTCTTCGATAATTTCAGAAAATACTTTACAACTCTCGTTTGTCACTTATTCTGTTTAAGGAGACGCCTCATAATTTTTGTCCTATACAAATCAGATGTTAATGATTAAAGATAAATATACCTATTCTAAAGTTTGTCATGGAAAGAAAATAACCAAAATCCTCAATTTCAGGCGTATTTCAGCAATCTCGAGTTCTCTTAATATTATGTACGTACTAATTTACAATTTTCTCGATATTAAAAAATAGATAATACCTACTTAAAGAATACCTACACTAACTAGCATTTGATAATTCTAATAGTTTTTGTAGAAACATAGAGAAGCAGAAGTCCTTTTCGTGTTTATCGAAATACCGAAATACTTGCTCATGTTTCTGGTACGTAAATATTGGTCTATCTTGTCTTATCCTTGGTTATCTTATCGATTTTAATAGTAGTCCATCTCGCTCACATCTTTCTAAAGAGATATGGACAAAATAAGCCGCAGGTAAAACTGAGTTCGTTGCGCTGTGATGCGTCGCCTTAAGGCAACTCTCTAAATGTGCACATGGTTACCAGTTTCCTAGCTATGTCACTAGATATAATAGTTTTCGAAAATGTATAATTTTAGTATTCGTGCACCATAGGTACAAAGTTTTAACCGTTAATTTGGCCCTCTTGCCATGATTAATTAATGACCACACTAATGGAAAGTTTCGTGTTGAATGAAACTAACCAAACATAATAGTTAATTCGTATAGAAAATGAGGTTTTTTTAACATAGATGGAAATAGCCTTTTTTTAGATAACCACGATAAATGTAAGTTTAAATTATCATCAATATTGAAAATATACGATATATTCAAGCTGCATTGTACTCATAATTTATCTTGAAATTGGATATTTACTGGTAAGGTTTTTAATAATAAAAACATAGTTCCGTACCCAAATGGTGACAACGGAATCCCTATTACTAAGGCTCTACTATCCGTCCGTCCGTTAGTCCACCAGTCACAGAGCTGTATCTTTTGAACCGTAATAGGTATAACCTTGAAATATTGACAGAGTATGTACTACTATGGCCGTTATAACAACACATAATAAAAATAAAATAAAGTTGAAAATTAAAGGAGGTCCCCATACAAGAAAAGTGTTTTATTACTGTCACAGAGCTGTATCTTTTGAATCGTAATAGGTAGACACTTGAAATATTTACAGAGTATGTATTACTATGGCCACTGTAACAAAATAATAATAAATATATAATAAAGTTAAAAAACAAGTTTTTTTTTCATCTTAATAATGGCAATACATACAAACGTCTAACTAGAGTATAACTATAATACATTTCTACTATTAAGTAAAACAACAAATAATAGAAACTATTAAAAAAATATGTAGTGGTAAATATTGTACGGTGATACGGAATCCTTCGTGTGCGAGTCCGACTCGCACTTGGCCGGTTTTAATATTTGTTCAGAATATTAAACGCTTGAAATCTGAGTATGAGTTTTATTCTATCAAAAGACAAAATTGTACCAACATCTACCAGCATGTAACTTTTATTTAAAAAATATGTATCAGTGAGGAATTTCAGAGAGGAATTTACTTTCATAAAGTAATTAAAAGAAGTACCTTTAGATTTCCTTTATTTTTTGAGGTATTTTGTTACAATTTTTTGGTACTTTTTAACCGACTTCCAAAAAAAGAAGGAGAAGGTTCTCAATTCGGACCGTATGTTTTAGATCGATTACTCCGCCAGTTGTGAACCGATTTTGATGGTTTCTTTTTTAATCGACAGATAATTATTCCGGATGGTTCCATTTTTATCTCATAAAAATTGGTTCATTAGTTTTTCAGAAATTTTGAAATAACTGACCTTATAAGTAAATTTTTCGTAATATCTCGATGAAATATGTACCGATTTTGACGACTTACTTTTTTAAGGATATAATAATTTCTCGATATTATATCACAGTCATATGACGAAAATCGGTTCAGTAATTTTTCAGAAATTCAGTAATTTGTCTCTGTTTACTGCTGAAAATTATATCAGAGAAAAGCCTTAGCAACAGTTGCTATTGACACGAAGTTGTCAATTTTCGTATCTACGGTGGTCTAACGGCTAAAGATATGGGGTGCAGCGCAGGATACACATTGTACATGGGTTCAAATCCCATCCACCGCAGTATTTTTTTCAAAATTTACCATCAATTTTTTTTAGTTGCGTTATTATTTGTTTCTCAGGGCAGCAAAATCACTTAAAAGGGAGAAATAAACCTTTTAAAAAAAAGTGTACCGATCAAAAATTTGCACTGAAAAGTAAGAAATAATAAAAATTTCGTCGTGGAATTTGAAGACGGTTGGTGCCAAATTAGAATTAATTTAGTACTCAAATTCACTAATCTAGATAATTCATTAGGAACCGACGATCATCAGTACAAACACAGATAATATTTAACAGATCTTTATGTCCTTAGATGTTTACTTAATTTTGTATCCTAATTTGGCATCAACAGTCTTCAAATTCTACGACGAAATTTTTATTATTTTTACTACACTTTTTTTTAAAAGTTTTATCTATATACTATACTAATAACACCGGTCAACAAAAAATAAATTTTTTTTGAGGAAGGTTATCGGCTATATAACATAACGCTACGACCCAAAGGGGAGGACCAGTAACTATTAACGCGGGTGCAACAGTAAGCACAGCTAGTACCTACTTATAATAGATATTAATACTTCTATAAATATCAAAGTTATTAAAAGACTAATAAGTGGGAGCTAGGTAGGTGTAATCAATTACATACATCCTGTTTATTCGACACGGAATACATTGCGGAGTGACCAGGGGCATTGGTAACAATGTCCGCTATTAGGTAAAGTAAAGTAAAATATTCTAGAGAGAAATATTCTGTAACAAGCTTCTGACCGCGGTTTTACCCTCGTGGAAATAGATCCAAAATGATATAATCCCGTGGCTGTAATTTTGCCCCTCCCCCGCCCGCTTCCGCCGTATAAAAAGTAGTATATGTCATTCTCTGACTCCTAAACTACCACTATGCAAAAAATCATGTCGATCCCGTGAAAAACAAAAACAAATCTATCCCACGGGAACCATACATTTATCCGGGATAAAAAGTAGCCTATGTGCTATTCCAGACTATAATCTATCTCTGTGCCAAACCAAACATACAGATCCGTTCAGCCGTTCTGGCGTGATTGAGTAACAAACATACATCCATACAAACTTTCGCGTTCATATAATATTAGTGGGATGGGTTACTATGACAAAATTCAATACTTCAAGGTTTGCGTGTCGCCGTTATTATGAGAATGGCGAGCCAGTTAAAATTCTGGTCCAGACCTTTTAAGTTGTGAACACGGCAACCGGACAGCTCTGCAGAGATGTTTGCTCTCGCCCGTGTCGACGAATTGGGACCAAAGAAATAATAAGACAAAAATGCACTCACACAAGCTCTAAAACAAAAATGGCAATGGGTCGGTCATAATATCACGCTATACTGACAGACTGTGGACTATTCAAACTACAAAATGGAAGGGACCAGCAGGAAAAAGAAGATAGGCAGGCCAAATAGACGGTGGGCTGATGATATAATAGGAAGAGCAGAGAAAGACTGGCTGACACTAGGCAGAAAAAGAGAGACATGGAAGAAGATGGAGGAGGCCTTCACCCAAGGAGGAGTCCATATCCCAAAAGAACCCAACAACTAATTACATTTACTAGTATACCTACAAATATCTACTAATAATATTCAAAATGTTAATAAGGATATGGAAATAAAAGGCGTATTTTAACCGACTTCAAAAAAGTAGGAGGTTCTCAATTCGTCGGAATCTTATTTGAAAAAGTATTGAAATGTGTAGGCACCTTCCCATATATACGTAGTATAGTAATGTATAAAAACAAATAAAAAATTGTGAAAAAAATAACCATTGTCGCTGACATGTTCAAAACATTAGGGACCATAAATTTAAATTTCCATTACATAAAAAGGAATTTCCCGATATCGTCGCACTCTTATAAGGTAATCATTAGGTACCTATTTACTTACTTACTCTTTAGATGTTTCTCGAATAATTTAGCTGAGGTTTCAATGTGAGCTAAATATACTTTTGTAGATTAAATTCCCGATCTCAGATTATTCATTGCCAAATTCTCATATAACTAGCGATAGGCCCTGACTCCACACGGATTAATGCATAATTAAAAGATAATTATTTATTTCCATCTAAATATAACTCAACAGAACTAGCCATTCGTTAGGTATAGTCTCACAAATACCATCGGCTAGAAAAGGGAGATTTGATCTTCCGATAAAAACGGTTTTGGGAGCTGTGAAGAGATATTTTGAATTTTTAATTAGTTAAGATTAGTAAAATAGTATTTTTCATTAATTATGCATTTGTGTAAAAGTGTCATCAAAATAATTTCAGCTGTTGGTATTTTCTAGACAGACAGACGGGCTAAAATGTTTAATAATAACAGTATATCTAATCGATATTACTAAAATACCTATCAGTGGCGAAGGGAAGCTATAAAATAGCTCACTCAACTAGTGCTGCAAGATCCAAAATTTTCATTTATAATCCAAAATGCACCAATAATCAATGATAATAGTAATTTGTCGTAAAGAAATTTAAATTAAACTCTTTTTTAATTAAGTGGTCTCTTGTATTAAAAACGATATAAACTTGTATAAAACGAACATGCAAGTGAATTAACTTTTTATCAATTCGCTGTTTCGTACTCTCATAACCCGCAATTCGTCGGCGTATTTATGGGCCAGTTTGCGCGTGCTAGAACGAGAGGGAATGTGCGCGGATTTCCATACAAACGAAAGAGAGAGAGTATGAAATACTTATGGTAATGGTAGTAGTTATGGACGAGCAAGCCGGTATTGTATCGGCTTATATCCTTATGTAGCTAATGGATATCTGTAATATTTTAGAAGTGAGTTTGTGTTGATGTTATTTTATAAAATGTTGTTAGTCTATATAGATTGGTTTGGACACGTTGAAAGAATGAATGATGAAAGATTGACTAAAAAGGTTTATATGGCTAAAGTGAAAGGAAATGCTGACAGACGACGACCTAGGTGTACTTTTGTTGATCATATAAAAAAATTATTGATCGACGGCAATATTAAAAGTAGGTACACACAATCGCCGAACATGTATGAAATGTATGATGTATATAAAAGAAGCGAAAGAGGTATGTCAGGATCGTAGCAAATGGCATTCGATAGTCTCTGCCTACCCCTCTTGGAATAAAAGGCGTAATGATAGATAGATAGACTATATAGATTCACCAATTCCTAACGAGAAGAATGAATCGGGTTGTTTAGGCTCCTCGCCACTGATAGGTATATGTAAATAACACTACACTTTGGCTAAATTGAATACCTACCGCGGAACTATTAGTAGTATATTGTATTTACATATTAGTTGTATGTGTTTATGTAAAGGGCAATTTAATAGAATAAAATGCATACCGCATGATATCTTTAAACACTTGTTTACCTCGTTGTAATATACTTGCTTACTCATTCAAATAAAATAGTTATTTATCCAAGGCAAATTGTAGTTATGAAACGGTAGACTTAATCCGTGCCTTATTATTATTTTTCTTTAACTTGTGTAGAATTTTTAATATTCCCTCGAGACGTATAGTAGTAAATATTTTGGTATAATACCTTAGTGTGTATTGAATATCTTTGATACAAAGCCAAACAAGTTTATAAGTTGCAAATGCAACGATATCATGTCTGCATTTTTGATACAAATATTTATTCGAATTAGAAACCGAACTTAGGATTGCCTACTTTACAAATCTACCATTTCCTCACTTATGTCTTTTCTTTTTTTTAAGTGCTTCGGACGACACATGAAGCTAGCGTCCGCACTTCTTCTGAAAGCAATAGGAAGTGATAGCTCTAAATACAGTGATAGAATTGGCACCTGCATGTTTAATTTGAATATTGTTTTAATCTCTGGCCACGCTGCAAGGTATTTGCCGTGATGATGTGTTTTGTATTTATTTCTTTATGTGCTTTTCTAATTAAATTCCCATTTTATATTTTTAGATTGTTCTGCCACCATTAACATTGAATTCAATTTAAAACTAATGACCTTTCAATACGTAGGTTTACACCACTTGAGTATTAAGTGCGAGATTGTCGAAGCGTAAATTACTGTATTATTAACATTTTATTTATAAATTGTATAGTCGCTGATCGTCTTTATACATTTTACTTTACGCACGACAAAGTTGACTATAAAAACTTGAAGTATTTTGTATGTTTGTTTTGTCTATTTTTATCTACTGACGCATTTTTAACTGTATTTCAATCAAGTACGTAGTTTTATTCAACTTGTGAAATAATGTAATCGAGGTTAATATCTGTATGTGAAGTTTATAGATATTTTAAAATAGAATGATAATAATATAAACATAGAACATTATAAAGAATATAGAATTAGCCACACATGATTTCCGCAGATCTTTAGAATTTACCCTGAAATATGACCCAAAAAACCGCACAAACAACTTGTCTAAAGATTAGCATATTATTTAACTGCTTTTTCACAATATTGTCATCACAGTACAAAAATTTGGTTACAGTGGTTTTCAGATAAATATGCGTACATGCTACTTCTACTTCTTTTATAATGTTCTGTGAATGTAAAGATCCGAGTGGGCGCTTGAGTGCGTATAGGGTTAACCTTTGTAAAAAGTAACTGTAAAGATTTTAATGGAAGTTTTTAAAGACTGACTGGATTTATCTTTTTCCCATATTTTTATTTCTTCTTTTTAATTGTGATTCAATCACACCTTATCGATAAGAATAACTAAGTTAATGAACTATTAAAATATAGGGTAATTTAACTTGGTAAATGGAAGAGGGACATGAAGGGAATTATGTAATTAGCGATTAAATTAAGTTGTAATTGGATCTTTGCAATTTCAATTATTGAAAGTTATATTTGTAATCATGCTGATGCTAATGGGAGGGAAAGGTTGTACTACCACACAATTTATTTTAAAGAAGATTATTTAGCAATTACTTTTATTTCGTCTTTATTAGGCTTGAATACATTTTTATTACAATATTTTAATAATATACTTAAGGCAGGGTGCAAACACGATATTTACTAAAAATGGCATTTTTGAACGCTTACTAAGTGTCAGGAATCAATCTCAATCTCAAAAAAATATAGTGGATAGCAAATACATAAAACTTTAACCGCATAGATTTTTCATAAGTATTTTGGTCTATCGAAAAAAATTATTGCAAAATACCTCTATAAAAAACTTTTGTGCGTAAATTCACAATATTTTGCGCGACAACTATATACTTTTTTTTGAGAATAAAATAGCTTGAATAATATATTAAAACTTTAACCGATTACTTTCACTGTTTAATTTTTTATATTTAAGAAAAAGCTACAAAATAAGTGAAATTTCAAGTGTAGCTGCACGTAAAATATGCCAAGCAATATTCAACCTTATATCGTCCTACATAAGCATCCGCCCACCGGAGTGCAAATAGTATTTTTTATCGAGGTTGATCCTTGCCTTAATAGAAATGATGGCTAAAATTTTAATAATGGTTATTGGCCCTTTGAGCCAGATATATTATTTACACAAATACAAAATGTATTTCACAACATTTTATTTATATCTATCTATCTATCTATCCATCATCACGCCTTTTATCCCAAGAGGGGTAGACAGAGACAATCGAAAGTAATTTGCTACGGTCCTGACATACCTCTTTCGATTCTTTTATATTCATCATACCTTTCATACATGCTCGGCGACTGTGTGTACTTTTAATATTGCCATTGATCAATACATTTTTATATGTTAATAAAAGTACACTTAGATCGTCCTCTGCCAGCATTTTCTTTCACTTCAGCCATATAAACCTTTTTAGTCAATCTTTCATTCTTCATTCTTTCAACGTGTACAAACCAGCGTAAACTACATACTTTTCCCCCTCATTTTAGTCACAACATTATCTTTCACTCTGCATTCTTCTCCAATGACATCGTTCCGGATGCAGTCAATATTTTTTATATATTATGTACTTTTATTATACAAAGAGTTCGAGAGAATGTCGTCCAGTCCACAGGTGCCAAACCATGATTTGTAAAGGGAGGACTAAACTTAGTGTGCAAGGTTACATCAATGATCGCTGACAGTTTTTTGGAGTGAAAGGTGGAAAGGCTAGCGCTCTAAATTCCATAATTTTTCCTTGCAATGATGAAAACAATGAAAACGGGGTTTAATGTTTCAAAGGGTTTGCCTTCGGAGTCTGACAATAATGAAATTTATAGAAATTTAAAAATAGATCAATTGAATGGCTACATTTTAGGCTTTGTTGCTAGTGACTAAGATAAATGGATTCTACCGTATTATAAAATCAAACTCTTTCTACGTTTACTTTAGCACTAGATTTTCTTACAGAAAGCACGTGACTCCATGGACGAAGGCAGATCTTTTAATTATAGGTTTAAAAACTATATTTTTTAAATGTTTAGGATCGATACTATGTTTCAGTTTGTTTTGCTGCAACAAAATTAAAATTTCTGATATATACCTATGAGTAACAATACAATACAATCTTTATTGAAAAACTTAGGTGATAGAATAACATAGACCACAATAATAAACTTAGATAAAATATAATACAAGTGCCTGAACTAGGTGGCTCCTGTGTTTCAGGCAATATAGGTCTTAAAATGCAATTCCACAGAACTAATAAAATACAGACATTATTTTAAATATATCAATATTTATGAAATGAAATGAAATGAAAATGAAATGAAATAATTTTTATTTGCCAGGGATTTTTCAGACCTACATGTGTGCGTGCACACTACATATATAGTCCAATAACCCTACCGTGACTTACAGTGTGCAAAAATTTCCAAGTACCTATTATGTAACATTCTTAATCACCTAACAATGTGACAATCAAAAAATCCAATTTATACACACAACATATCAAAAAATTAAATGAAGCTATTGTTCGAACATCAAGAGACTAGGGTCATCGCTGACATCACAAAACCAAAATACAATAAATTATCAATACAGATTACATTGTGTTTAGAAAATAATTAAAAAATATCAAAATAATAAGTAGTTACAAAATGTCAATATTAATCTAAAAAATGTCAGGAGTAAATTACAGAACGTCAAAATTCAATAATAAAATGTCAACAATAAATTACAATAATAACAATAATTTACAAGTAGGTGGCATGAAGTAGGAAACGGTTCTGGAATAAAAGCCTGACATAAACCGGACAGGCCGGACAAACGTTCAAATTCGGACTCCTGGCAACCCTACGTCAAACGTATTTATTGAAAGATTTGTTAGAGAGTAGGTTTCATAAAATCTACTAAATCTAATCAAACTAATAAATGAAAACGAAACGTTTTCAAAAGCTCCTCGTCGAATCGATTCCCAATTCCCCGGAGTTTAAAGTAGATAGGTATAGAATAAAAAGTCGAACGTTGGTGGAACGAATATCGAATCAGTTTGTACAGGAAGGAAGAGCCTCTCATGAAACTATATAATTCGTTAATCAATACGTACATATCATGGTGATATTCCCAATTATTGTATTTTTTTTCAATGTCAACAACTAAAATAAGAGTTGTGAAAAGGAAGTTTAACAAATCATTATTTTGAAGATTGATGACATTTTTTAAAGTGACGTGGCCTGGAATACGATTTTTTTTGCAGAACTATGGACAGTCATATGAAGTAAAATGTTTTTTTTTTAAATATCGGCGATATTTATGTTTAAAAATTTAAAAAATATAAATTTATCTATCCCATCAATATTATAAACGTGGAAGTTTGTATGGATGTATGTATGTTTGTTACTCAATCACGCCAGAACAGTTGAACGGATCTGGATGAAATTTGGCACAGACATAGATTATAGTCTGGAATAGCACATAGACTACTTTTTATCTTGGGAAAATGTAAGGTTCCCGTGGGATAGATTTGTTTTTATTGTTCACGGGATCGACATGATTATAGTAATAGTTTTGCATAGTGGTAGTTTAGGGGTCAGTACTAGTTTTTATACCGCGAAAGCGGGCGGGGAGGGGCAAATTACAGCCACGGGATTATTTATTTTTGGATCTATTTCCACGGACAGAAGCTTGTCTATAATAGAATCTTAGAATCCAACATCAGGTCTGTATGGAAAACTTGCCGACACTTTACACTTCGGGACGCAATAATATATATAAGCCCTACTGTATGGAAGCGCTAAGGCTATCAAATAATCTTTCAACTTCCTAAGTTGTACCTACAACGACCTAGACTATAATCCTACAAGCTCATGGTGTAATACATTATTCATCTCCTAGAATAGAACGAAGCCTAGGCACGCTGTAAATATAGTCAACAATGAAAATAGCATCTCATCTTGTCCAGAGAATTACACTATATATACCTACAGTATCTACCCACTTCCTTCATATTGGCACAAATGATTTATGTCTGTAATCAAGTTCTTTTCAGAGTAAGTTTTATGTTTCGCACTTACGATTCTTATTCGTTATTTTAATTAGAAATTGCTGTTGCATCTTCTACACGCAAAAAAGTAGTCTACAATCAATATATTATTATATGTTAATAGCTACTATGGATAAGTTTAAATTATTATTGAATCAGACACTTAGAAAACATTGCTGTATATTGCTGATTTCAGCGCTATTGGATATTTTTTACATTTAAAAGGAAGGAATGAAGGTTTGTGTAAGAAAATGTTTCATATTTTCTTATGTTATGATTTTAGTCTATATACCTACTGCTTAGAGACCCTAGGGTCCTTCAATCAAAGGCTGAAAAATTGTCAAGTTTTCTCTAAAGTAGAACAAAAATCGAATTGCCTATAAATTGTGTCTAATTTTTGAATTAAAATCACTTAAAAACCACTATTTAAAAACGAGTAGCTGAAATATTCTCATATAAAATACAATTTAGAATATTAAGTTAGTTTACATTAAGCGTTATAATTAATACTTTACGCAAACTTTGAAGAAAGATTATAAGGAAAACCATTAACGGGCTTTTTGTTAAGCAAACATTAGGAATTTTGATTATTTTTCCATGAAATACTCATGGATAGATATTTATTAGTATAACCACTTCTGATGAAGAAAAAAACCGCCTTCAAAACCAGTGTGATTTCCGAAAGCAAATGCACAAGTCACTATAAAAAAATCCCAAATCGCTTCAAGTGTGCCTATAAAATTTGAAGATTTCTCGATTTCTCCAGGATCTCATCATCAGATCCTGACCTGATGACCATGGGACCATGCACATGGAAAGTATACCCTTACAAAAAAAAATCCAAATCGGTCCAGGTGCCTTCAAGTAATCGGGGAGCATTGTAGCCAAATGTACGAGATAAAATAATTGTAGATTGACTTTGGTATTTTGATTGTTTTATTTATTTATTGACTGAAAAACATTTTCTTAATTTAATTAATACAATAAAAAACAAACATACCTAGTGCCGAGTACAGTGGCAGCGTTTCCTCTTTGTATACAAAGATTAAAGGTGGCCACCCATTCGTCCAATCACAGGCGCGCCGCCGTATGTACGGTCCACCGAAATCGACCACAGACTCGTCCAACTCTTGTATCAACTGGCCCGCCTAGATCTTAATTTCTGAATTTTCTGTGCGATGTCGGACCAATGTGAAAAAAAAAACACTTCCAGGTCTCATATCACCAGTAGCCAATATTAGTCTGGTGATTTTTTGTACATTTTGTACATTTCACAGCTTTTTGAAAAAAATAAAACGAAAATAAAAATGTTAGCTTTTTTTTACTTTTCTTATACAATTTATTAGGATATATATTAATCCCTATTATTCAGTAATTGACAGTACAGTTTTTTTAATTTTTCTCTCTTATTTTTAGGTTTTTGACACTTGATGGCTTAAATGTAGTCCCCTAAGTTACCTTAATTAGTTATATTTTCAGGCTCAATTTATATATTATAATTACTTTGTTTCAAAGATTTACCTGATAACTTTCATTTGTATGTATATGGTAAGGTCTAATAAGCAAATTGTGAACAATAATGCACGACATTGTGTCTCTTATGTTACCCAAACATATTTTAAAAGGTATTTTTCAAAATAAATCGGTAATCCGCCAACACGTATCATCTGTGTTGCCTATACATACTAGTTTATATTTAGAAAGAGTTTATTACCCTTAACTTCTTAACCATGAACTAAGGACTGTAAACTATTTCAAAATATTATGAATTAACGCCAAGGGACAACATGGTAACATAAGTGACAGTTGTCTCTAATGTTACCGTTGGAATACTGACTTCGTAACTGCAAAGTAATAACTACAGGTGTCTAGGTAAATTAAACAATTATATAATAAAAAGAAACGAAAAAATATTTATTGTAATAAACCAAAACGACAAAAAAACAAAATTATTTTTCTTATAAAAGTAATAATCAGTCATAACATAATACAAGTAGCTTCTTTCACTTAACAAAAATAATCAGTCAACTTAAAAAGTCATTTTTCAAATATATCTAAAGATTCTTCAAATTTATAGTAAACTCGACCTTTGTCATTGACTATTTTGGGTTCAGGAAGAATCTTTATAATGTCATGGAATTCAACATACGCTATATCTTTTTCGTCTAATCGAAATTTGGTATCCGATTTCACAGCCCGAAGAAACATGACTTTAATCTCGCCATCGTTTTCAAAATCTCCTAATGCTTTGCTTGCATAAGTATACGTTTTATTCTTACCCGTGTGAACCTTCACCAACAAAAAATTTACAACAAAAACTGTAGATTCTGTCTGGGATTTTTGTTTATAATTTTTCAGTCTGTGGTCTCTTTTTGTATATTTCATACTTAGCTTTTAACTTTTGATTTCCAGATACTAGTTTTTGGTTTGCTTTGTACATAGCAGTTCTGTCTCTACGTACTGTTTTTCTTCCTCTTCCAATATTTGGACTATTTTGAGGAAGTGTAATAGGCGAAATTGATCCTTGTGACCGAAGTAACCTCTCTTCTTGAAGGTGTTCCTGGAGGTGTTTCATTTAACACACCTACGAGATGTTTGGCACGTTGACGCTGTTGACGTTTTCGATGCTCCCTCAATTTTCGTTTACTTTCTTCATATTTTTCTGGTTGTTTCTTCAATCTTTCTCTATACCTTCTTTGCTTTTCAGCGGCAGTGAGAGCCATTTTTCACTTTTTACCTTTAACAACCAAACGACAATAAAAAATTAAGTAATTAGTAGTCCGTAGCATGTTAAAAAAAACGGCCAAGTATCGGGCCCCGCAGAAAAAAATGGGGTTCCGTAGTAAGCTTTACAAATGAAAATAGAGATATCTCAAAAACCTATTACTTTTTTTTACCCGAAATAATTTTCATTGTGAGTGTTTACTAAGTGCAGTAGTACTGATTTTTTCAGATTTTTATATGTTTTATTTAAAAAGTTACGAGAGTGGGGGGGGGGGGGACACTTTGAAGACCAATTTGGAGCTTAATATCTCGTAAAGAAAACATAATATGAAAACATTTTCAATTAAACCTTAGAATTATTTTCTTATGATACCCCACACGACAGGTTGCAGATAAAAAAAAAATACATCCCCATTTTACATATAGGGGAGGTACATGAAAAAATTAAAATAAGATATTTTATAACACCAAAATGGATATCCCTATCAGTAGTATTAACATACTAAATATTATCCAAATCGGTTCAAAATCTACGGCGCTGGGACATCCTGGGACGGACAGACAGACACACGGACTGGATGATCTTATAAGGGTTCCTTGTATTACTTCGGAACCCTAACCAGTCATTTCTGGATAAAATTGTATCTAATAAAATGTTACTTAAATGACCACGATGTCTTTTAAGTTATCATAATGTCTTTTAAGTTACCATCATAGTAACTTAGGTGACCGGTAACACAGGAGACAATTTTGTATGTTATAGCCACGTTCTCGCTATCTTGTTTAATAAACAGGAATATGTTTACTAATATTGCAACTAAGACACAATTATAACAAAATTCAAGTATTAATAAATAAAACCAATGTATATTTACCACTTTTTAGACAGCAACTTAGGTGACACCAAATAAACACATCTTCTTCCTTGAACGACTGGCGGGCGACTAGCAGGATACAACCGCGCAAACAAAATGGTGGAATGCGATTGCATCATTCTCAGACATGCATTGGTTCATTTGTGACTACTAGAGCCATCTATGTTTTTATATTTATACTTTTATGGGCTGTAACTTAGTTGACACCAATTTGAATAGCAATTTGAGGACAGTTTGTTATTATTTTTTTTAAATTGCAAAATAAAATATAAAAAATCTGGAAAAAATGTAATAGAATTTGGAAAATATTGTAGTTTATGACAAAATATTCAAATGATTTCCCTTTTATACAATATTTTCAAATTAATGCGTCAAAAAAGAAGTGAACTAGTCGTGGGGACAGGACTAATTTGTATGGGAAGGATAACTTGTCAACTAAGTTACCATAAATTTTATTAAAAAAAATTGAAATTTCATATTTAAATGATTTTTAAAATCAATGCTTTGTATTCTAACTTACTGTTAAAGATATAAAATTTTTAGTTTATTGGTACATTTTAAGAGATTCATATTTTTTATTCGGAAGGACAAGATTTTTACAAAGAATAGTTGATCGACCCCTAAATATCCTTAATAATATTTTTAGTGTCGGATCACCATGGGCCTAACGTAAATCGTAGTCCGAGTATTTGCGGCGTTTGAGAACCTATGCCTGTTTTGATTGATTAAGAATATTCACAATATTAGCTAACAATTTTTAATCAAATAAATAACTTAATTATTATTTAAACAAAAACAATCTAATTTAAACATCTCATCATGATGACTAATGTTTTTAGATACATCCGCATCTTGCTTATTAATTTATTATTATTTAATTAAAGTATTATTCGAGTAATTGTATGAGAAGGTATGTAGTTATTTTCCTTCTTTGGTCATAAAATATAATTAATGAATTATTGATGATTTGATTATGGTTGCAAATGAATTAACTTAAAAATTCTACTATGTTTTGATTTTATAGTCTGAATTACCTTTAATTTAAAGGGTCCATGATCTTCTAAAATTAAGGAATTCACGGTGCCCAATGTTTGTAATTAGAACAGAGAGATGCGAACTCAGCTTAGTAATTGCAGCCAATAGTCTTGCCACTATTCCACGCGAATATGGTTTATTTAGTTACAAGCTTCTGTCTGCGGTTTCATCCGCGTGAAAATAGATCCAAAAAGAAATAATCCCGTGGCTGTAATTTGCCCCTCCCCCGCCCGTTTTCGCCGTATAAAAAGTATGATTATGTCATTCTCTGACTTCTAAACTACCACTATGCAATAAATCATGTCGATCCCGTGAAAAACAAAAACAAATCTATCCCACAGGAACCATAATATCCCATTTTTCCGGGATAAAAAGTGCTACCATTCCAGACTAAAATCTATATCTGTGCCAAATTTCATCCAGATCCGTTCAGCCGTTTTGGCGTGATTGAGTAACAAACATCGACACAAACTTTCGCGTTTATAATATTAGTGGGATTTTAATGTTTTGAATTAATTTTAAGTTGTTTATATTATTATGTGTAAATATTTCACTAGACTTTGGCAAAATCATAATATTTATTTATTTAGTTATATGGTCGGCCGTCTCACAGACAGTGTTGTTTATTTGATTATAAGTACCTACATAGTATTTAGAAAACTACTGGGCCAATTTGTAGAAATTTTCAGTGCTATTAAGTTACATTATTAAAACAAATTGAGTTTAAAAGTAAGCTATGGCAACTTTAAGCAGAATAAAACTATCATTTCCACGATATAAATAATTCTGCTTTTGACAAGAAATGAAGGTTTATTTAGTACTACGGTGTCGGGTAGGTAAATAGAGTTGACTGGTCCAAGTTCGTGATGTAAAAAGCCTGTATGTGGTTTATCTGTAGAGAGACTTGGTCTTCCACTGGGTACCCTGGAACCGTAACAAGGTTTCGGGAGCTGTAAAGCAACCCGTGAACAAAGAAAAATTTATCTATAGGTACTAATCTATACTAATATTATAAAAAGGTAATTGTAACTATTGATGTAAGGTATAATCTCTCAAACTCCAGGAACCGATTCTAAAAAAAAAATCACGAATATAAAGCTACGATATCCCTAAGTGACATATGCTATATTTTAAAGCCGGGGGCGGGAAGCTAGCAAATTATAAAGGGTATTTCTCGGTATCTTTTATATCATGATAATGTTTATAAGATTAGATAAGAATAATAAACAAATTTCTAAAATAATTTATGCTCAAACAATTTCTAAAGGCATCCTAAATACGTTAACAAAACTATTAGTGTCAGAATTTGTTCGCAGACTTTAAAGAGACTTTAAACTTGTTATGAACTTATTAAATTTAGGTTAGATTGGTACCTACACTTTTTGTTTAAAAGTTCTCTGCGCCAGATACCCGTGGCTTCGCAGGCGCTTAATTTAAACAAAAATCATTAAACAATTCGTAATATTGTAAACGATAAATTGTCTATTTGGTTGAATTTTGGTTATCATACCAATTTATAAAACAAAAAACAAACCATTCATTATACCTTACGGTGAGGCCAAAGACACCGGTAACAATGTCCACTAGCTGCACTTAATATCTATTATTTTTAGAAGAAGGGCGGACGCCGGCTTTACGTACCTTTCGTAGCACGAGGAGTCGATTGAAACACATATTCTAAAAGAAAATTGGCGCTTAGTATTTTTGACACGATTTAATCGTTTTCAATTAAAAAAATTAATTCTTATTTGTACATTACTTCTTACCGCGTCAATACAAACATTTTGACACCTCAATTATATATATATATATATATATATATATGTATATTGACCTACAACTTCCGAAAATATCGGCATGTCACACTTTTGCTGAAAAAAGGGGCCCTACAAAAGCGATCAAAAAAACATTACCATGATTGTCAAGAATTATCCAATTGCGCGAGGCAATTTTATTGCACATTAAATTGCATAATATATATATAAGTATACAATAATTACCATCCTTTGATTTGATACATTGATACAATGGGCGTCGGTGGTCGAGTTGGTAAGACGTCAGCTCGCAACTGAAAAGTCGCGGTTTCGATTCCTACATCCGACCATGTACCAATGGGTTTTTATAATAAAAAATCTATATGTACACTATCCGACAAATACATACTATATATACCTCAACAGAGCTGGCCACTCGTTTGGTATAGCCTCAAAAAAAATCATTGGCTAAATGAGAAAGACTTTGTCTTCCACTGGGTACCCTGGGGCCGACAACAGTTCCCAAGAGCTGTAAGGCAACCCGTGGAGATTAAAAAAAGGAGATTTTTCAAGCAGACTGTTTTAGCTTTATTGTGATAATGCTGAGAAATTCATGGAAATAGACTCTGCTGGATGTTCACTGTTCAAAGTTATGTGCTAAGACTCTATCAACTGCACACTTAGTAACTTTGATTACAATTCTGTGAATAATAACTTAGAAGCTGAACTTAAAAGTATTAACTTTTGATGTAGAATTTCTGCAGTTTCTATGTATTCACATTTCTCGTTAGTAATTTTCAGTTCACTTTTGAATATATCTTGAACGGAACGTGTTTATTAATATATGAGACTTAAATATAAAATGGCCGGTAGAAAATGATTTAAAAATATACACAGGGACTCGAAATTCGAAAATTTAAGCCGTTTCAGCCGTTTCAGAAACCCAGATAAAATATTTGTATATTTTTTCATGCTATACTAGCGATACCAATTGCCATAGTCTAGTATCACTAATACCATTAAAAAAAATCAAAATCAAAATTTCTGGAAACACATTCAGACAGACAGGCAAATTACACCGGTCGACATGATTTTTGGGTTTGAGGTCTAAATATCAAATTTTGATTTCTCTTACGTAACTAATAAAGTGAAAAATTAAATTTTTAGGTTAAAGTTTCTTTTTGCAGAAACCATGAGCCACCTGTAATTGATCATACAATCTATTATATAAAAAGAGAAGTTCCGATTCACTGATCATCAACGCCCAGCCCAAACCCTTGGACCTAGGAAGCTGACATTTTGCACAGAGGTTCCCTTTATTATGTAGCCAAGGAATAAGGAAGGAAATTTCGATACTCAACCCCTAAGGGGGGTCAAATGGGGTAAATACGTTTGTATGTAAAATCTTATTTCCTGCGTGAATCAACTTGAAACTTGGTACAAATATTTTTCAATACAAATAATAAATACGTATTTCTGGATTTTAAAAACAACCCTTAAGTAGAGGTGCAACGGGGTGTATAAGTTTGTATAGGGAAATCGTATTACCTGCGTTGTTCAACTTGAAACTTGGTACAAATATTCTTCAAAACAAATAATAAAACACGTATTTTTGGATTTTTAAAAACGACCCTTAAGGAGGGGTGCAACGGGGTGTAGAAGTTTCTATAGGGAAATCGTGTAGGTAACAAATTGAAACTTTGTACAAATATTCTTCAAAACAAATAATAAAACACGTATTTTTGGATTTTTAAAGACGACCCTTAAGGAGGGGTGCAACGGGGTGTAGAAGTTTGTATAGGGAAATCGTATTGCCTGCGTGTATTAACTTGAAACTTGGTACAAATATTCTTCAAAACAAATAATAAAACACGTATTTTTGGATTTTTAAAAACGACCCTTAAGGAGGGGTGCAACGGGGTGTAGAAGTTTCTATAGGGAAATCGTGTAGGTAACAAATTGAAACTTTGTACAAATATTCTTCAAAACAAATAATAAAACACGTATTTTTGGATTTTTAAAGACGACCCTTAAGGAGGGGTGCAACGGGGTGTAGAAGTTTGTATAGGGAAATCGTGTAGGTATCACCTTGAAACTTGGTACAAATATTCTACAAAACAAATAATGAAACACGTATTTTTGTATTTTTAGAAACTACCCTTAATGAGGGGTGCAACGTGGTGTAGAAGTTTGTATAGGGAAATCGTGTAGGTATCAACTTGAAAATTGGTACAAATATTCTTCAAAACAAATAATAAAACACGTATTTTTGGATTTTTAGAAACTAACCTTAATGAGGGGTGCAACGTGGTGTAGAAGTTTGTATAGGGAAATCGTGTAGGTATCAACTTGAAACTTGGTACAAATATTCTTCAAAACAAATAATAAAAAACGTATTTTTGGATTTTTAAAAACGACCCTTAAGGAGGGGTGCAACGGGGTGTTTCTATAGGGAAATTGTATTACCTGCGTGTATCAACTTGAAACTTCGTACAAATATTCTTCAAAACAAATAATAAAACACGTATTTTTGGATTTTTAAAAACTACCCTTACGGGGGGGTGCAACGGGGTGTAGAAGTTTGTATAGGGAAATCGTATTACCTGCGTGTATCAACTTGAAACTTGGTAAAAATATTCTTCAAAACAAATAATAAAACACGTATTTTTGGATTTTTAAATACGACCCTTACGAAGTGGTTCAAGGGGTGTAGAAATTTGTACAGGAAAATCGTATAATAAAACACGTATTTTTAGAAACTACCCTTAATGAGGGGTGCAACGTGGTGTAGAAGTTTGTATAGGGAAATCGTATTACCTGCGTTGTTCAACTTGAAACTTGGTACAAATATTCTTCAAAACAAATAATAAAACACGTATTTTTGGATTTTTAAAGACGACCCTTAAGGAGGGGTGCAACGGGGTGTAGAAGTTTGTATAGGGAAATCGTGTAGGTATCACCTTGAAACTTGGTACAAATATTCTACAAAACAAATAATGAAACACGTATTTTTGGATTTTAAAACACGACCCTTACGGAGGGGTGAAACGGGGTGTAGAAGTTTGTATAGGAAAATCGTATTGCCTGCGTGTATTAAGTTGAAATTTGGTACAATAATTCTTCAAAACAAATAATAAAAAACGTATTTTTGGATTTTTAGAAACGACCCTTAAGGAGGGGTGCAGCAGGATGTAGAAGTTTGTATAGGGAAATCGTGTAGGTATCAACTTGAAACTTGGTACAAATATTCTTCAAAACAAATAATAAAACACGTATTTTTGTATTTTTAGAAACTACCCTTAATGAGGGGTGCAACGTGGTGTAGAAGTTTGTATAGGGAAATCGTGTAGGTATCAACTTGAAACTTGGTACAAATATTCTTCAAAACAAATAATAAAACACGTATTTTTGGATTTTTAAAAACGACCCTTACGGAGGGGTGCAACGGGGTGTAGAAGTTTGTATAGGGAAATCGTGTAGGTATCAACTTGAAACTTGGTACAAATATTCTTCAAAACAAATAATAAAACACGTATTTTTGGATTTTTAAAAACGAATCTTAAGGAGGGGTGCAACGGGGTGTAGAAGTTTGTATAGGGAAATCGTGTAGGTATTCACTTGAAACTTGGTACAAATATTCTTCAAAACAAATAATAAAACACGTATTTTTGGATTTTTAAAAACGACCCTTAAGGAGGGTTGCAACGGGGTGTAAAATTTTGTATAGGGAAATCGTATTACATGCGTTTATTAACTTGAAACTTGGTACAAATATTGTTCAAAACAAATAATAAAATAAAGGAGGGATGCAACGGGGTGTAAAATTTTGTATGGGGAAAAATGTTATTTTGGTCGAATCTACTTGAAACTTAGCTAGAGAACATAGGAGTTGACCTAAAATATTTTTTTTAAACAACTGGGCATGGGGGAAATATTTTTACGGACTGGGAAAATATTAATTTATAGGTAGGTACCGAATTTATACTTTTTTGAACTTCTGACTGACGGGGAATTTACGGAAATCTCTGCGTATTTACATAAATTACGTCATTATTCCTAATTCTACGCGAACGAAGTCGCGGGCAAAAGCTAGTCAATAATAATGTTCAAAACTTACTTATCAACGTAAACAGACAATAGCAAACTTTATAAGTTTTTGTTTCTTTTTATGCATAAAATCAGAATTTATGCACAAAAAAAAAAGATTTGTCGACCTGTGAATCGGCATGGCTCCTCTCAGATACAAGTTAATATTACAATATTTTTTAAGCAGATAGATAGGTACTATTGCCCTGAAAATTATTTTAATAAAACACAGTGAATATGCTCTGCTCCATATAAGCGAGAGATCTTGGATCCACATTTGTATCCTTTCGGTGTAGGTATAAGTACGTGTATCATGATCACTAGTTTGGACGCAAAACGATATGCCGCCGTTTCTATACAATATCTGATACACCTCGATCTGCACTTTCGTCCATATTTTTTAACTGCGGATCTGATACGCGTAAATGGGGTTGCATTGTGTGGGTTGCAACAATTAACTGTAACTTTTTAATTAAAGTAGGTAAATACAATTCTGAAATATTCAGGAAAACTGTTCTTAGGGTATTTACCCTCAATAAAAATTATAAAACGAGTAACAAGAAAAATAAACGTTTCGAAATACAAAATTAACATCCTGAGTTGTCTTTGCTACGGAACCACTCCGTAAAAATTGATTGGTATTAATTGCTTTTACAAGTAGGTATGTTTAGTAATGAAAACATGAGAGTTCCCTTTATATAATTTAAAATTAATTACCTGTTTTTTGTTTAACGTTTTATAGATGCGGTGTCCGAAAATGGGCGCCTCGAAGTAGGTAGGTACTTAGAAAATAGAGAAAATAAAAAATCGACGGCTCATTTAGGTACAATATTTTTTAAAGTGGTTGTTTATTTTATTGTGTGGGTATCTCCTATAATAGTATTATTAAAATTCGCCTTGTGCAGGTAGGTAGGTAGGTAAGTATATGCACTATAGGCAGTATATTCTGTGGTATAGGCAATTATTTGGGTATAATATAGGTATTGTATTATTAGCAGTTTGCATAAAGTTTGTGAAAGAAAAAAAGTTTACATTTAGAAACTCGTTTCTTACTATAATAAAACCTTTTAAAAAAAAGTGTACCGACTACAAAAATTGTGCACTGATAATTAATATTTCGTCGTAGAATTTGAAGACGACATTTTTTATGAGAAAAAAATGGGACCAATCCGGAAGAATTATCTGTCGAATGAAAAAGAAATTATCAAAATCGGTTCACAACTGGGGGAGTAATCGATGCTCATACATACATAAAAAATACGGTATGAATTGAGAACCTTCTCCTTCTTTTTTGGAACTCGGTTAAAAATTGTATGTGTATCGATTTTGATTATAAACCTGTTTTACCTTGAGAAAATTTACATAAGTCTAATCGCTTACCAGTCAAAAAATATTACCTAATAATCTTTTTAATTAATCAAGGGTAAATGACAAGACATTTTTTATATTAAGACTGGTTCTACCTGAGAGCACGGCAGAATATTTTGTCACCATAGTACTGAAAGTTGTGGTAGGTACATACATAGCTGCGTTTATATAATTAAGTGAACGGTGGATTACATCATAGGTACCTTCAATCAAAGGCTAAAAATAGGCCGTAACACGCAATATGTATAAAACTATTATATTTTTATTTTAAAGTTTGGGTTATTAACCGACTTCGAAAAAAGGTATGTACACTGATTTTGATGATTTCTTTTCTATTCGACAGATAACTCTTCTGGATTGGTACTTTTTTACATAAAAATTGAAAAAAATTGGTTTTCTCAAATAAAACCGGTTTTTCAGAAATTTTAATAAAACTAACTTTATAAGTAAAAATTTAATTATTTACAGATTTTGACGGATATAGATTAATTTTTCTTTTTTCACGGGTTGTCTTATACGGCTTCCCTTTAGCCGATGGTATTTGTGAGGCTATACCTAACGAGTGGCGGTATATTTAGATTCAAAAGCCTCTAAGTGTGGTTTGTCGGATAATGTACATAAGTTTTTAACTCAAAAACCCATTGATACATGGCCGGGATCCGGGATCGAACCCGTGGTCTGCCTAGTTAATACCAGGCGTCTTTACCACTAAGCCACCGACACACCTTTGGGTATTTTTGTTTTCTAAGAAGCAGTTTTTAATATTTATTATTATTGATTGTTTTTAGGATTTGTGCAGTATTGTTCCTTGTTTACAATCAATAGCTCTATCTATAGTATGTCCAACGAGAGAATACCATTTTGACGTTTAACATGCGAAGTAACTTTAACATGGCGTCAAATTACGGTAAAATTTTTCGGCGTATTAAAGCTCTAACAATAGAAGTTTTATTTGCAAATAATGCTTTTCGTAGCACTTTATTTTACTACTAGCTGTTTCCCACGACTATTTCAGAATGTTGGCAAACCTACACTTCATACATGGCTTTTGTCATGTTCACCTCTGCCAACCTCGTTCCCGTCGTCATGCCGTGACGGTATATAGCCTATGTTATTCAGGGATAATGTAGCATTCCAATGGTGAAAGAATGATCAAAATCGTTTAGTAGTTTTTGAGTTTGAGTTGAGGAGTTTGAGTAACAAACATACTAACATACAAAAATACAAATCTTTCCTCTTTATAATATTATATATTAGTATATTAGTATTAGTATAGATTATTTTTGACGTGAAACATGGAATTACCTATACTGAAACAGGTAAAAAGGTGACATGACCGCACACCGCACGTGTATATTCAGGTAGAGTATTTTTTTTTGTTTAAAAACAAACTAATTACGGCTGTTGTATCGGCAGGGAAAAACAATTACCTTGGCAGGTACAAATAATATTGTTAATAACTTGCTGTTGTTACATGCATTGTATTAGTTATTTCAGGGATCGCAGTCAAAAATACCAGGTAATAATTACAAAAGTATTTAGGTATTATCAAGTATGCATTAATTGCCTATGGTCACATTACTAGTTATGTAAAATTAACAAACGTCAAAATCCTATTCTCTAGTTGGACATACTGTAGCTGGGTAATAAATGTAATAATGATATGAAGTCAGGTCATTTGCCTATTTTTTGCGTAGGCTCCAAATTAAAATTGCTCAGAGGCAGCCGAAAAACGGCAATGTTGTGATGGCACGCGTGTCGTTTTTTACAATCTCTAAATTAAATTCGCTAGTAGGTACTTAGGTATATCAAATTGATATTGCGGTTTATACTGTCCCGTTTTTGGAGTACTGTTTTTGCCTTTTACTTGTAATTTTTTCAAACATATTAGATTATAATTTATGAACATGATAGAGCGGTTTTTTTGGACCTGGCCAGATACATTGGTAACAATGTCTACAAAATAATAGGTGGCAAGCTTTACTCAATGGGACTATTTCAAGTTACAAACACTGTGAAAAGTCAGGCTGATTTTGTAGTTTTTTGATTTTTAATTATCTTCTACTAGCGAGCTTCGTATGGGTAGACAATTTTTATTAATTTCCCAGGATAAAAAGTTGCTTTAGATGTTATGCTCCTAGTATCATCGTGAAAGAAATTTTTTTAAGGAGCGCCTCATAACTTTTGTTCCAAAAAAAAAGGACTTCAGCAATTCAAGTATTGTACAAAACTTCCTTAAAGATATAGGAACTTATACTAAATATGTAAAAAGATGTCAATATCAGATACTCCTAGGTTTTAAGAAGAATTGAAAGTCATAAACTTCACGTAGGTATATTTTCAACCGAATTTGCGATTCGTCTTCTCTTAATACTTATGTTTATTTATTTTACATATCGAGTAAAAATAATTTCACATACCTACTTTATGGATCCATTAACTAGATCTAGATGTGGCTATTTCTAATATTTTTTGTACAATTGCTGAAGTCCATTTTGTGTATTTTATTGTACCGATTTTGTTTGGAAATGTTCTTTCTCTATTTATTTCTATCGCTCGGATATTTGGTGATAGAAATGCAAAATTTTCGAACACATGCGTTTTTTAGTTGGTTACGCGACCAAGAGAGCTCTTAAATAAAATCCATGTAAAGGATCAGATGATTCATAAAATGCAACCCGTGTTTCAGATTTATTCATATGGGTATAGATGGGTGAGCTCAGGTAAACTAGGTTACCTACAGTACATTTTTCGAATTTTATATGAATAAAATAATATTTAAACTCGATGTCCGCCCCGGCTTCGCCCTTAGAGTCCATATTAACATATAATATCTTGAGTTCATATAAAAAATGGCATTAAAAAAGCACTTCCATTTTCCCCGAATTTTACAATTTTCAGGGCAACGTTTTCAATTTTTCTTTCCCTAAAAACCAAATCGGTCCAGCCGTTTTAAAACGACGCGCTTACCAATGCACAGCATTTCATTTAATAAAAAAACCAAAGTTAATACATAAATATAAACAGAGCTGGCCACTCGGCCAAAAAATTATCGGCTAAATGAGGAAGACTTTGTCTTCCGCTGGGTACCCTGGGGCCGGCAACGGTTCTCGAATCCGTAAAGAAAAAAAAAGAAATGTTTTAGTAAGATATGGTATTATTTGCAACTAAAAACCTTCCATCTTAAAATAACTTTAAAAATACTTTATTAACTTTATGATAAATGACTTTGCAGGTGTATGTGTAATTAAAGTTAAATTGTTTACACCTCGTTCCCACAATGATAATTGCAGTTAGAGTTTTCAACTAACTTGATGAAAATTGCTATTTAGACATCTCTAAATATAATCATACAACGTTAGGAAAGCTGGTAAAACATAAGAGGCCAGTCTGTGTAAATTTTTTGGACCAAAATCAAGATACAGCAAACGAAGATATGTCAAAAATCGGAAATATTCCGTAGAATTCAATGCACTATTTTTAAAACAACTGACATTAGGGGAATTTATAGAAAATGGCGGCCAAAGTTGGTAAAAAACACTTTATTTCATTTAAAAAAAAAATAAGCTTTGTTTAAAAAAAGTTTAATGCACAAGTTGTGGAACTATTTATTTCGGATCGGTCTAGTCCGGTCCGATGTCAATAAATTGTAAAATATATTATTTATTAAAAAAAACCGTAAAAAATCGCATTATTTTAAAACGCCCGTATCTCTTGAAAAAAAAAGTTAAAACTGAAAAATAGTGAAAATGTAGCTCTTGACAAGACAAATAAGAGCGTATTTTCAAATTTTAAAAATATTAAAAAGATCTTGCAGAAATTTGATTTTTCGAAAAAAAAGTGTTTTTTTTAAATTCCTATAACTCATAAACCCGTGACTTTTTATAATCGTGTCTATGCTTAAAATTTTCTTTAATAGTTGCCGTAACATGTACGAGTATTGCGCGCTTCATTAACTGATCGGTAATATCCGAAATATCGGTCGAAAAATGGGTATTTTTCGGAAAAATGCAGGAACCGCGTCGCGACAGTCGCTCAAATTCATGCGACCTCGGTCGGCTCTCCCCCCGTACTCCACCGCTAGAGCTGAATTATGGTACCACAGCGCTAAGCTCCGTGTGTGATTAATTTCGCAGTGCTCAGCGACGGCCAATCGAGTTCTCGTATTTTTTTATTTCAACTATAAATAATGAACTTTAACTTATATAAATTTTAGCTATTAATATTAAAAAACGGCGCCACAGGATTTTTTTCAAGCAAAAAAAAAATCTTAGCTCCAGAAGGTCGTTGAGGAAAAAAATTGTTTTTTAAATTTGCAGAAAAATACCAGCTATAACATCGCGTAAACGTCAATTTTATACAATTTTAACTATTAAAGATAAATTACGTTTTTGGAACAAAAAAAAAACCGATTTTTTGACCGATATTTCGCATATTACCGATCAATTAATGAAGCACGCAATACTCGCACATATAACGGCAACTATTAAAGAAAATTTTAAGCCCAGAGACAAATCTAAAAAGCCACTTTTTTGTGATTTATTGGAATTTAAAAAAAATGCTTTTTTTTAGAAAAATCAGATTTTTGCAAAATCTTTTCAATATTTTTCAAATTTGCAAGTACGCTCTTTTTTGGCTTGTCTAGGGCTA
This sequence comes from Nemapogon koenigi, assembly GCA_963924495.1. Taxonomy (NCBI): domain Eukaryota; kingdom Metazoa; phylum Arthropoda; class Insecta; order Lepidoptera; family Tineidae; genus Nemapogon; species Nemapogon koenigi. The sequence goes on from OZ004637.1 coordinate 2,840,114, forward strand.
CATTTTCACCATTTTTCGGTAACATAATATTTTTTTTCAAAGCGATACGGGCGTTTCAAAATAATGCAATTTTTTACGGTTTTTTAAAAATAAATAATATGTATTACAATTTATTGACATCGCACCGGGCTAGACCGATCCGAAATAAATAGTTCCACAACTTGTGTATTAAACTTTTTTTAAATAAAGGCTATTTTTTTTTAAAACGAAATAAAGTGTTTTTTAACAACTTTGGCCGCCATTTATATAAGTTCCCCTAATGTCAGTTGTTTTAAAAATAGTGCATTGAATTCTACGGAATATTTCCGATTTTTTACATATATTCGTTTGCTGTATAACGGTTACGAAAAATTTCCATACAGCTCAAAATAGCCAGACTGGCCTATAAATATATTTAACTTCCATGGGGGGCTGCTAAGAAATCCTTTCTTGATAAATTATTACATGTGGTCAGTAACAGTGTTCAATTTATGTGAATATGAAGTGGCAAGCCTGTTGCTGGACCTAGTGGATGAAAATAAATTTAGATTAATGGAGTACTAAGACCAAGGGACCATAGACGAGCTCCCCCGTTCGCCAATTTTCTGCTCTTTGACCATTAGGGCAGTAATAAGTTACCTTAGGTTCCGTTGGTATATCGTTTTATGTCCTGAGACAGAGCTCTAGAAATATAATTAATTGTGTTTCCAATCATTATGTTTGTATTTTAGTATAACTCCATAAAGTAAAGGCCGTTGCGACAATAAAACGACAGAAAAATGCGTATACTGAAAAGTGGCTGATTTTTTTTATTATTAGGTGATTTACCGCTTCACACTTCCTTTAGTCTTAATACTCAAAGTTTAGCTTATATCTATAAATATATTTATATTTTCTTCCATTTGCATAGTAATCATGTTATATTTAATTGCCAAATTGCCACTCGTTCTGTTTATTGACAATTCGCAAAAGTTTTTTTGTTTGTAAGTATAAAATATTTGCTGCCCACTTCCTCTTTCCAAGTTAGCGTGATTGGACTAAATTAATCAATTATTCACTATAGAACCCTAAAAGATAGAAATCAATCAATCTACTTGTTATATAAGGTGTTTTCTTTGAATGTGTCAATTTGTGTTTTACCCTATTTATCCATAATTACTCTGGTCGTCAATTTGGGGTAAAAGCGGCTGTGACATACTTACAACCTGAAGAAGTGTCGATTACAAGGTATTATATTACAAAAACCTGATAAATTAGAAGCAATCTCTTAGATGAATTTTATTATCAAAAAACCTCTTTGTATACTTAAGGACTTTGATTTCGTGCCCTGTTATAACCCATTTGTTAATAGGGGTGATGACAGTGAAAGAAAATAAACAAAGAATAATATTTTTTATGTAGTTTATAACATATAATCACTGAAAATAATGTTTATTTCTTTGTTTCATAAATATATATTTTTTAATATTGAAAAGAAAAAGCTTTAATTCATACTTCCGGTCACGTGACCACAAACAGTATGTGATGTCACTTCTAAGTAAATATCAAATAAATAACTACAGACTAGTAACTATATTATAATAACTGTCACTTTTATCTTGTTATTTTATCTAATCTGTGACCATCATTTTGTTCATTACCTAGGTGTGACGTCATTATCGCGCACACAACGTTTTCGCGGGAAATTGCAAAATAAAATTAAAAACAAGATTTTTTTATTGAAAATGCTAATATAAAATTTTCTAATAATTTTATAGGTATAACCAATGACGTATGTATATCATTGGGTATAACCTTACAGATATAATTCAATTTCAAGTGATCCATCCACTTGAATTCTTCAAATAAAAAAACTGGACCAATTTTAAAAACTATGGCTATGTTAAAATAAAGTTGAGGATTAGTAAGATAGTAAGATATAGCAATATCACTACATATTATAAAACAAAGTACTCCACCGCGACTCTCTGTCTTTCTGTGAATTTTTCACGTTAAAACTGCTGAATGAATTTTGTTACGATTTCACGATAAGATAGGTTGATTCACGAGGGAGGTTTACGAGTATTAAACATGGACCTATCATGTTTAGGAGCTGAGCATTAACAGTATTAGTGAAATAAGTCGAGGAAAAAGTTAGTGCCATGCCAGCGCGTTTTTGTTGCGAATGCTGTCCGTCCAATTCGGCAAATATATAACAAAATGAAGAGAAGCCGGGAACGGGTTGCTAGTGCGTAACTGAAATAGAAGGATTGTTATTTTTCCATTACTTATATAATTTTCACAGATGAAGCCCGGGTGTTAGTCAGTCACATTTTGGTTGATTTTGACCCGTAACTAAAAAAGACATCGAAGTTTGAATTCCTTTATTTTCTTATTTTTCTGAAGAGACAGACAGTCGGGGGGATTAAAGGATTTTTAGATTAATTTACGAAACATAGGTTTATAATTATTAAGACCTATTTTAATAAAATTGTTGGTTTTTTGTACTCACGATTTTAGACAGATAATAAAGACCACCACATGTCATGATCTTGTCATATTTCTCTTCCGTAATCGTCGATTTTGGATACAACTTATATTAACTTTTGGCTAGGGATGCGGCTGATTTATTATTGTTTTGGAAAGCCTTGAAACGTTGCGGAATAAAAATATGTCCTTAGCCCAAAACTATAACTTAGACTTAGTTATATATTAAAGAGGTATCCCTGACTTCATATAATTATGTAATATTTTGATTATATTTACAGATGTTACAAATCGAAAGTAAGTAGGTATATTTGTTTTGTCAACGGATTAGGTACTTATAATAAAAAAAATATATTTTATATATCCACATAGGTACCTAATTTATTTTACTTTAAAGTTCTTATTTTTTAAGGTTTTGTCTGTCAAAGTTTATTGATTTGTGACATCTTTCCTCTCGCTTTCCTGCAATCTGTGGGAGTGATTTAGTGAAAAGGGACGGAAGTGTGTAACAGGAAGCCGGGCAAGCGCGCTCTATTTGATTTGACCAATTAGATGGTACCAACCCATTTTCCGAGAGGTTGGTACTGTCAGCCAACAGTGTGTGCGTGTGTGTGACGAGAAAGAGTAAGGGACATAGAGAAGGATAACACATCAGCTGAGCGCTTAACCTACAGTGTTTTCAGGATATAATGTTATGTTATTGCTTATTGCCAAGTGAGATGTCAGATGTTACACATCATATACGACTACTGTAGGCTCGCTAGTTTTTTTTTTATTATTAAACAAAGTCCTCAATCGCACAAAATAAGCTGTCGTATCTGTCTGTCACAAAGAATAACTTGATCTCTAATGTGTATTAAAAATATAGTATTATTAGAACTTTATGGATAACTATTTGTCTAATAGCAATGGAGACTGTCTCGTATTCAATTTCAACTTGAGAAAAAAAAATTGAATGAAAACAAAAAAAAAGTCCGAATTTTGAGCCGTAAATTCGCTCAACACAAAAACACCTGCCAACATTAGTGTTGCGGTAGCGAAAAAACAGTTAAGATACTTTAAACCCACCGTTAGCACTACAAGTGTACTTGCACTCACAACTTTTTTATGTGTAACTAGCGATTAACCGCGGCTTCGCACGAGTATATAAAATTTTGTATGAAAGATTTCAATACGAATTTTCCCGTAGGAATTAGATATTTTAACGGGATAAAAAGTTTTTGGTGCGATGCCGGACCAATGTGTGGCCTACTTTAGTAAATATTTACTCATGACAGCATTTATGCTAATTGTTACCTTGGTTAGAGGTTGAAATTGACAGATATTTTAATTTTATAATTAATTTGAATTTTATACCAAATGAGCCCAAACTCGACTCCATCATCAGGACCCTGAGCATCATCTAGTACCAGAGTACTTGTGAAAACAAATCAAACGAGCAACAACTCCAGTTCCACTATCTACATCCTAGATCCATACTCAGATCAGATCGATGGTACCGAATTATTGTATTGTCATCCGAATTAATTACACTTGTAAAGTGCCAAATCGATACAACAATTTAGAAGTTGGTTAAATTCGACTTCAAGATTTGTTTACATTTAGTTACAGATGAAACTAATATAAAGCGTGTAAAAATGGTGGAATGACTGTGCCATTGCTTTCTATTCTATTCTATTTTGTGTGTTATGGCTCCATCAGGGTTTTGATGATTCCGCCAATGTCAAGTATTATAGACGTTATAGTATCAATATATAATATGTCTTATTAATCACAACTATCACAGCGCGGACGGGATTAAACTGTATTCCCCATCATGTCACGATGGAACGCGTGCGTTGGTCGCCATGATATGACGTCGAATCCTGCCATTGCTTTATTTAGTAATTAAATTGACGTAGGTAAATATTTTTGTTGTCACCCCGTTAATTGAGTTCCAAAATCGGTAACTTTGTTGTCACACGCAATGTTTGACCGTGAAAAAACACGTGTAACTTTAAGGTATTTTAATGTACTTTTAATAACAGGGTTACATTTCTTTTTTCAAAAATAAGGGTTTTAAGGGAACTTTAATTATAAAGGCAAAAAAAAAAATGGAAAGTATTTAATAGGTAGGTACTGCAAATTATTTAGGTTGAGGAGAGGCCAGAGGATACTGGTAATAAAGTCCACATTTTGACATATTGTGCTCGTTTTAAATAGAACAGGTGGTAAGCCGGTCACTGCCCTTAACTTCCGGTTTTAATCAACTCTATAAGCACTTTTTCTTAAGAAAAATGTTCACAAAAAAAGTATTTTCAGATTATCTCTTGTATGGGACAATCCTTAAATCAAATCTAAAGTTTCTGAATCGTTGAGCGAGGAAGGAGCCAGCCCTCTTGTCACCAGAAGAGATGATCAGTCTTAACTTTGTGAATCTATACTATTATATTAACTTTTTTAAAGTATAAGTACCGTTTTCTAACATTGTTCACTTAAAAGCAAGTATATACATAATTAGTTTCGCCGTGAAATTTGAAGTTGGTTGGTGCCAATTATTCTGAAGAAGATCTGTTCGCTTGTAATTAATTTGGAGATAGGTAGTTTAACCGTCTTCAAATTCAACGGCGAATTGAAATATTTAATTATTATTCTCTTTATTTCACATATTTCTTTAAATTATATTTTTACATATTTAGGTATAAAAAAAAACAAAAATATATAAAAATATAAAAAAAGGATTTATCCCCCCGGAAGCGAGGTTAATACCCAAACTACCGGTGGTTAGGGCTGCAGAGAGAGGAACCTCCTCACAATACGGGCCGTACTGAGGAGTACTGCCTTCTGGATCTGACCCTTGACCCAACTGCCAATCTCAAGTCTCCTAAGGTGACGGTCAAAACTCTTAGCAAAAAGACCATTGACCGTCACAACTATCGGTACAATGATCGCCGATTTCACATTCCACATGTCGACAATCTCGTGAGCCAAGTCAAGATATTTTGATTGTTTATCTTTCTCAGCTTTCACAAGATTGTCGTCATGTGGGATAGTGACATCGATTATCATTGCAAGGCGCGCTGATCGATCTACCAACACAATATCAGGTTTATTGGCAACAATAGTTCTGTCTGTGATGATAGATCGATCCCAGTAGAGCGTGGCATGACCATTTTCAAGAACTGGTTCAGGCACATACATGTAGTACGGTACTTCCGTGACTACAAGGTTGTATCGTAAAGCAAGTTGTTGGTGTATAATCCTGGCTACTTGGTTGTGCCTGTGCAAGTACTCGCCGTTGGCAAGACTAGAACAACCGGAAATAACATGTCTGATTGATTCTCCGGGACGATGGCATGCTCGACAGATGTCAGCCGTGCCGTCCTTAATGATGTATTTCCGGTAGTTATTCGTCTTGACAACTTCGTCCATAATTGCACAGGTAATACCTTCGGTTTCTCCAAAGAGATCACCGAAGCGTAGCCAGGACACGGAAGTCAAAAGGTCTACATCAGAACCATGAAGAGCCTTGTAGAACCTTCCGTGTAACTCCTTGCTCTGCCATACCTCCTTGCGGTCATTGGTACTCAGTATTACAGGTTTGTGCCAGTTCTCTTTAGCCAAGGATAACGGGGTAAAGCCCTTGTCTACCTTGACCACATCTCCATGCATCACTCCCTCATTGTTGAGAAAATATTCTCTGAGACTGTATACCTCACGATTGTGGAGAGTCTTAGCGTTAAGAAAGCCACGACCTCCACATTTCCGTGGGATGTACAGTCTCATTACAGATGAGCGTGGGTGATGCATACGATATGTGGTCAATAGTGTCCGAACTCGTCTGTCCAGGGCGTCCAGTTCAGTTTGAGTCCACTTGAGTATGCCAAAGGAATACAATAAGACAGGCATGACCCAACCATTAAAGGCACGCACTTTATTTCCGCCTGATAAAAGACTCTTCAGTACTTTTTTCAGGCGGCCATAGAAGCGTTCCTTCAAAGATTGTTTCATGTCTGTCTCATTGATTGCTATTGCCTGTGACATACCCAAATACTTGTAGGTTTCGTTTTCAGAGAGTGAATCAAGTTTTACAGAATCTGTGAGTTGTGTACTCTCAGATTCCGTTATCACTCCTCGCTTTACATGTATGATCGCACATTTGTCCAAACCAAACTCCATACTGATAGATTTACTAAAGTTTTCAGTTATCCTTAGTAAATCTATCAGTGTGATTTGTTTTGGGCAAATAACTTCAAATCATCCATGTAAAGTAAGTGCGATATAACTTGACTCTCTCTCCGCAAACGGTAGCCTAGCCCTGAAACCCCTAGCAGTGTGCTGAGTGGGTTTAGGGCCAAGCAGAACCACAAGGGACTCAAACTATCGCCTTGGAATATACCCCGTTTAATCCTGATTAGTTCGTCGTCGCCGAAAGCTCTTCGGCATCCTGGATAGATGAGGACTGTTTTCCAGTGCCCCATACATGAGCTCAGGAAGGTGCGTAGAGTTGTATCGATTTTATACAACTCCAGCACCCTCATGAGCCAGGTATGTGGTACAGAGTCATAAGCTTTTTTGTAATCTATCCAGCATGCCGATAGATTCTTTCGGTTACGTCGAACTTGTTGGCTAATGGTCATGTCAATGAGGAGAAGTTCTTTAGTACCACGGGACCCAGCCCTACATCCATTCTGAGAAGCAGACATGATTGAATTGGTATCTATATGGCAACCAATTTTGATTCTCAAAATGGATGTAAGGAGCTTGTAGATGGTAGGTAAGCATGTTATGGGTCTATAGTTCTTAAGATCCGTGGTACTACCGGACTTAAAAAGCAGACGGGTAATGCCTGTAGTCATAAATTCTGGGATCGATCCAAACTCAATGGCTTCTTGGAATTGGGAAGCTAAGCGAGCGTGTGAGCTGCGTATCCATTTTAGCCAATAGTTGTGTAGTCCGTCGGGCCCTGGAGACTTCCAATTTGCCATAGGACGGACTGCACAAACTACATCGATGGGGTCAATAATGACAGACCCCATCTCTGGCACTGACTCACAGTCCCGCTCAACATCCCCCATCCAAGAGTCCTCGGTGTGACTGACGGGAGCCGACCAGATGTTTTGCCAGAAAGTATTCGTGGTTTCAACATCGGGTACACTCCCCTCAGTCACACCCTGTTTGGATTGTTCCCAGTCTCTATAAACCTGCCTTTGATCGTTTTGAAATATGTGATTCCGGACGTATCGATCCACTCGCAACTTGTACCTGCGAATGCGGTTTGCCCATGCACAAATTTTCTGCTTCAGGAAGTCGATGCGTTCTGTGACTCGAGATATATATTCCCGGGGTCTGATGTCAATCCCCGAGAAGGCTCGCTGCACAAAACGCATCACTCGCGGACGAGTGTTTCCGTTCCTGAAGCAGGTTAGCTTGCCTATGAGTACCCTAGACTCGTCAATTCGCCTCTGGATCCTGCTCTGCCACGCGGGTACGGTAGGTTTCGGTCGTGTAGCTTCATTGAAAAACTTGACTCCTGCTACACGGCAAGCCGTAACCGCGGCGCAGTACAGGATCGAATGCGTATCGGCGAGGTTTTCACTATTATCAAAATAGTTTGATAATAGTGAATCTAGGGCACTCACAATGTTTATGTTTTTTTTGTGCATAGGCAAACGTGGCAAACGCGGCCTAAGTAGGGGCGGTGTCGTTCGATACTCCAAAATCACATCCTCCAAAACGCTCCTCAATTGCTCATTATACTGGCTACTTACTGTTATAACCGCGTTATCCATGTCTACATCATCAGTCTGCGGTGTAGTAGGTCGTGATGTTAGTCTGCTTACCGCAGGCTGTGTCGGGACAGGGAAATTCTGCGCGCAGCCTCTCCAGTACGGGCTCATCCAGCATGTGACAGCGTTGGATTGCCCGCACTTGATCCGATAGTCGTTGGACCGAAACATTGACAGTTGGTTCCAGGGTCTGAAACAGAGGAAGCATCCGTAGACGGTACGCAGTGAGGTTAGTTCCTCCCTCTGTAGCCGCATAGTACGCTCGCATGACATTCTCATTTATTTTATTAGTCCATTTCATGCGGCGCACTGCACCACCCGTAGCAGGGACCTTTTGCAAGGCATCATGACGTCTTGCGGGTCCTATGCGTGCCGGGGGCTGGGGCTTTCTTCTCCGACGTCTGTTGTTTGGCGATGTTAGTGGGGAGAAAAACTCGTCGCTGGAGCTCGACGACTCAGCGGTACTTGCAGGTTCGGGGTCTGCCGGCGGTATTTGTGTTGGCGCCACCACTTCCTGCACGGAGACCACAGAGCCATTAGCTCCCAGCGACGATCCCGAAGGTGTTGGTTGTGCGCTTAGTGCAGCTCTCGATCTTGTTATCATATTGCAATGTTCTTTCCATTGTACTTTCTTACTATTGATTTTTTTTATTTGTTATGACATGTTGGTTATGTCATCGGGTAAAAATCGGGTAAAAACTTTCGTTATGTATATTTTATAATTGATAATATCTGTAGTTTATTGTATATGTATTGTACTTTGATTTTTATTAATATTTATTGTAGAAAAGGCTTAGAAAATAGTTAAATTAAAATAAAATACAAAAGTAAATATAATATGATTGTCAGATGTTGTCGTGACTTTGAGCTTTTTTAATTATTATTTTTATTATACTTTTAAAAACTAATGGCCATATCATAAACACATTTTAGAAGCGTTTTAGTTAAAATATGTTTTGTCACTCTCTAACAAAGCTGTCTTTACTAATAATAGAAAGAAACAAAACACATTTTAACAAAAACATTGCTAAAATACGTTTATGAATAATGGCCTTAATTTTTTTTTTAAAGTGATTTTCCTGCAAATGACATCATAATATCATTACAAAAATAAAACATCGAAATCGGCAATTTCATCGAGATGACAAAAATAGCCTTGAATCACTTTTTCAAAAATTTCTGAAATACTACGGAACCAATTTTCACCAAAAAAATAGGACTAATTTGGAAATATATCCTTTCAAATAAAAAATAACTTACCAAATCGGTTAATAATTGAGTAAGTTAATTGAGTTCTGATGTAACATACATTAAAAAAATACAACCGAATTGAGAACCTCCTCCGTTTTTTTAAGTAGCTTGAAAAGCCAAAGTGTATTTTGTTTATCTTTCTTTCACGTTAGAACGGAGAAACGGATTGACGTGATGAGCCGGAGAGTGCCTGGTCATTTTTATTCCGGGAAAATATCTAATTCCCTCCAAAAATTTAAATTTTTGAAAAACTGCTTTTCTTATTGTCACTATTAAATATCCTTAGAAAAGTCAAATGCCTATAGGAACCTAAGTAACACCTATAGTACAAGAAAGTGGTGTTATTTTATCTCTACCTACACCCTTATGAGAAACAGGCGTGAAGATGTGTGGGTACTGTGTAAACGTTGACGTCAAATTATTTGTATTGACATTACAGATTTCGATTGACAGCTGCGATTCACGTTTATATTATAAGTTAAAAATATTTGATAAATTACGAATTTTTAATTTCTGTGTAAATATTTTGACGTAAACGTTTACACAAACGTATAAAAACTCATTGTAGACGCACATAATTATACCTATTTGTTTTTCCCCACGGTTGCACCCGCGTATTATACATATATATTAAGTACACACAATCGCCGAGCATGTATGAAAGGTATGATGAATATAAAAGAAGCGAAAGTCAGGATCGTAGCAAATGGCATTTGATTGTCTCTGCCTGCCCCTCTTGGGATAAATGGCGTGATGATAGATAGAGAGATGCACCCGCGTGGAAATTAAAAAAAAACATAGAAAACCTATTGATATTTTCATTTCAAACACGCAAATCCGTCTTCTGGAAAACTTACGAGTTTGCTGTGAATTCGATAAATCTGTTATTTCCTTCGTAAATCAAATAATTAATGAATAATAGCCATATCGAACTACATTATATACGAAAGTTAAGTTATTGTATTAGTTCATGATAAAATATTGGAAAACTTAGTTTATTTGGAAGATATCGTTTCATATTTTTCATTGACATTGTTATTAGTCTCTGCGTTCAATTGCAGTAGGTACCTATAAGCGAAAGTCCTATAGTTTACCTATGTTTGTTTGTCCTACTGTCACACAAAAAACAGAGCAATGGATCCCCCATTTCTCAACCGACCACCTGAGTTGTCTTCCTAGCTGGTCAACAGAGATATTTGGAGATTTACGGAAATCCTTCGGGATAAAATCTTATGTCACACAAGCAGTTCATACGCGTTGTACCAATAGGTTTTTTTACATAATCTGAGGCTTTTCCATCTAAATACCTCAACAGAACTGGCCACTCGTTAGGTATAGCCTCACAAATACCATCAGCTAAACGAGGGAGACTTGGTCTTCCGCTGGGTACCCTGGAACCGTAACACGGTTTCGGGAGCTGTAAGGCAACCCGTGAAGAAAGAATAAAAAAAAGCAAAAGAAACCCTCCTTTTCACTCCCTTAGGGTAGGTTGCGTGATGTCTATAACCTTCCTCGAGAATTGGGCTATCAAAGGCAAAAAGGTCCATTCCAGAGATTAATGCGTTCAAACTTCAGCTTTATTATTAGTATAGATTTCAAAAATATCCACAGGCGAAGCCGGGGCTAAAAGCTATTAATGCAGTATAATAATTTAAAAAAATGTTTTAGATGTCAAACCTAAAGTAAAGTAATGTGTTTTTTGTTCGGTACGCCATGTCTCCCTAAATACTTTATTATAATTAATGTTTGATACGCCACTTTGAAGATTATTTTCCCCTCTAATGACGAAAAATAATCAAACATCAAAATTAAATGTTTCATCTAGTATTATTTATTATTATTCTGAGGTGGCATATTAAAAAATTCAAAAGTATTCCTGACTGCTGGATCACTTTGAGTTTCTTGCTTTTGCGGTTGAGACCCTTGGCTTGTGGTCATCTGACTCTAAGAAGTTTTGGTAAACTTCTTATCGAAAAGGCTGGTGATAACCGTTCTAAGAGTTTCTTAATTCGCCGCATAAGCTTGGAGATTTAAAGGGGTAACGCTGCGAGTGTTCTAGACACTGTTGGACTTTCTTCAGAGCTGAAGGAGGTATTCTACCATTTATTTCTACACTCCTTTTCTTTTTTATTTTTATAAGTTAAAGGTTTTTAAAATTTAATAATCATGTAGGTAGGTTTTGTATTTTTAATAAGAAATAAATTAAAGTCTCAAAAATCTTATATTTTCTGCTAGAACCGTATTATTATTAACTTTGATTTAACTAAAATTTATTAAATTTTATTTAAGCCACTAATAGGCAAACGTAAAGTGGGAACACGAAATAACACTACTTAAACAAAAGTTGAAGATTGAAGAAGCTCTGAGATAGCTCTATTCATTTAATTATTTTATTCCGATTGAAATATAGGTAATATTTCAACCGGTTCTGAAGATTATGCTGATACTTCTTAAATAAACGCAAACGAAGTCACAGACAATTGCTAGTATATACATTATTAATTAATTATGCATGCAGGTGGCAATATGACGTTTTAATATATTGCTAGGACCAAGTGGATAAGAAAAACGATGGAGAGTAACACTTGGAAGGTTTTGGGGAGTCCAAACCGAATTAAGAGATTACCGATGCTTCATCATAATCACCATGATCAACTTTTAAGATCCACTAAGATGCCACTGCTGGATCATGGTCTCCCTCTAGCGCACCATTTTAGTGATGCTCATTGAGAGGAATTGCCATAGCCGAAGCACGAGGAGTCGATTTAAGCACATATTCTTAAAGAAAATTGGTGATTAACATTTTGGCACCAAGTAGGAATCGAACCCGGGACCTCCCCGGTTTCAAGTCCACCGTCCTACCAATTAGGCTCTCAACTACCTTGCTTGCATTGTATAAATTATATAGAATCATTAAACAACTTGTTCATAATTATTGTTAACTTTAAATTCGGAAATAAGGGCTTTTATTATTATTAACAAAGTTGTTACGAAAGTTTACGAAGGTAAACAGACTAATTACTAGATGCATTTAATTTGCATCTGTTTCATATAAAATTTTCTCAAAGTTTTTAATTGCTCATTACTAAATAATTACGAATTGATTTCATGATAAAAACCAATACTTATACATTCAGTGGACTTCGACATAAAAGCCCAGATTGATATCTAGATGATTAACGTAGAAAAATAAATTGAAATATCTCCGTAATACAAATTTTGCACCAGTTTAAAATAACTGTAAAAAATAAATTGCTTACAAAGTTTCTGATTATCTGGATGATTTTTATTTTTATTGTTTCTGTAATCGTGTATTTTTTTTGTTTCACCAAAACAAAAATGGGTCCAAAGCATATCCTTTCAAATAAAAAAATATTTTCTAAATCGGTTTTCATACAGACATCATTTAATAAGTAACTTTAATTGGAAAAAAAATTATTGTTCTAATTTACACTTACCAATAGTTACAGCAAACTTTCAAAAACCACAAAAATAATTATTCTTCCAAACCCAACTCACTGAAATATTTTTCAAATCTTTTTGTACACTTTAAACTTATTTTAATTACAATTTGTTTTGTTTTTATGTTTCTTTTTCACACAAAGTTATATGAAAAACACGATAACGGAAAAGCTTCCACACAGCTAACGACGACGTCCGAACTTGCGCAACGATCCTTACAAACTGAGCTGAAAAATGATCACGCCAATTTTCCTAAAACATTACTTCTCTCAATCAATAATTATTTTTGCATCCTTGAATAATGACATGTGGACAAAAAATGGAAGACTAATACCCAGAAAAAATTTAAATAATTTTGAATAGCTTATTTTGATTCAAAAAACAACGCTTTGTTTTTGCTCGACCTATTCATTCAGTTCGAGGATATTTACATAGTCATAGTTTGGAATCCAATACTTTTATTATAATGTTTTTTATTTGTAAATATGTATGTGGAGTTTAATTAGATATGTACTGTGATGATACGACCTTATTTTCCTGGCCGCTTACAAGCTGGCCATCATAAATAGCATTTATTTTGATTTTAGAACACGATATTGTTCATTTTAATTCAATAGAACATTGTATGGAACCTAAATTAAAATTTTACTCATTCCTTCACAAACTGTTGACTTAGGCAGTACTCTGCCAATTGTAAAATTTATTATATTTCTATTTTATCAACTAAGTAAATAACTATATAAAATGTATTGAATCAATATTCAAGAACTAATATCTATGTTAATATAAAAGGAGCGCAAATAAGTATTTGCGCTCCTTCTCCTTACGGCTCCTTTCTCCTTTGACGGCTTCTCCTTGGCTCCTTACGGATGCTTTTACTGGTTGTTCTTTTGCTGCTTGTTCCTTCCTTGTTAATTCGACCAATAAACGAATGGTGAAAGTTTACTACGAGTTTTCCTGCTATACCCATCCTGGCTACCCCAACCCGGCCTGGCTACCCCACCACCCGACAATGGCGCCCAAACGTGATTAAAATGCTGCACGAAGAAGAAATAAAGAAGAAAGAATAACGAAGTAAGAGAACATAATATTTATTTTAATACAAACTTTTATTTCAGGATTTGTAATGTCTATATAATCTCAATATATAACGTAATTCTATTTAAATTCAGTAGAATATTTCTTGGAGATGATGGTTCTGAATCAAGGTTATGTCGGCAAACCTTCGAGGTTGACAAGTCTGATGATCTTGGTCAGATTCCATTATTGAAGAGGATATTTTTAATTTCTATACGGAGGTAGTATTCTTGAATCTTTTTACATTAAATTCACTTATTAATTTCGTAAATTCAGATTATATAGTCACATTGAATGTATGGTTGTATGTGAGATTTTCATTATATATATCTGAAATCTATGGATTACTTCCCATAACTTGGATTTATTAATAATTAATTTAATTTCCGTTATATTATCCCGTCAATTCAATATTTCTTAATAGAAAAAGGTTCTTTTTATAGTCGTAACTTTTTCGAGAAAAATAATGTATATTAATTTTTCTTATAATTGCTAAAATATCTATTTTTATCCTAAAAGTCTATCGTGATTCCATAAAATAATACATAAATAAATATTACTTAATTCAAAAATTTCATTAATTGCAATTTTTTTTAATAAATTTTAAATATCCAAAACAATTTGTCCATTCTTATTTTAATGATTTCTAATATTACATTACAGTTTACATAAGTAAGGCAATTAAAATATTTCCGAGAATAAATTTAATATATAATAATAAATTTCAAATAAATTATGATACATATAAAAGCACCTCGATATCAGAATTTGAACTCACTTGATTTTTCTTTGTTTTACACAATTTGTTTTGCTCGGCAATATTGCATTGGAATATTCGATTTTCAAATGTATCCTATATAATTTCTTTGTCATTGACAAATTTTTAAATTTTGAATCGACGACGTTCGATTTTCTTTTAATTTTCAATTGTTATTTACTATGAAGTCTATTTCATAGACATATGATTACGCTCTTATTACAACTAGGGGTAGTCCTGTTGATTGAAATTTAAATATTATTTTATTTCATGTACTTATATTATTAGCTTTTCACTGGCTTTGCTCGTTGATAGTTTGGGTTAGCGCATACCTTAACGCATGCGTTGATTTTATTTTATAATTTTTTTTTCTCTTTCAATATGGATGAGTTACACTTACTTAAACCGAGGAATTTTTTATATCTATATTATTTTACATTTTTCTTTATTTTATTTACAATTTATTAAATTTTATTTATAACCTTATGGTTACAAGGGAGGTTAAATTTATTTCAATTTCACAATTTGGTTGTAAACATCTAAGTAACTAAAACTTTTACATAATTACAAATTACAGGTTAAATATATAACCATGATTAATAATTACTATTTTCCTTATTTCATTCTCATCATTTCATTTATTGTAAATACTTGTAATTATTTAGAGCGGATTGCGACTCGTTAAAAAAGCCTTCGTCTATTATAAATATTATATCTAATATCTGTGGATGTATTTCCATGGGTGTTTATTAGAGCAAACTACGGCTCTTTAAATAAACATTTGTTTATTATTATTATATCTATGAATATCAGGGTATTCATGGGTGTCTTTTAGAGCGGATTGCGACTCGTTAAAAAAGCCTTCGTCTATTATTACTACTTATTATATCTGTGGATGTATTTCCCATGGGTGTTCGTATGAGCGGATTGCGACTCTTTAAACAAGCCTTCGTCTATTGTATTATATATAAATAAACTTAAAACAGCGGATGGTAACTGTATAACTAAGCCCTTACTAAATTCGAGAACGTTTTTGAGTCATTCCTTATTAAATGGGAATTACTCTATATTATAAATGAGTTTACTGTACTTACTAATAACAGATTAAACAGATTAAATGAAGATGAATGTTTGTGATTTGTGTGATTGTGGAAATCGTTTCTCTTGTAAAATAATTAGTTTTATTTATAATAAAACTTGTAAATGTATCTTTTCATTTCATTCATTAGTATTTTTATATAAGTCTCATCATCAAACTTTATTTTATTAATTCTCTGAATAAAATCCTTCATTAAGGTCAGGATTTTTTCGGGGGAACCCCGGTATTGTGATGATACGACCTTATTTTCCTGGCCGCTTACAAGCTGGCCATCATAAATAGCATTTATTTTGATTTTAGAACACGATATTGTTCATTTTAATTCAATAGAACATTGTATGGAACCTAAATTAAAATTTTACTCATTCCTTCACAAACTGTTGACTTAGGCAGTACTCTGCCAATTGTAAAATTTATTATATTTCTATTTTATCAACTAAGTAAATAACTATATAAAATGTATTGAATCAATATTCAAGAACTAATATCTATGTTAATATAAAAGGAGCGCAAATAAGTATTGTAAGTATTTTTATCATACTTTGTATTGTGTTACTTCAATAGCTTAACGCCCTGTAGTAATGTGTAGTTCATTTTTATTACAGTGCGCTCCTTCTCCTTACGGCTCCTTTCTCCTTTCTCCTTTCTCCTTGCTCCTTGCTCCTTCTCCTTGGCTCCTTACGGATGCTTTTACTGGTTGTTCTTTTGCTGCTTGTTCTTCCTTGTTAATTCGACCAATAAACGAATGGTGAAAGTTTACTACGAGTTTTCCTGCAATACCCATCTACCCGGCCTGGCTACCCCACAACCCGACAGTACTTGTCTATATCATTGACCTTAGAGCAATTTGTATGTGCGTATTTATTGAAAAGTCAATGTATGCATAGACATACGTTGGCCTGTTCAGTGTGCAGGTGTATTTATTTACTTCTTTTTAAAAAAAATCTTTACGGGTTGCCTTACAGCTCCCGAAACCGTGTTACGGTTTCAGGGTACCCAGCGGTAGATCAAGTCTCCCTCGTTTAGCCGATGGTATTTGTGAGGCTATCCTAACAAATGGCTAGTTCTGTTGAGGTATATTACATATTATATTAATCTATATCGATTCTAAATCATCAAAATTATTATATTTGACATGAAATTATTAAAAAAATATATTTATGTAGATGTCTCTCTCTCTTCACGGGTAACCGTGTTATCGATCCCAGGATACCCAGCGGAAGACCAAGTCTCCCAATTTTAGTCGATAGTATTTGTAACGAATGGCCGCAGTTCTGTTGAGGTATATTGAGATGGAAAATCCTCTATATAATATACTAGGTGTGCCTTGCGGTTGCACCAGCGTTAATGGTTACTGCTACGCTCCTTTGGGTCGTGGCGTGATGTTATATAGCCTATAACCTTCTTGACTGGTAGTTCTAGAGATTAGCGCGTTCAAACAACTTCAGATTTATTATTAGTATAGGTATATAATTGATGTCTACTTTCGGAAATTAGATATTTGATAATGTAAGAAAATATTTCTTAGATTTTTATGGTGAGAGGTCGGTGTGTCTGTCTGTCTATCTATCTATAGTGTGGAAACAAGTCGGAGCCTATACATAATGAAAGAGGCAGTCTCTCTATATGCTCTTCATGATATTAGAGCTTAATATTGATCGAGTTTAGAAAACTTTTAACTAACCAAGGAAGCTGAACGAAGCGTGGAGTTTTATATGCAATTTGTGTGGATGTTATTACAATTAACAATTTATTTATAACTAGATTTTGCCCGCGGTATACTCGCGTAAAATAGAAATTAAAAAAATAACCATGTGGCTGTAATAGGTAGGTATCCCTTTTAGGGCATAAAAATAGCCTAGATGTAACTTTCCGCCCTCCCTAACTATTTCTGTACACTTCACAACGTGATTTTACGTAAAACAGGAAACAATCGAACTTTCGCATTAAAATTAGTAGGTAATAAATAATAATGATAATAAATCAGAGAAAAAGGTATATATACTTAACAATGGAAAAAGGTATCACTGATAGGCTGAGATTTGAGATTATGTTTTATCAGAATTTAGGAAAATATTGTGATTTGACAATGGGGGTTTAGAGGTGGGCCTAGCATGACCACTATTTATTTTAGATCTCCGTGCCTAATTTGGGCTAAAAATTAAGGCGACGCATCACAGCGCAAATCTCTTTAGAATGATGTAAGCGAGATGGACTACTATTATATCTTATCTTATACCAAGTATAAGATAAGATAGATCAATATTCACGTACCAGATACATGAGAAAGTAAGATTTCTCAACAAACTCGGTATTTCAAAAAACATGAAAAGGACTTCGGCTTTTCTATGTTTTACAAAAACTAATAGAATTATAAAATTCTAGTTAGTGTATTCTTAAAGTATGTGAAATTATCTATCTTTTAATGTCGAGGAAATTGTAAATTAGTAAATATATTAAGAGAACTCGAGTCGCAAACTTTGTTGAAATACGCGTGAAATTGAGGATTTTTCAAGGCTTAATAAAACTTAGGTGTAATGTAACTAATTTTGGTTATTTTCGTTCCATGAGAAACTTTAGAATATATTTCTTTGTAAAGCAATTTTAATTTTGATCCTAGCACTCATAGTTATTGCGTAAAACTGGAAAAACGAAACAACTGATTTGTATAGGACAAAAATCGTGAGGTGCCTCCTTAATACCTATTGTTATATTTATGATATATGTGCGTATCGTTCACATCCTAATTTTTAGTCCTATCCTAACCTAACTAGTATTATAAAAGCGAAAGTGTGTTTGTTTGTCCTTTTTTAAAACAAAGCAACGGGTCGAAGTTTTTTAGAATCGGATCAATGTCTTTAGGTTTTCATCATTCATCATCCCTGATTACTCCCTACATCCAAACTTAGGAACTTTACCTCTTTAATATAGATTCAGCGTCTTCAGAAAGAAGATAGCTTCTCAATGTCATTGTGTGACAAAATTATAGATTAATTTATAAATTAGAGAGTTAGCTAGGCTTCAAAGGCATCAAATGCTTTCAAATTCTACAACGAAATATTTAATTATGTGTTGCGGTACATATAGTACGTATAGATATGTCCTGAATAGATTTATTTAATTTTTTTTAGAAACTGAGCATTAAAAAAATCTTTAAATATTTAGACCGGATAAGTTTATTAATGGAAGACTCAGCAACAATAGAAACAACCATAAAATTTAAATAACCACAGATTAACCACCTCTAGAAACCGGCAGAGACAACCTTGATGAACTTTACTTAAAATGTAGGCGTTTTGCAACAAATTGGTCACAATGTGTAATCTACACTCACGCGGCTATACTCTTTGATGACTAGGCGCATATCGCCTGTTTTTAACCGACATCAAAAAAGTAGGAGGTTCTATGTTCGACAAAATTTTTTTTGTACCTATGTTCACCGATTGCTCCGTCAATTGTGAATATTTGATGGTTTTTGTTTTGATGAAAAATTGGCTTAGTGGTTTTTCAGAAATTTTGAACAAATTTTTTAGACAATTGTAGTCATACTTGATGAAATGTATGCTAATTTCGTTGATTTATTTTTCCATACAATTAATTACAAACTGATAAAATTTAACATCTATTTTAATTTTGAAGCCAAATTTGGCAGTGAAACGAAATATTTAATTATTTCTTGCTTTTCAGTGAAGTCGGGATACTTAAAAAAAGTTATTCTTGTTGCATTATGCATTCTTTTATCTTTAGTAACATCGCTTTTCATGAGAAAAATGAAAACAGAAAATAATTAATCCAGTCATCGATTGAAACCAGAATAAAAATATCCTGGCTAAGCCAAGAAAGCATTTAATTTACTAGCTTTTAGAAATACCTATTAGAAAACATGGGTCGTTGATATTGATTGAGTGTGTTCTCATTGACAACTTTATCCTTTAAATTAATTTATCGGATCTATCGGAATATTTAATACCAATTAACTAAGACTGTTCTATATCCTAAATCAATATCTACTGTAGGTATTATGAGGAATATTATAGCAGTGTACAAACTAAGGCCCTTCAAGCAGTTGTCGGTTTCACCAGCGTGGAAATAGGGTTTGCTGACTTGCTATAATTTTAGTAGGCGCTTTATTAAATATTGAAGGATTTCTTCGTCATGTAATGGCGGACAATGCATGATGATTGTGATGATGGCGAATCCGGTTTAATCCCGTCCGCGCTGTGATTAGTCAGTGATTAATAAGACATACCTATCACAGTCGGCGGAAACATCTTAGCTAACTGATTAATCGGATATTGTTACAGGTCGCGGATTATAACTTGACCTATGCGCAGGACACATTTTTTTTATTTTCCAGCTGCTATTAATTTCTACATTACCTTTATATTCTGGAATTGTATAACTTTAAGGATACATAAAAATATAATTATTTTTTATTTTTTAACACATCTGTAAAGTGTAAATATCAAAAGTGTAAAACCGCCATTTTATTTCATGTTATAATCCGGGGATTATACACACTGTAACGTCTATAATACTTGACATTGGCAAATCATCGATTAACATTGATGGAGATTAGAATAAGAATAAGGATTAAATATTGAATGGAGCACGAGGTCACACTGGAGTTTCACAGAAGTGAATTTTTTTTAATATAAATAAATACAGCCAACATTTACTCAGGTATAGTGTAGATTTATATTAGTGAAATATTTTTTAGAATGGGTTCAGTAATTCCAAAGATTACCCCCTACTTTATACATACTAACAAACTTTTACCTCTTTATGATCTTTTGTGTGTCAATTTTGATATTATGAAATTGGACCTGGCTGCACTGCCAACTGCGATGCGAGCAAAAACTTATTTGTTGACATCTCTGGCATATCGTTCTTGTTCTTTGATTTCACCAATTTCGCTTAAAATTACGTGTTTTTTTTAAAACTAGCTTTCTATATAAAAAAACACAAATTTCCTTTTCCGGCCCTCCTGCAGCCCTGTGCAAGAAATCACACCGATCCGAAAAGATACGATCAAAATCGGTCAAAACAGACGCGTCTAATATAGAACCTCCTCCATCTTTCTCTGAAGTCGGTTAAAAAGTACAGTCAAAAGCTAAACTAGAAATAGGAATAGACTGGTTCTATATGAAATCAATGCCATATTGCAACAACCACAGAACACAACATTATGTTCCGTGGGCAGTGAACACAACAGATCGTCAGAGAAGCGACTAAAAGCAGTTGCCCCAAAGAGCACCTATGTAAACACTAACACTCTTATTAATAAACTCGAAGTAGCGACGTAGTAACTAAACTGTATTTCGTCTCCGTCTAACAAATCTGCAATTCATTATGATAGACGGAGACGAAACACAGTTTAGTTACTACGTCGCTACTTCGAGTTTATTAATAAG
Organism: Nemapogon koenigi; assembly: GCA_963924495.1. NCBI lineage: Eukaryota > Metazoa > Arthropoda > Insecta > Lepidoptera > Tineidae > Nemapogon > Nemapogon koenigi. The sequence goes on from OZ004637.1 coordinate 2,861,387, forward strand.
AGTGTAATAGTCCCACCGCCGTATTATTTTCACCAGTTTGAGCCTAATCCTAAAAGGACACTTGCAGGGACTCAATATACTACTACTACAGTTCTCATACATACTTTCACACCTGTTTCCCAAAGGAGTAGGCCGAGAGTATGGAGCGCCACTTCTTTGCATACTTCTTTTGCTGCATCTACAATTCTACACCCATACATCGTTTGTCATTAAACTTTGTCTTGTCAATGAAAGTTCGCTTTTCACATTGAGCAGTTTTCCATTAGCTACCCTTTTGTATACTCGGCCTGATTCGGCAATATAAACAAGGAACTATGCATGTTGACTTTACAAATACCATCTAGGAGAACATAATACAAACAAACACTCACTGTAAAACGCCTGGTGCAATCTTAAAAGGAAACAAGCAGAGGAGATCACAATAAGCAGGTATAGTAGGTATAAAAAAAGTATCCAGCGCGTATCTGTGTGTATTAACCTGGTATTAACTGAGCAAACCGAGAATTACGATTTCGGATGCGATTTCACTTCCATGATCTGCATTTTTCGAGGAATTTTATCTGTATTCAATATTGCCCTCTTATAGAAGCTGCGGAAAAAGTTTATCGTATGTGTTTAATAAAGAGATGCGATTTTACAACAACCAATTTACCTTAGTCGGGTTGTCGTGTGTGTCCATTTATCTAGCACATAATACTACAAACCCCAGTGTTTTTTGGACAAGTCGTGGGTCCAACCACACAGGGTTTTGTAGTGAATTCCTGGCCGAAATCAACAGGCTTTTGTAATGTCGCGTTACCCAACAATATTATAGGTATAGAAGACTAGCTTTCTGTGGATATTTTCGAACAAAATAAAATATAGCATATAGGTATTACTTAAGGATATCGTAGCTTTCTATTCGTGAAAGATATTATAATTGGTTCAGTATTTTGAGAGATTACCCTTACATCCAAACTTACAAACTTTATCTACTTCTTTATAATAATACTAGCATTCCGCCCCCGGCTTCGCCCGTGGATATTTTACGAACAAAATAAAATATACCCTATAATAGCCCTACCCCTACCCCAACCCTACCCCTACCCCTACCCCTACCCCGACCCCGATCCCGACCCCGACCCCGGCCCCTACCCCTACCCCTGCCACTACCCATACTCCTATCACTACCCTTACCCCTACCCCTACCCTGTTACCCACCACTTCGTACGTGTCTATTTCAGAATATTGGCAAATATACACTTCATACATAGCTTTTGTCATGTTCACCTCTGCCCACCCCGTTCCCGTCGTCATGCCGTGATGGTATATGTACTCAGGGATAATGTAGCATTCTAATGGTGAAAGAATGATCAAAATCCGTCCAGTAGTTTTTGAGTTTATTCGTAACAAACATACAAAAACACAAATCTTTCCTCTTTATAATATTAGTATAGAATTAATAAAATTGTGTAGAATTAATAAGACGTGTTTTTTCTGCTAAATTGTAGCTGCGCGAAGCATTTTGTTCTATCTGCCACATGCTTGGTCAAGAAGACACTTTGTTGAAATTGCAACGCTATTATGTACCTACATTATATCGATTATAATTATAGTAAGTAGATCTTGAAACTTCAATTCTGAAAATTGCTGTCTATTGGGAAAGTGCTTCAATACTGTATGCATAGCCTCGTTAGATGGTAACACAAAATCATATAGTACCTATGTATCTATAGATAATGGTAATGCTTATTTCTTTAACCAACCAAGAACCATGATCCATTTTATATTATTACTATCCTACATGAAAGGGGGGGGGGGGGGGTAAGGGGGAGAATGGAATAAGATCTATCCGACCCCAAAATGTCATCCTCACCTGCACGCTTGGTACCCTCCGCTTGACAACAAACGAGGCTCTGACGACCTAGCAATGGCGGTATAACCATATACCTAGCTAGGAAACTGGCTGGAAGAGGCTACAGCGAGCCTGAATACCTAAATAGTCTCAAAATGTCTGGTGCAATACACGGTTTCTCGTGCTGTGGACCGCCATGATTGACCACGACTGCTCTGTCAAGAGCACCACGACTGAGAAGAAGACATGAAATTGACGATATAAATTGTATAGTAATTGATGGGCTAAGTTGATATGATTTTTTGAAAGGCACGGTACTTTTGCAATAAATAAAAAAATAATACATCCAGAAGTATATTTTTATTACATCAAATTTAAAAGACATTTTGTTATGCACTTATTGCATCTAAAACATTAAAATAAATTTTATAAGTATATAAAAATTTAATTTTGTGCATAAAAGTTTTAAAATATCTACTTATTTATACATTGTATTAAAAGCTCAAAAATATATTAGATCTCTGTAACGTTGTCATTCGCAAATGTTTGAATAGTTTTGAGCAAATCCATTATTTGTAAACAAAATTAAATGAAATGAAACGCAGTAGTTTCAAAATTAATAAAAAAAACTTAATATAAAATATATCAAAATAATTCCTCTTGACTGGGATTTCATTTCTTCTGGAATATTGTATTGAGGCACTTTTAGTCTAGATATCTGCTAAGGTACTTTTAATACTGAGTGTTAATTCATATTGTAGATTAAATTACTTAGCAACAAGTCAATGCCAGATCTTTAGATTTCAATACATTGTTTTTGTTCTAAATTCCAATATAACCAAAGCGTTAATTTGGCCTTCCATTACACTTCATTAATAAAAGCTAACATCATTTTAATATTAGATACAAACAGTATATTATACCATTAAAAAAAGAGTCTAGATTTCAAATTCTTTTTATTTATCTTATATTTAGTCTTTGTTATACTTATTAGAAAGTATATTTAATGACGCTGTTGAATATATTTTTGAACATCCTAAATACTAAAGTGACTTGTTGACAATCCTGACACACGACTGGAATCAAGGATTTTATAAAAACAATCAATTAGTTATTCTAGATCTTTTAGCATATCAGACCTATTAAATTATGTAGTTACAAAATATAAAACACAATAATAGGTAGGTCCCAAAAATAATTATTAAGGCTTTAATTTATAACCTTATCAGTTAAAATTAAAAAAAGTTTGTACTAAAATATCTTTTACACATACCAATGAGAACGAAACACACAATTTAACCGACGGAAGCCTCAGTTATTTGTAATAGCTTGCCCACAAAAAATATACCTTACTACGCCATTTTGAAATGTTAACCGGAAGCGACACTGGCGACATCTGTATAGCTTTCTAATACGTGGTTTATCCTAACCATAGATGTAGTACGCTGGCGCTCTACTAGATTGGTAATGTCGCGATTAGAACGAGACCAACAAAATAAGTCATAAGCGACATAAGTGTGCGTGTAAATGTGTAGGTAAGTAATTCTGTAAATTTTCCATCTTAGATGACTTACATCCAGAAATAATTACTACGTCGATTAAACACAAAATTATCTTACAAAAAATCGAAATTACGAATGATGCAAGGCTGTTAAGGTGCCCACCCATTCGTCCAATCACCCCCCCCCCCCCTTCGGGTCGAGGCTGACCACAGATTCGTCCAATTCTTATAACAATGATCCGCTTAGATTGTATGGAGGCCGTAATGGGATATCTTCGGTGCGATGCCGGACTTAATGTGTGGCCTACTTTAGAGTTATCAAAAGTTGTCTATTTCTCATTTGCATTGCCAATCTAGCAGAGCGCTCGCGGGACTATACTAAAACTATGATCCTAATACTATATAAGAAGTATCAACTAATACCTACATATACACATTTTAAGCGCTGTCTAGTGAACTGCGTAACGACAAAGGTATTTTTGCAATTGTCATACATACTTTTGGCAATTTGACAGAAGAAAGTAAGTTTCTAGACTCAGATCGCTTCTTATACAGTATTTGGTTTATTAATAAAGTCCACAGTTAATAAAATACATTTACAATTTCTTCGATTCGAATTCGGTAGGTTCTGGCTCTTCATTGAGAAGTAATGTGCTACCATCCCCGGAACGTTTTGCTCGGTTGAGGATCATAGCGGACGTTGCAGCTTTCACTGGAATGAAACAAAAAATATTTTAGTTATTTGTAACTAAATATGATTTGAAAATTCAGTACTTTACTGAAATATACGGCTACAAGTCAAACTGAAAGCCTTATAAACAACTAGCTATCCGCCCTTGGATGTTGTTGAACAAAATAAAATATAGCCAGGGATATCGTAGCTTTCTATTCGTGAAAGAATTTTCAGAATCGGTTCAGTATAGTTTCAAGTAGTTTGAGAGATTATCCCCTACATACAAACTAAGAAGCTTTTTTTTGCCTGACATCTCCCGAAACAGGGTACCCAGCGGAACACCAAGTTTTAGTCTTTTAGCCCATGAATGTGCAGTAAAAGATGATGTTGTGACTAAAATGAAGAAAAGTATTTTACGCTGGTTTCGGCACTTTGAAATAATGAAGGAAAGATTGACCAAAAAAGTTTATATGGCAGTAGTTAAAGGAAATGCTGGCAGAGGACTACCTAGGTGTACTTTTATTGAACATACACAAAATTGAGTGATCGAAGGCAATATTAAAAGTACACACGATCGCCGAGCATGTGTGAAGATAAATGAAAAAAAAGAGGTATGTCAGGATCGTAGCAAATGACATTCGACTGTCTCTGCCTACCCCTCTTGGGATTGTGGCGGCACATCGCGTCGCGTCGATAGATGTCGCAACGTTACTAACTCATTGAAACCTGTATCGCGCCATTGAAAATATTTAATAGATTGGCATATATGCAACTTTCCAATGATGTGCGTTGGGGAGTATTCCTTTTACTCATGATCGTTGGATTGTTGTATGTAGCCATTACTATATTGTTGACCCCGTATGAACACGCCTGTATTCCTGACCCCGCAATGCCCCGCATCCTACTTCCACTTCCCACTGACCAGACCGCCGGCCCGACATGACGACAGGTCATACATCACGACAGGTGATTCAGCCGCGATGCAGTCCACCACACAGTCCATCACTGCTGACAAAGCTAAAATGGATGTTGGTTTTCATACTGTATCGACCTCTGGTCTGGGAAGGGAGTCATGTGGCGGCACATCGCGTCGCGTCGATAGATGTCGCAACGTTACTAACTCATTGAAACCTGTATCGCGCCATTGAAAATATTTAATAGATTGGCATATATGCAACTTTCCAACGATGTGCGTTGGGGAGTATTCCTTTTACTCATGATAGTTGGATTGTTGTATGTAGCCATTACTATAGGATAAAAGGCGTGATGATAGATAGATACATACAACGAAGAGAAAACGACAAAAATATATCTTTTCTGAAGTCGGTTAACCCATAATGAAATCCATCAACCTAACTCAAAACTTTCTACATATGCAGATGACATAATTCCTTCGTGGGTTTATGAATATATTAACTTTGTGAACTGGTTTGAGACATTTCGTAGAATATAACATCAATTAATTAAATGTAATTTATCTGGAATGTAGCAATTACACTTTGACTTTATAATAACGTAATATCACGGCTTTTATACACTGAGGTATGTTCAGAGGCAATGGCGCGCCTCACGCTTCAATGGATCTAGAGCTATAGGTTAAATAATGCTGTATATATATGTCGACCACCTTACTTCTGTCAAAAATATGGCCAATCTTAATCAATCCTAGAAAAATGAGTTTATTTATACAACATTTTCAACTCAAAATGTTAACAGTTATTATTTTTATTATTTAGGGTTTTAAATAGGCGTAGTTTTAAAAACAGACATTGCTAATGCGTTTTAAAAACTATGGCTATTTAGAAGTCTTAATAGTGAAAATATGGCTTAATCCAATTTAAAATAATAACTATCATTGGAATTGAAAATGTTGTATAAATAAACTCATTTTTATAGGATTCATTGAGATTTGCCATATTTTTGACAGATATAAGATGGCCAACAGAGGGATAAAAGAGAGCGAAGAATTAGGTATTAGGAAATTACTTAAAAATCTATCGACCCGTCCCGTCCCAGCTTTTCCAAAGATTCCCACATATAAAATAATTTCTTGCCGAAATGAAATATTTTCCAAGAATATAAAGAAGTTTTTAAAAATACAGATAGAGCTGATGGCGCTTTGGTATCATTATATTAAGTCTTTCTAAAAAATACAGATGCCCATTAATAATAAATTCATATTTGTTTATTATTTAAGCCAAAGAAGTTTCACAGATGGACAAAATTAGAAAAAATATGTTTGTATTTGATAGCCCAGCCCAATTCTATTAAAGCGGGTGCAACCATTATGTTAAAAAACATTATCATATTATTTAATACTTACAATCGTAAGCCCATCCAAGTTTTGCGAATAAGTCTATGAAAGCTGTCGATATATTGATGCGTCCCAGTTCTGAGGTTCTGTAGTCCCAAGGGAATACGTGGTGGTAGTTATGCCAGCCTTCACCTAGGGCAGCAAGGCTTACAGCGATATTTTCAACAGGTTTTATAAATCTGAAAAATAAAATCATGATCAAATAAGATTAAAAAAAATTAATAGGCTTTTGAAGTTATGGCCTCAAAAACTATTGTCCAATAAAGAAAAACTTAGGCTATTGTTTTTGATCAATATAAAAAAATTGTGCTTACAAAAATACGTTATTTCTTAGCTCAATGACAGTATGGTTACAAATTCGTAATCGAAAACTATGACAACTCGTAGAAATGTACATATAAAGTTGCTGAGCACAACTTCACTGTCTGCATAATAGGGTTAATGAACTTTGCTTAAGGGGCCTCTTCACGCGGAAATCAATCAAATATCTAAAAGTTTGATAAAAAGAGCTGAAGAATTGTACCGAAGCAGTGTAGAATATAAATAATATTTACGAATATTGAAAATCGCGCGAAAGTATGGTAAGATTTTGATAAAATTTAATATATTTTGATTTAAAAACTAATCATTAGTTAAGGCCCAGGGCCCGGAAGCCGGTATTAAATCATATTGTTTAGTAAATTGTTCCTTTTTGTATTAACAAATAATGTTGGAACTTGCGTTTTGTTTTTAATTTTAAAGCTGCAATATACGTAGACGAGAACGGTCCTCTTAATAGTTAAAAGGTCTCTTTTTGTTTGTCTTTGAATGGTTTCAAATAAGCTTTTCTATTCTATCCTATACCTACCTCGCGGCGTGGTCAGAAGCATTGGTAACAATGTCCTCATTTAGCAAATTGTATTAAGTAAATAGAACAGGAATTTTACTAACTTGTCATAAGGTTTGTTTCCCCAAAGATGTGCGACGCTGTTTACACAGAATGCAATGTTAAGCGTGATGGTAAACCGTGTCACGAAGCTGACTATGAAGCTGTTGACCCATGTTTCGTCCCAGTAATATACTGGTATCAAAGTAGGTAATATTATGTTGAGTAGTCCAAACAATGGAATGAAAAACCTGAAATTCATATAAAAAATTAAAAATTTAGTACCTTGTGGTGTGACCAGAGACACAAGTAACAGTGTCCACTTTTAAACAGGTGGTAATGTAAGCCTCTATATTTGTTTATATTTAGAATACCTACGAGAAACACGAGAAATCGAGAAAATTGGTGATTAGCATATTTGGTATGAGTGCAGAGGTTTGAACCCGAGTCACTCCGGTATCAAGTCCAACGCTCTAAAATTAATAGTTTCAAACTATAGGTCGATTAACAAAAGCTGGCACGTTCGATAATTGTTTTTTATATATTTATTTACGCCAAGCCGTTTTAATTTACTCATCGGCGGCGTTGCAAAATAAATTAATAAGAAAATTATATTTATGACCTTACATTTTCTGGTATCTAACCACGGGGTCATCCGTTAAGTCTGTAGAACATTTTCTTAAAGCTATTCGGCGATTCTCGACTGCCGGATGGGGTGTCAAAACTAGCCAACCGACGTGGGCAAACCAGAAACCGCGTCTTACATCATGAGGGTCTGCAGCGGTCTCCGTGTACTTGTGATGGACCCTATGGTCTAATGCCCATGTGTACACGTCCCTCTGAAACAATAATAACAAAAATTTAAAAAGAAAGGCAAAGGCAATCATGGGGTCACGTATCACAGCCGACAGAGAGGGATGGCGTCACATCGTGAGACGAATCACGGCTGCCCGAAATCTTACTGCAAATTAAAGACCACAACCACGATTTAAGATCGTAAGACCGGTCTCACAGCAAGCACGTTGCCTGTTTTCGACGAGCCAGCGACGAAACATGTTGGTGAAACAAAACTTTTATTTTTCCAATATTAATTAGAAGTGGTATGGCCAACTTCACAGACATAGTTCGCACTGGCTCGCCGAAAGCAGGCTACCTGATTTCTTTGTATTCGCGGCTAGGCTTTTAACTGATCAATCGGCTCGAAAATGTCTGTGAAGTTAGCATACTGTGCGGGCACAACTTTATTCTTCCAATATTAATTTGACTGCAAAAGACCCCTCGACACATCTCGTACGCTGGGAATAGAGATATGTCGAAAAAACATGGCGGATCTCAAATAACGTAGTTTTCAACATCTTGCAGTGGGTAGTTTTAATATCTACATTTTTAATATAAAAACGAGTAAAAAAATTAATTTTAACTAATGCGCTACCTAGCTTTTTTATTTTTATTCGTTCAGAAATTAAAAATAAATTAAAATTTAAAGAAGTATTGCAAAGGACGTCCAGGGCAACAACATAGTAATTTATTATTTAACTAGAATACTCCATTATGTCCCAACCTATAAGCAGTTGACTCTTATTTAAAGAGGTCATTTACGTATAATAAACTGTGTGACACATATTTAGGGTAAGGAATTGACAACGAGTTCCTCTCGAATTAAATTCTAACAATATTATAAATGCGAATGTGTTGTTTTTGTTTTTTGTTTGCCCTTATTTCACGATAAAACAGAGCAACTGCAACGGTTTTACGTGACTTTTTTGCACAGATATCTGTGTTACGGTTACGGTCCCATTAGCACCTAGCGGAAGACTAAGTCTCCCTCTTTTAGCTGATGGTATTTGTGAGGCTATACCTAACGAGTGGCCAGTTCTGTTGAGGTATATTTAGATGGAAAAGCCTAGTGTTGTTTGTCGGATTATGTACAGAAGTTTTTAATTATAAAAACCCATGGCCGGAATACCAGACGTCTTAACTACTCGGTTTGTCCCGGAAAATATCTTCCATGATCTCTAATTTTAGTATAGAACACATACATACAATAACAAAAACCATTTAATTCTATTTTAAGTTTACTTTTCTGGCCAAGTTTTTTTTGATAGTAGACTTTTTGTTCATTTTGATTTAAACAATTTTGTACAAATTTTAAAGTGTCAATGGGAATCCATAAATAGAGGTGATAAACAAGACTGCATAATATAGTTCTATGTTTGGATGACCTTACATCTCTGAAACTACTTATCCGATTCTGAAAATTCTTTCACAAATACGACGCTACATTATCCCTGAGTGCTAAATAGGCCGGGGGAGGGAAGCTAGTACGCACGAGCCAAGGCAAGTGAATTGTGTTTGATGAGTACCTACAGATGTAAATGTCGGTTATATACTAGATACTCATTATCTGAACCATAACGCGATACCATAGATTAAATAATGCGGTACTATGTAAACGATATCACAAATGTAGGTATTTTACCTGAACTATAATTTACATAAGTTAACTTTCATGAAAGTTACATGTTCAAATACAATGAAGGAGAAGGTCGGTGACTCATATACAAATATCGACAATGTGGTCTTTTAAGAAACCTTTCTACCCTTCAGATCTGTGAACTTGATTAACAATGTAAATACACGCGATCTATTGTTGAATGTACAGTCAAATTCAGAAATAATAGACTTCAATTTAATAAATAATAAAATTGGTAAACTTCTTATCGAAAAGTCTGGTGATCACCGAGCTAAGAGTTTTTTTCATTCGCCGCATAAGCTTGAAGATTCAAAGGGGTAACGCAGCGAGTGTTCTTGGCACGATTGGACTTTCTTCAGAGCTGGAGGAGGTATTCTACCTTTGATTCCCCCACCCCTTTTCTTTTTCTTTTTAGTTTTAAGATATTTAAGGTTTTTTTAGATTAAATTTATATGTATCTATAATGTAAGTGTTTTTGAGATGAAGTCAAGAAACTAAGAGGTGTTGTCTGTATGTTTTCCAGAAAAGGCTACGAAAATGAAGAATAAACACGTGTCATAGTAAAGAAGCAGTGTGATATTTCTTCAAATCGACTAGACAGCTGCATCAATAAAAATATAATCGGATCATATGTAAGCGTAGTGATTTGGTAAAAAATTTAAGATCTATTTTTCGATGTTCCGGAATATTTCAGTCATATATTTTCTTTCAGAAGGCGAGAAAATAAGAAATTAAAGATTGTCGTATCTAGATTTTTTTTCAATATTAACAGATAATCTACAGAATAAAGCCCAAAATCTGATCAGTTTTCGGGCCGTAGTTTTTTTTTTATTTATTTTTTCCCGCTGGTCGGCAAATCGGTATGTAACTTTACTTTGACCATGTGAAATCGAGGTCTAACTTTGCAAAAATAACGAAAATAATAAATTTAAATAGCAAGTAATGACTACGACTGTACCTGCCAGTCTGAAAGTCAAAACACTATACTGTTCAAAGAATTAAAGGAGAATAAAAGTTTCAATGGATTTACATGTTTAGCTATTTATCAAAGAAAACTTTTTCAGCGATGAGATTGACTTTGTAACAAGATTTTCAAAGCTGCATGAGCTGAATTCCCCTTCGATGTATATATGTAATTAACGAGTGAATGTATTACGAATTATTGAGTTACCCATTGAATAGATCTTAAGTTGTTTTAAAAACAAACCTTCTATTATGTTTAATAATATTTTTCAACAGTAGGTAATTTTTTAATAACTCGTTTTGAATACAATAATTTTAAAAGTATAATCTGTTATGAGTTATTAAACAAAGGAACTGTAACACGAATTTCAATGAAATTTTGTTTAGATTGTTAACCATTCTTACGCGAGCGAAACCGCGAGTAAAAGCTAATGTCATAAAAATGAGTGCTGCAGTTCAGGAATAGAAAGCAATATTCCCGTTGACTGCGGAAGTATTACGAAATTTTAATCCCAGAAATAGATGCGGTCGTTGTGATTATTTTGAGAAGGCAGCGGCCTGTGCAACACGTAATTATTTTTGACTTTTTAATGTTTTGTGGTTTGAGTACAGCCGTTTAAATTGATTTCTGACTCGTCTGAAACGTTTCACAGATCCATAAACTGTCTTTATAAACTGGTATTTTATTGATATTACATTTTGAATTCTTTTTTGTCAAACAATTATTCCTCAAAACGCATTTAAATTAGAAATGCTATACAACACAGAGCCTTTTTCATATACTAACTGTTCGCCCGTGAGGTCCATACTAACTTGGACCCCCTTAGGTCCTTTCCTATGGTTCAAGCTTACTTCGTATCAAATTTTATTTTATTTTTTTCATTTAGCTGTGAAAACGTATAACGGACAGACAGACAGACAAGAGTTACTTTCGCATTTATAATACATATTAGTATGGATAAACGGTATAGGTAACTGAGGGATATTTTGTGTATTAAGAAAACGCATTTTAGGAAATAAAATATGTTTCTTACCTGTCCAGTAATGGTGAACAGAAATGCTAGTAATATTCGCAGTGGAAGATTTGCTTTATACGCTCGGTGGGACCATAGGCGGTGGACTCCAGCTGTGATGCCGAATCCAGAGGAGTATATTGTTGCTAAAACTGAAAGAAAAAGGATGAACTAAAAAAGTTATTCACTAATTTGTTAGAATACCTAACCACTTAAACCACAGTCTAAACAACAAATGTATTAACTTCAAGTCTTCTATATCATTTTGTTTAGAAGCTAGAGGCCTGTGACAGACAGATGGACAGACGTTACCACAAAAGCAGGGATATTTTCTGAACCCTAAAAATTAACACTAGCAGACTTTTTGCTATGTCCCTGCCAAACATCGTTTCCGAACGAATTTATAGGTTTCGCATTCTTTCTTTTTTTTTGGTTGTTAGTTAAATATCTACTGGTCAAAAACTATCAATGAAGGCTGAAAGCCCGCTACTTCGATTAAGTTAAAAAGTACCAATAATAAAATTCCAGTAGAAATCTATATTGGTTTACAAAAAGGTGTACCCCAAAATTGATCAATTAGTTTTCCTTTACGTTATCTTCGGAATTATCGACGACAGATTTGCCATTAGTGATCCTATCAATGAAGAAGATAATAGGTTCGAATCGAAAATCCCTCTTTTTCCATACCCCTACCCTACATGATTTTTTAAACATTATCTAAGAGTAAGACAAACAAAAGTACCATAAGTTCGAATTCCAAAATCTATACAGTATGTAATTCAATCACGTTTTTATTCCATGAGGCAGAGACAATCGAATGCCATTTGTTACTATCTGACTACTCTGACACGACCTCTCTTTCCTTTTTTTTATATTTAACATTTTGTGTATCTACCTTTCGTTCCACTAAAGTTTCTATTTTGAGTTTTAAGGGTCCTATATCCATAATTTGTATGGGGATAAACTATTCCCAATTTCTCTGTAAATAATTCACCTGTGTCACTGTAATTTAGCATATAGTTACTTATTCAATATATCTAACTTAACCGTTATTTTTTCATTTGGTTTTATTGAATAGGAAATATGGGTGGTAAAATATCTACGAGTAAGGAAAGGAAAAGAGTCATAACTCTATAGTAATTCGCAAGTTGAAACGGTTCACATCACGTGATAACAGGCGATCTTGATTTAAACCAATAAACGCTCAGACACATGTAGGACGTCAGTATTAAAAAGCCAAATTATCATTTTTATCAATGGTAAAATATACCTTATGTACAGCTCATTAGAATTCAATTTATGACGCCAAGTCTATTTACTTACGCCCTTCTTACATCTCTCAACTGACGCTCAGCTATCCCGATGCCTACTCATGGAGCTCAGTAAGTATGGAAAACCACATTTAAAAAAATAAACCACTTCAAAGTTCAACATTTATAATAATCAAATTAAAACTATCAAAATTGTTAGGTACAAAATAAAAATTGAAACTACACACACAAATTATATATCAATTTTAAATCGTAACGTAATTGCATTTAATATACAACTGCTTCACACGGTTACAATTTCGGTTTATTATAATCTGAATGAATACATAATACGTAATTAAAAATATAATTTGGTACGCTCATTCCTACTTATCTATTAGATATACTAGAGACCCGCCCCGGCTTCGCACGGGTAGCAGAGCTAATTATGCCTACCTTGCTCCCAGCCGGCTTGACTTTTTCCAACGTCAGACTTCAACAATCATCGTCATATTTCAATCATTTTACACAAAATATTAATGAATAGCGACCCGCCCCCGGCTTTGCCCGTGGATATTTTCGAACAAAATAAAATATACCCTACAGCACTCATAGATAATGGCTTGCATGCACTACCCCTACCCCTACCCTTACCCCTATCCCTACCACTACCCCAACCCCTACCCCTTCCCCTACCACGACCCCTACCCTTACCCTTACTCCTACCCTACCCCTACCCTTACCCTTACCCCTTTCCCTACCCCGACCCCTATCCCTATCCCTACCCTGTTTCCCACGACTTCGTACGTGTCTATTTCAGGATGTTGGCAAACATACACTTCATACATAGCTTTTGTCATGTTCACCTCTGGCCACCCCGTTCCCGTCGTCATGCCGTGATGGTATATAGCCTATGTTACTCAGGGATAATGTAGCATTCTAATGGTGAAAGAATTATCAAAATCCGTCCAGTAGTTTTTGAGTTTATTCGTAACAAACAAAAAAATACAAATCATTCCTCTTTATAATATTAGTATAGATTAAATGAAGTACTACCGCGGATTTTTTTTGTAGGTCATTTCATATGGTTCATCAGTTTCAGATAAAAAAAGCCGAAGTCCGCAAAGAAAGTATATTTTTAGCTCTTCTAGAAAAGTAGGCTGTAATAGAGTCCCCAGTTAAAAGACCGACTTTGTACATTATAGCTAGTCTGCGCTAGGTTTCAGATATAATTTAACCAAGTAGTCCCTTTACCTTACCAAGGTTTACAAGGTTTTAACGTGTTGTAAGTTAAAGGGACTACCTACCTGGTTAAATTATAAATTAATAATAAGCCTTTTCCATACTATTTATCTCCTCTAATCGGCCTTCATTTTTACCTTCAATCTCACTTCGTCTTTTAGGTTAGAAAACAATAGAAAAAACAAACAAACAATACTTTCACATGAAATGTGCTACCAGAATCTTTGGGGAGAGTTGTAGATCTACTTTTACATTTTTTTTACACAACAAGAGGGCATTTTGACATCATTTTGACAACTTTTGAAATTTATTATTACACGTCTATCTCGAGTAACGGTAGTATTGCAACTGGGAACGATTTGCTCTTCTATTTCGTTTTGCTCTCAACTTTTGTGGGGTGAGTTTTGACGGTGTTTTACTTCTCTATTCTTTCCTTACTCGTAGTAAAATATAGGATTATTTTGCCCCTGTATTCTTTTTTATAATCTGTCTGCTCAATAAAAGTAGGTAGGTACACCTAGGTCGTCCTCTGCCAGCATATCCTTTCACTTCAGCCATATAAACCTTTTTAGTCAATCTTTTATCCTTCATTTTTTCAACGTGTCCAAACCAGCGTAAACTACTTTTCTTCATTTTAGTCATCAGTACATCATCTTTCACTCCTGCCAAATTATGCTACGAGATCTTGTACTATAATGGATATACAATTATTTATATAGCTGTTTCCCACGACTTCGTACGTGACTATTTCAGAACGTTGGCAAACATACACTTCATACATAGCTTTTGTCATGTTCACCTCTGTCCACCCCGTTCCCGTCGTCATGCCGTGATAGTATATAACCTATGTTACTCAGGGATAATGTAGCATTCCAATGGTGAAAGAATGATCAAAATCCGTTAAGTAGTTTTTGAGTTTATTCGTAACAAACATACAAAAATACAAATCTTTCCTCTTTATAATATTAGTATAGATAAACTCTTTCATAGAAGCAGTTTAGCGTTTAGCATTAGGAATTTTGTTTGTATTATCGCGCATATACGTTGAACATATAAACTAGAATCTAGTTTTCTTCTATAGACTGTTTATTTCTTAATTTGGACCTTACTGTTTCAGTAGACCATTGCAGCGACGGACAATAAGGCTACAACTTTTGCTATCCAAAATTATGTTTATCCCAAGAGGGGTAAGCAGAGACAATCGAATGCCATTTGCTACGATCCTGACATACCTCTCTCGCTTCATTTATATTCATCATACCTTTCATACATGCTCGGCGGTTGTGTGTACTTTTAATATTGTCTTCGATCAATACCTACATTTTTATATGTTCAATAAAAGTACATCTAGGTGGCCAGGCCAGCATTTCCTTCAACTTCTGCCATAAATAAAGATTTCATGCTGCCTTCATCCTTTCAACGGGGCCAAACTAGCCTAAACTACTTTTGGAGTCTATTCAAGAGGTCAAATCAATTCAGAGGAGCATACAGACAGACATTTTAAAATCATTTGATGCCTAAATTCCAGTTTAAATATTTTAATATTAATAATACAAGCTTTTCGCCCCGCTTCCCCAGTGGATCCCATATTAACTTTCATCTCCTATGATCTTGAGTTCAGTTTGACTATTTCCCGAATGTTCAAATTCTTCGGGCAACTTTTCCAATTTTTTTCACGGGTTACCTTACAGCTCTCGAAACCGTGTTAAGGTTCCAGGGTACCCAGCAGAAGACGAAGTCTCCCTCTTTTAGCCGATGGTATTTGTGAGGCTATACCTAACGAGTGGCCAGTTCTGTTGAGGTATGTTTAGATGGAAACGCCTCTAAGTGTGTTTTATCGTATTATGTTACATAAGTTTTCAATTATAAAAACCCATTGGTACATGGCCGGGATCCGGGATCGAACCCGTGATCTGCCTAGTTAATACCAGACGTCTTAACCACTCGGTCACCGACGCACCAATTTTTCTTTCTCTAAAAATCTTATTCAGCTCCTTAAAAAAATCCAAATCGGTCCAGCCGTTCTCAAGTGATGCTCCTACCAACGAACAGCATTTAATTTTTATTTATCAGTTACATCAATTTCAATTTTACTTATTTGTATAGATTGTAAATATGAGGTACTTACCAAATAATAGCGTGAAGAATTTAATTTTGAACGTAATAATTAAATAAAGTCCATATAATGACACTAAATGCAGCGTTGTTTGCACAATCAAATCTGGCCACCTTAACCTCGGCACGAATTCCATAGCTTCATACTTAGCTATATCAAATTCGTCATTGTCTTTTTCACTACAATTACTATTTTTCATTGTATTGTTATTATCACAATCAACTAAGTCACTTTTCACTTTTTGCATAGTCAGTCTCATTTTTATTTCCTCTTCTATTTCGTCACGTGTGCCGATGTTGGACTGCGCGGGCGCCATTGTACCTAATAGAAAACAATTTACTTAATTAGTTTTAATATTATTTGAATGTATGTTGAAATACCGAGTGTTTCAGTACAGTTTGTTTGTTAAGTGGCTTCAAAAATCGTTAAGGTTTTTTTGTATGGAGATATTTCTGTCCTATAAAGTAAAGTAAAAAAACATTACACATGGACGAATGAATTATTAAATGTATAGGTTTTATTTTTACAATATTTTTTGGTTAATGAGTTATTATTTAATATGATAACGTTTAATTAAACTATTAATTTTAAACCTATTAATTTGGGTTTACTCTCAAGAAAATATCACTATATACTCACACCTTGGCCAGGGACACAATTGCAGTAACAGTGTCCACTTTTTGCCAGTTGTCCATATTGAACAGAACAGGTGGCTAGCCTATTGCTGCATCTGGACCTAGATGTGTCACTTATTTAACAGACGTAAATATCTGTTATTTTTAGAAGAAGTGCTTTATAAGTGAAAACAGTCCTTTAAAAAAATAATTTTAAGTCACACAGTAACAAGTAAACACTTTACGTCTACTCCTTTTGACACAATTACCTACTTGAAAAGTATTAAGTACCTACATTTATGTGATAAACAGATGTTCGTAATTATGACTCATAGGAAATGACAACTTTATTTTGATAAGTCAATGATTTTAATCCCACTAATATTATAGACGCGAAAGTTTGTATGGATGTAGGTATGTATGTTTGTTACTCAATCACGCCAGAACGGCTGAATAGATCTGGATGAAATTTGGCACAGAGATAGTTATATTCTGGAATAGCACATAGGTTACTTTTTATCCCAAAAAAGTGTATGGTTTCCGTGGGATTGATTTGTTTTTGTTTTTTACGGGATCGACATGTTTTTTTGCACATTGGTAGTTTAGGGGTCAGAGAATGACATATACTACTTTTTATACCGCGAAAGCGGGCGGGGGAGGGGCAAATTACAGCTACGGGATTATTTATTTTTGGACCTATTAGAAGCTTGTATATTATATATTAAAAAAGGTAGGTAGCTGTAGGTACCTTGATTATATAGAATTATGAATTCTATATGGAATTTCTTTTAACCACATTTAAATTAGATACATTTCCATTCCCATGTGCTCCATAATTACCAATCACTGTTTAATTAATAAATTCTAATAATACTTAATATATGTGGCTTACAGAAAACGACGTTCAACTTATTATTTTATTTAGCCAACTGGATTTGTTGATAAGCTGTCACAATATTTACACAATGATTGATAGAAGTTGGACCATAATTTCCCTTGCTAATACTAGTTGATCTACGGGTAATAAACTCACCCATGGTTGAACCAGTTGAATAGCAGTTATACCACGGGTCGGAATAGAAAATTTAAAGTCACCTACAAATGAGATGTTAAAAATAAAAAATATTTGGACTGAAAATAAATGATAAGAAAAGGCATGCGAAATGGTCTAAAATTTTGTGATGAGATCAAATAAATATTCCTTGGTATGCTAATTAAGACATCTAGTAGATATATGCATTGTAGGGCAAGCAAAGCAAGAGAGTAAATATTATTATGGCAATTTCTTTTATGATTTATGAAATGACAAACTTATTATTTTATCTGTCAAAAGTTGAATCCAGTTGAAATATTTTGGAAGGCAACGTCCGCACCTTGTTCCAAACATAACAGTGGAGCTGCGAGTCCCATTGCACTTTCCATATTATGTATGGACAAATCGCTAAATGTGGACATTGCCGAAAAAACGCTCAATTCTTGAAAAAATTAAAGTTGCGGGTAAATTGTAGATAGCGATTTACATGAAATTTTTTATTTGTAATTTTATTATATTTTTGTATTTTTTTTTTTTTTTTTCTTCACGGGTTGCTTTACACATCCCGAAACCGTGTTACGGGTTCCAGGGTACCCAGTGGAAGACCTAGTCTCCCTCGCTTAGCCGATGTAATTTTTGTAATTTAGTACCTAGCTATTTAAGATAATTTTAATGCCTATGTAGGTAAAACTTATCAATACTTAGTAGGTACTCGTACTCAAAATAAATAAACAGTCTGTATTAGTCATTGCAGGTGTGCAAACAGGTGTTATCTAACGCATCTATTGGACAATTATTATCTTATCATATGTCGCATTGAGTAACGGGACGTGCTCATCAAAACGAATCTATAACTCGACGAATAAATACGATTCTACGGAAATAGCAGGATTCTGATAAGTATTGTACAAGCTTACTAAAATCATTTTGCGAGGACAAAGTACTAATGATTAGCGATAAAAGTTTTTTTTGCTGATTCACATGCGCCATGTATTAGCAGTTTATGCATCATAAAAAAAATCTTATAATTTTTTTACTAGCAAAAAACAGACAAACAAAATTGTTCGAATTCAGCCACTTTGGTGGCAAAAAAACAGATCGTTACTTTTCACATTAAAAAAAATCACAGCCGGTGCGGAAAGTAGTCAATAATCCTCAAGTAAATCCCAATACGACAACTTTTTAATATTAAAAAAAAGAACTCTGAGACGAATACTGGTAATTACAAATTACAATTTTTTTAAACGACGTAGTTTTCCAGGAATTATGAAAAAGTGCATATATGCACTTGTAGTTTTATTTGAGTAGGAATTTGCATATAATCAAATTTTTTATCATTATTATATTAGAAGTTTTATCCCATGAGACCCCTATGTAGATACAATGAAATTTTAATGTCAAATGCTACGATCCTGACGTACTTTTACCTTTCATACATTGGCTTTGGGTTTACTTTGAACTTGCCCTCAATCAATATTGTTTCTAATTTGTTTAAAGAAAGTAAATAAAGAGCTATCTCTGCTAAAATTTTCTTTAAAAATAAGATAAATATAATCCTTTATATAATTTTCAATATTACTTAATGTTATATCTGTAGTTGGTCACGTAGGTACGATATATCATTATCACATTAAGGTTGAACCAAAACAATGCAGACGCTTATTCATTAATAACTTTGATCCGTTTTTCGAGTTAACTTTATTAATTTTTTTAATATATTTAATACTAGCGGACCCGGCAGACGTTGTCCTGCCCAAACGTTGACTTGCCCGCACTACCCCTACCCCTACCCTACCTATAAAAAAAATAGGGGTGGACCACCCTTAACATTTAGGGGGATGAAAAATAGATGTTGTCCGATTCTCAACCCTAACGGATATGCACACTAAAATTCACGAAAATCGGTCGAGCCGTTTCAGAGGAGTTCAATTACGTACACCGTGACACGAGAATTTTATATATAAGATTTTAATATTGTCCACACGCGAAGCCGTGGTGGATAGCTAGTATAAACATATTAGAAATAGCTGTTTCCCACGACTTCTAATTTCAAAATGTTGGCAAACATATACACTTCATACATAGCCTTTGTCATGTTCACCTCTGCCCACCCCGTTCCCGTCGTCATGCCGTGATAATAAAAAGTATCCTATGTTACTTCTAATACCTCCAAGAATATATGTGCAAAGTTTCATGATGATCGGTTAAGTAGTTTTTGCGTGAAAGCGTAACAAACAAACTTACATTCGCATTTATATTAATAGGGATAGGTACCTAATATAATTTAATTATAATATATTTTGGGCAAGGAGTATAAAACGTTTGATGGGCATTCATGAGTCGGTGGAGACGGAACACGGTTCGATCCCGGCAGAAATTGTCACTCCTTAGGTATAGCCTCACTAATACCATCGGCTAAAAGAGAAAGACTTTTGGAATGCCATAAAGAATTTGTGTCGTCCATATTTAAAACAGAAGAGTTTTTTTGCTAATATTTGCGCTATCAAAGCTCTATTTATAAGAAATGTTAATTAATTTATTTTACATTAGCACAGCATAAAGATAATGCAGTAGGTGTGACGACATCTTTGACATTGTCTAGACAGTGAAGGACAACGATATAAGTAAACATATAAAGTTACCATATAGTAGTCTTTGGTAGTTGTAGTTCATATTATTTCATATATAACTAGCAACCGGCACCAGCTTCGGACAGGTAGAAAAGTTTTTTATGAAAAAAACAATTTTCCTAGGGAATGAGTTTTTTCCTGACATAAAAAGGAGCCTATGTTATTTTTCAGCCCTCCAGCTGTCTCTGTGCAAAAATAGCACTTCAAGTAGGTATTGACAATCGTAGAAATCATAATCAAAATAATGTTAAATCATGTTCTTTTGTGCTGAGGCCAGGACGCTCTCCTTACCCTACGATTGCTCTGATCCAGCATCGCACCGAAAATTTCCCATTCCGACCGCCGGATGATCTAGGCGGACCGTTCGTTACAAGAATTGGACGAGTCTGTTTCGGTGGACCGTACGACGACGCGCGGGGATTGTACGAATGAGTGACCACCTTTAGTGAACGTAATGTTATCGAACCTCTGTATACTCTGTGACATTAGCTTCAAACTTTATCATATGCTGTGGAAACCTCCCAAAAGTATCAACAACTCAAATATTTTTTAGCTCTTCTCATAAATAAAAGTTGCTCGCTCTGTAGCGTCTGTACGCCATACGGTATAATAGAGGTATTTTAAAATAATTTACTAAAGGCCTTTTACAGTGGCGATACGATTTCGATCCGTGTAGATAGTTGGCTTCAGTCAGTCGTAAAAAAAAACAAATTTAACGTGGAACTTAATGAAAACGAATTAATTATAGCCATAGCGGAAAGTACGGTTTTAGTGGACTATCACGAATAGCGGTTCAAGATTTATGTATTTTTTACTTGATTGACGTCAGACAATAAGTTTCATTTCACTAGTTTCTTTGCAAAAAATAGATTTTTTTGTATATTTTTCACGGCCATCTTGCAGCGTAGCCAGACACAATAGTAAACACGTTTGTAACAATGTACAAATATAGCCAGTTGTTTATGTTGATCAGAAATAGAAGCACAAAAGAGAAAATTTTCTTGACTTTTGGCCTGGAGCAAGGATTGGGACCTTTAGCTTATACATACCAAAGGTCTTGTATTTTTATTTTATTTTATTTTATTTTATTTTAATATATATAAAGCTGAACAGTATGTTTTTTTGTTTGAACGCTCCTCTGGAACTACTAGTCGGATTTGAATTTTTTTATTGCATTTGATAGCCCAATTCTTGGAAAAGGTTATAGGAGGTTATAACATCACGCTACGACCCATAGAAGTGGAGCAGTACCCATTAACGCGGGTGCAACCGTTCTGTTTAATAAGGACAACTTGCTAAATATGGACATTGTTACCAGTGTCTTATATATATAGATAATATAGAAAATTCCATGGAATCGCAAGCATTTAAACGACTTCGAATAAAATACTGTGTTACTAATAGAAAGCTATAAAACCGGCATTTCCATACTTAGAGGCTAGACATTAAAGAATTCAATATTTCGTTATCGGATAATATATTCACGTGATTTCGAATAGCATAATAAAGACGAATATGTGCCCAGTGACACGTATTCACATTTAGCAACTTCCCTATACTGCATTGCACTTTAAGGGGACTACAACTTTTGTATTTTTGTGTGTATGTTTGTAATGAATAAACTCAAAAACTACTGTGCCGATTTAAAAAATTCTTTCACCATTGGAAAGCTACATTCACCCTCAGTAACACAGGCTGTATTTAATTTTCAAAAAAATTTGGGATCATTACTAGAACTCCAATAATGTAACCCAAGGTGTAAAAAAATAACCTAAGAAATTCCTTACATCGCGTGCGCTGCACATCAATAGGATGATAGAACAAAATAATGTACTACTACTTTGCAGAACACATCATTATCTACAAAAAGTGTCGCGATAGCATATGTCTAACTATTATAGTTCAGTCACAATAAGTGTTCTTTTATTTTAAAAAAATAATTAAAAAGCCGCCGCCGGGTAGGGGTAGGGGTAGGGTTAGGGGTAGGGGTAGGGGTAGGGGTACGGGTAGGGGTAAGGGTAGGGCTAGGGGTAGTGCAGGCAAGCCATTATCTATGAGTGCTGTAGGGTATATTTTATTTTGTTCGAAAATATCCACGGGCGAAGCCGGGGACGGACAGCTAGTACATTATAAAGAGGTAAGGTTTGTAACTTTGTAAGGGGGTGATCTCTTAAACTACTGGCCCGATTCTAAAATCTCTTACAGGAATAGAAAGCAACGATATCCCTGAGTGACCTAGTCTATATTTTATTTCATTTTGACAGAAAATATCTACCGGGCAAAGCCGAGGGCGGTAAGCTAAGATAATTAAAAAAAGATGATATTATGACAAGTGCGGATGCCTTTAGTCTTCGAAACAAAAGAGAAAATGGTTGGGGTTTGGCTATCAAAAATGTTCAAGGTATTTGAAGGAAAAGTAATTTCCGCTGGTTTTGACACATTGGTAGAATGAACGACGAAAGATTGACTAAAGAGGTATGGCAGTCGTAAAAAGAAATGCTGGCAGAAGGCGCCTAGCTGTACTTTTATTGACCAAATGAAAATCACTAGAGCATATGGAATGTATGATGGAAATAAAGGAGGTTAAAGAGGTATGTCAGGATCGTCTACCTACCCCTCATGGGATAAAAGGCGTGATAATGATGTTAGTTAATTCTCAGGACGCCGCTTTCCCCGCTAAGGATTGCAGGCGCAATGATACGTAAATAAGAAATAATTATTCTATTCTATTTTTTTTTTTTCAAAATGGCTCCATCAGGGTCTTGATGATTCCGCCAATGTCAAGTATTATAGACGTCACAGTAACAATAAGCCGATAATCGGTAGGTAGAATGCTCCCGCCGGCCGTGATATGTCCTATTAATCACTGACTAATCACAACCATCACAGCACGGACGGGATTAAACTGGATTCCCCAACACGTCTTCGCGGCGCGTGCGCTTTCCACCAAGGCGTGTCGTGGAATCCAAAAATAATTATTCATTAGATAGAAGTGTTATTTGATAAACTGGAATTGTTCAGTCATCGAATTCTTTCCGCGTTATCTTATCAATCAATAAGGTAAAAGTATTACTTAGAATGTAGCATAGTCATTATCTTTTTATTACTAAATATTAAGTAATATTGATAAGAATGATATTATAAAATTGGCCAAGAGCGTGTCGAACTCGCTGGTTCGTTTCATTTTTTTCAGGATTTTCATTAGGTTTTTCTGTAAACTATGAACGAAGCCCAAATCAAATCATATCAAAAGATATTTATTTCGTAGATGCACAATGCACACTTAAAATAGTCAAATAGAAATACCGCAAAAATAGTTTATACACTTTTGATTAAGTCAATTTAAATTAAATTAAAAAAAATACACTATTTTATTAGGCAAGCAGAATCGTAAACACTTGGTTTTATTTGAGTTCAACAAAAGATTGTTTAGGTAAGTACATTGAACCCGTCAGAACCTTCGACATAGAACTATTTACTTCGTCACAATTTTTACTTTATCTGTCAACTTTAAAAATTAGAGAGGTATCATCTGCAAATAGCCCTATCTATATTTCCATTTTTTTTTCAAAACTTTACACTCAGTAGTTGCAGAGATAAGGGGGGTGGCTCAATGTTTGTATATTTTCTTTAATATAATTTAAACTATGCATTTTTTTTCTACATTTTATTTGGACTTTGGCACTTTAAAGGCCATGTCATTCCCGTTGAAAATAACAATTAATTTACAATAAATATTTACAATGACCACAAATTATTTCTATTTTTTTATAGGAACGTATGGAAATTTTCTGTCAAAATAGCAAATACTTACGCAAATTTTAAAATAACAATAATAAATATTATATATTTAATATCATTTCTCAAAGGTGCTTTTTTGTCGGCATCAAGAATATTATATTTCCCTCTAATGATGATAATGATGAAAAATAAACAAACAAATCAAAATTAAATGTTTCTTTTAAAATTTGACTAATTTATTTATTTTGTAAAAGACACCATCTCTTGGAGATCAGTTGAACTATAACAACAATGTGCGCAGTATTAGCACGGGTCATCTGGTGGGCTATATTTTATTTTGTTCGAAAAAATCTACTGGCAAACAGAGGACTTATTTTACGTCAAAACGGAGCAACGTATCGACGTGATTTTTTGCACAGAGATACTTGGATAGTCGAAGAGTGACAACTACTTTTTATCATGAGAAGCGAAAGAGGTAGGAATGTCAGGACCGTAGCAAATGGCATTCGATTGTCTCTGCCTACCCCTCTTGGGACTAGAGGCGTGATGATAGATAGATAGATAGATAGAAAATATATAACTCATTTATTGCGTGGTAAGAAACTGATATGATACATGTGTCGATAATATCGATAAAACAGAAGCTTTGAAAAATCTTAAAATATTTTTTATGACGGTATTTTTAAAATAGTATAAAAACTCAATAAACAGTTTACTTTCCCATGCGTGACGACAGCCTATTTGAACAGTTGTACGCACCTGTAAATAATATTTATGTTCAGTCTTCGAAACTTTATGAACGCCGTCTTTTATGAGTTTTGCCATTTATGAGGGCAGCTAGGTAATTTATGATTCAGTGACCAAGTAGCCTGTTATAGATAGGTGCGAATGACATCATCGCCAGCTTCAGAGGATTGATATGTTTACAGAAATAGCTGTTTATAAGGCAGTTTTGTCTTGTCAGAGATGAAATGCATTAGATTGTGTATTGGTACAGTCAACGTTAAAAGTGTCTACCATTGAAATGAATCTCGAAAGTCTAACCGTCTTAAAATTTTTATCTAAATTTTTATTTATTTGTGTTGTCAGTTTATTTTGTAAATTTTTGGTACAATTTTTAAGGTTTATTCATGAATTTTAAAGTGTATTTTTTTATTGACTTGTCTTATTTGGTAAACAAAGCATGTCTTTTTTAAGTAAGTTGTCATTTAAAATTCTTAAAAGTTATATTACCAATTTTACATATTAATTAACATTTTGAACCTATTTTACATTTGCAGAACTAATAATAATGTTTTATAAACTCTTATTTAAAAAAATACAATGCAAAGATATGCCAAAGCTTGTTGACTAAATGAGACTACTTACCTATTAGAGATAAATATATGCTACTGCGGTAGCATAAATAACATAATATAACACAACAATAACATAATAGAAAAAATAACAATCTCTGACGGATTAGACAGCATACACTATGAAACCTCGCTAGAGCTAACTTTTTCCCCACTTGATTCACTTAAATACTGTTAATGCTCAGCTCCTAAACATAATTGGTCCATATTTAATGCTCGTAAACCTTCCTCGTGAATTAACTTATCTTCTTGTGAAAACGGTATTAAAATCTGTTTAGTAGTTTTTGCGTGAAAATGTTACAGAATATGTAATTGTATACAATGTAACATAATATTATACCGATACTGCTACTGCGTTTGTTCACGGATTAAGGGGCATTTTCAGAATCTACAACTAGAAAATCCAAACATACTGACAAAAATTTTAACAGTTCCCACAGTTAGAACTTTAGAATGTTAAAAATATAGTTAATAAATAATTTAAAAATAACTTTACTTATGATATTGACTGCTAGTATCTTTGAGTATTATTTATTTATCTTATATAGTCAACAGTTCCACACATTTTTAAATATTTTTTAATGTTTTATCATTTTATGACGACTGAATACTTTAATGTTCTTTCATGAAGTACAACAACGCTTGAGCCTTGAATGTAGGTACATTATTGTAGTTATAAAAAGTTGATTACGAATCAAATTAGACTTAAAGCGATCTGCGTGTCAATAACCTTGACGAATTGACCTTTATATTTTGTTTAGAAAACGCTCGGTATTATAGGGCGACGGAGCCGGCATGGTCGTGCGGATAATCTTCAATTTAGGTGAAAAATAAAATTCACAAGTAAAATGCGGAATAAAAACAAAACTCTCAATTAAGAATATCAATATTTTTAAGACCTTTTTTTGTGTGTAAAAACTAATTAAAGAGCTTGTGTCGTTTTGGAAACTGCAGTCATGACGACAATACGTACACATTGGGGATTTTTTTATTTTTAAAGGGTATGTCAAAAATTCATTTATTTGCAATTAAAATAATCTATTGGATCGTTATATGTATTTATACGTATTTTTTATCACAGATTTATTTAATAGTTCTTTGGATATTTTGACTTAAGACGATACATTAAAATAAAATCGTAGTTTGAGGGGCGTGGCCTAGCTTCATACGATACTCTAGCGCTACCCTAGCGCTACGTGATCGATTGGTCTCTCCGCTGAATCTCTCTCTGTCGCAATGAATATAAACAAAAGAGAAGAGGCGCACGGAAGGTGCTTGGAACAAACGTCCTAAGTGACAAATCAAAAATAATTTATTTAAATTAAAGGAGTAGCTATATTGAAAATCTAAATTAACATCTTACTTTAGTAATAGATGATACAAATTTGTACTTAATTTAATAAACAATACTTCATGTACTACTGAGAAATTTGGAAAGGAGACTATTTTCAGAGGCTACTTTGCAATTTTTTTCTATCGAGCAAAGTTTCTTAAAACATGTTATATGATTAACAGATTAATATGAAATATGATTAATTATAACATGTATTTTTTTTGTATTTCTAAGAGCTTTAGGTTTCACTCAAAACGATTTGAAAAATATGATTTAATATGAAGGTAGCCTCTTAAATATCGAAAAAATTAGGGATTTTGCCGCTGTTAAAGCCTAACCTAACTTATCACCATTTAAAAAAATCTGAACTATAAATAGTAATATTTATTGGTTAGCTTTTAATAGCAATTACATTGTAATAAGTAAGTACTTGAACAGTATTTTTACTCGTCTGAGACTGAAATTTCCATACTAATATTATAAATGCGAAAGTAACTCTGTCTGTGTGTTACACTTTCACGGCTAAACCACTGAACCGATTTTGATGGAAATTTAATACGGAGAGAGCTTGAACCCTAAGGAAGGACATAGGATCGCGTATTGAATATTTTCATAGACCGAGAAATTTTGCCCATATTATGAATGTAACCCATCTTTACATAAAAAGTAGGTCAGTAAAGCCCCTGTATTCGTCAGTAAATTGCTAAATTATTTGTTCAGGTGAGTTACATTTACACGATTGTCGCTAGCGTGTATTTAATAATGGCATTGGCTGTCCGATATCATGTGGGCATGATAAGTCAACATTTTTGTGCGCACCCATAACCTAGATATTATTTGAAATATGGTGTGATGATTGTGATTTATTCCTCTATAACTTTGCGGTTACTTTTTCAGGATATACTCAAGTTACATTAAAGTTATCTTGCCACCTGTTTTGTTTAATAATATGGACAACATGTGGACACTGTTACTGTTACTGGCCACACCGTAAGGTAGAAAGGTCGTAAATATGTGTGTATGTACAATATCCGTTTAGTATGTATTAAAGTTATGTAATTTAAAACCAATACGTCTTGTATTGTAGATTGATTTCACTAACATAAACATGCGGGTGCGGTTTTAGATAAGCTACATATATGCGTCACGTTTAGGCACATTTCGTTACATGAGAGAGAAGAAAGACATTGAGATGCTCTCTCAAACTAAATCTCTCTTATTCTTTATTTTTTAGAAGTTTTACTTCTATCGCGTGTACAGTGCTGCACGATTTTTTATTGATAAATTTTATTTGTGAAATAAATAAAAAATATTGAATTGAATCCACATCCGTTATAGCATCGCAACTATTATTGCGGATGCGGATACGAATATAGTCAAGTGAAACCAGCATAATAATTGCTAGGTACTGTTCCATTTCAAATGATATTACATATTGATAAAAATTATGGTCTTTTGAAAATAAAATATGGAATTTTATTCATATCACAATATAACTAGCTATTATGTTATTGTTCTATCGCGATAACTCTTATCTATACTATGTTGATAAGAAACAGGTGCATAATGTAGGTTAGTCAAGGAAGTATATAAAATACCGAAGTATCCAAGATAAACTATTCCCAATTTTTCTGTAAATAATCCACCTGAGCATATAGTTACTTACTCAATATTATCTAAATGAAATAGTCATTACTTTTTCTATTGGTTTTATTAAATAGGAAATATGGATGGTAAAATAAAGGATTATTTTGCCCCTGTTCTCTCTTTCATAATCTATCACAAAGCTCTTAATTTTTTTAAAGCGCTGGTTAACGGTGGCAAAGTTTAACCACCCATATTTCCTATTCAATAAAACCCATTGAAAAAATAATGGATCACCCGCAAACCCAGCGCATTTTTTGACTAAAACATATATTTACAGTAGAAAGTTGCGTAGTTAAAAGTAGGTGTTGAAGAGGGGAGGTAACTGCGCGTGATGTCATTCGCAGTTGAGTACGCAGTCAATTTAGATGAACGGTGCGTCGTATTGTAATTTAATTTCGGCCTCACGAAAACCATTTTGATGTATAGTCATAGTCATAATTTATTTTATTTATAACTAGCTTTTGCCCACAACTCCTTCAGCGTAGAATTAGGAACATTGACAAAATTGTTGTTCTATTTTTTATTTTTCCCCTATGGCATGTGTTACTGAATAGTTTTTGTTTAAACACCGTTTCTCTACTTATCTCTAATAGAACATACAAACAAACAAACACATAATCCTATAACATGACCAGTAAAATATCTATGTAGCAGTTGCCGGCGACTTCGTACGCGTTGTATCCCTTATTCACCTTCTTATAGGTTGTTTTTCAAAATTTTTTTAAGATGTTCTCTAGCTAGTTCCGACCAAAATAACATTTTCCCCTATACAAACTTCAATACCCTGTTGCACCCCTCTATAAGGGTTTTATTGAAAAATCTTATAACACGTGCTTTATTATTTGTTTTGAAGAGTATTTGACCAAAGTTTTGCCATACAAAAGTTAACACCCCATTTCACCCACTTAGGGGTGGATTTTCGAAAAATCCTTTCTTAGTGGACCCCTACATCCACTAAGGAAAATACCTTCCAATTTTCAGATTTATATCTTCAGTGGTTTAGGCTGTGTGTTGTATGTCAGTCAGTAAGCGACACGTCCTACCACATGCACCCAACGACCTAGACACGTCCTGTCAATACATCAGTAATGTATAGGGGTTACCTTATAGGTCCGTGGCTCTCAGTCATCTTGTATCTGTCAAAAATATGGCAAATCTCAGTTAATCTTGGAAACGTGAGTTTATTTATACAACTTTTCCTTAGCACACAGTTGATAGTTATTATTTTAAATTGGATTGAGCCATATTTTTACGATTTAGGGTACTAAATAGCCATTATTTCTAAAACGAGCATTGCTTTTGCGTATTGGAAAATATGGCTATTTAGAACTCTTAATGGTAAAAATACAAATACCATAATTTTACTCTTATTATTGCAACTTTACTTCAGTTTCTTAATTTTTTTTGTCTTCGTAGTTTAATTTGATAAACAACTGACAAGGTGGTTCCATTAAGCGCTTGGTGGTTCAGGCAAGGTTGAAGGTACGATCTCCTTGGACGGACGGGCAATGGAGTGCCACAAATGCTGATGTGACGACTTGGTGACGACCACGACCACTATGCCAGAATAACTGGCACACACTGCATATACCTATAGTTTTTTTTCTTCACGGGCTCCCTTATGGCTTCTGAAACGAGTAGGTATTTAAATCGCATACATAAACCATTGAGATATAGGTACTAGAGGAGCTATAATAGACAAAAGGCATGCTTCATTTCTATAAAAATAAAACTTAAGTTCGCTGAAGCGCTTGTTAGTCGCTAGTCGAGTAACCAAACGGTATAAACACACAGCGCTAGATCGCTTCTAGGATGTAGTTTTCTCGCGACCAAAAGGTCGAAAGCGCCGTGAATTTCATGGCGCTTACGCATTTCGTTCAACGTACTACAACAACATGCTTAATATAGACTAACTACGCTTACAGAAAGGACATACCTAACAAGCTCATTTTGTATTTTTGTTTGTAATGAATAAAATCAAAACTACTGGACTGATTTAAAAAAATATTTCTAAATATATATATATATATATATTATATATATTGAGTAACATAAGTTTAATTTTATAATAGCGGCTTGCCCCGACTTCGCCCGGGGTAACATTTATATCCCCAAGTAAAAAACTACTGGACCGATTCTAAAAGTTCTTTCACCTGTAGAACGCTATTTATTGTATTTAAGGAAACTTACAGACTAAGAACGACTCATTAAATAGCTAACTAATATAATAACTAAGCCTAATACAGTTTCAACCTATCATATAATGTATACTGAATACCATAGGCTATATTTTATATTTCCTATTGTATATAATAGTTACCCCGGCAAAGTCGAGGCAAGCCGCTAGTTGTTTTTGTTGTAACTTGAGTTCTTCAGCATATTGAGTATAAGCAATATTTTCATTAGAAGAGAGCGTGGTGAAATGGTGACTGTTATGATTTAGTTACATGCCCTTAAACAATTTCACTCTTATTAATAAGTAATAATTAATATTCTGATCAGTTTTAGCTTCATGTTTCAAGCGAATTGTTGTATATTTGTTAATTATAGCCCATATCAAATGTATTCGGTGATTCAAAGTGCTCGGTTGATTAAAAGAATGAAATAAAGATGTAAATACTTCTTACTGGATAAAATGTTCTTTTCTGCTTTTGTTATGTATTTAATAATGTAATAAAAATGCAATGAACATAATATATAACTATGTTTCGATGGTAACCAGGTCTCTTCACTGCGGTTGTTTTGGACAAATTTTATCCATCTTTCTCTTGTTTCTTGGCTAGGGCGTGGAAACCTTCAATAGACAAAATACCACAAATTTCAATAACTATTTTATTACAAACTAGCAGTTTGCCTCGACTTCGTCCGGGGTAACAATTATATATCATATAAAACATAGCCTATTTTATTCAGTGATATTATAGCATTCTACTGGAGAAATACTTTTTTAAATTGGTCCAGTAGTTTCTTACTAGTGGATACAATTGTTACCCCGGGCGAAGTCGGGGCAAGCCGCTAGTATAAAATATTGCCTCCGTTACTCAGCGATAATAATACATTCTACTGGTGAAAAACATTTAAAATCGGTCCAGTAGTATTGAGTTCATCATTACAGACAAAAATAGAAAAATCTTTTCTCTTTATAATATTAGTGTAGAAGTGTAGATAACACATTACACAAACAATAATATCTGCGTAGAAAATTTATTGTATTATTTTCGCTATATACGGGAACGTCAAACAATTCTACCTATTTTCACTTCTGAATGTTTTTAGTCTATGTCGAATGACACAACATGCGTCTGATAAATTTTATGTTCGTATTTAATTTTAAAATGATTATACCTAGTTACTTAACGGTGGAAAGTCATTCCTTTACACTTCGCCGTATTCCTTGAATTATTAGTGCAATATTTCAACACACACCACGGCATATTGTATGACTTTCAAATTTTTTAGATTAAAAACATTCACTAGCGTATAACTGCTCAACAGCTAGCAAGCGACTGTGTGAAGTGCGGCGCGATCGCCGCAATTGAATGGAACATAGGAGTGATGGGTAGCGTCTTCTCTAGTACCTATAACTCACTGACATAAACACCTAATCACGTCAAGGTCGACGGACGTCTCTAGAAAAATCCAGAAAGAATCAACTACAAACGACCGTATGTACCTAACTATAAGTACCAAAATCGGCCGCGGCCAGTGTGTAGGTATTTAACGCCGAGGCGCATCTACAACTTTGTACAACAATCTCAGCCTTTCTTGAATGTTCGACGGACTACAAAAACAGAGGATCATTGCCGTAGAGACAGTGCGAATCAGAGCGACCAAAGCGAAACAGTGAAGTGGAATTTTGTGCGAATAAGTGTTATCCTATAGTGTTCATTTATTTAACTGTATTTTTGTGGTGTTAAAGTAAAGTTTTAAATCTCTTCGAACCCTAGCCCGTAACAATATTATCGGTCCCAGGGTACCTAGTGAAAGCCAAAGTCCTCCCTTTTTTAGCCGATGATATTTGTGAGGCTATATACCATATACCTACAAGTGGCATATTTAGATGGAAAAGCCTCTAAGTGTGGTTTGTCGGATTATGTACCTACATAAGTTTTTAATTATAAAAACGAACGGTCCGCATAGTAACAATTGTTTTATAATAAGTACCTATATAGTTTATTTTTTTATATTAGGATTATAATTTTTACGTGTAAGTTATTTAATAAGCAATTAAAAAAAACACATTATAATTAACTCGTACACACGTAATAATGCCGAAGAAAAATTTTGGCTGTTACTTTCGCTGTTTCATATCTGATTGATTTCCAAATTTTTGCACAATATTTATTCTGAACACATCCGGTACACCACGTATTCTCTTATCTATGTCTCAATATATTATTATCTTAGAAGGACACTATGACTTTCTAATTTTGTTTTCTTTACTTAGGATGCATTACATACTTAAACAAAATCTTTTGAAATATGCAAAATATTTGCGGTGTGGCCAGAGACACAAGTAACAGTGTCCACTTCTTGCCAGTTGTCCATATAGAACAGAACATTGAAATATTTGATATGACAACCAATAATAGCTGAAGAGATAATTCAGAATGCAGCTGCCTGTATGAAGGATCCAGGGGAGTTAGCACAGATTTTGACAGCGACACTTTCGTTTCGGTCGAATGGCCTTGAACAGGCCAAAACGTTCATGTCCAACAAGGACCGGCCAGAGATAGCCCGGGGCCGAGAGGTCCGGCCCAACAATGTGCGGGCAAATTCCGTGTACTTGTCTTTGTCCGGCCAAGCAAATTGCTCGGCATTCTTGTGCAGGACATACCCGGTCCGAGAATGTCCGGCCCAACAATGTGCGGGCAAATTCTGTGTACTTGTCTTTGCCCGGCATAGCAAATTTGCACGCACATTGTTGGGCCGGACCTCTCGGCCCCGGGCTATCTCTGGCCGGTCCTTGTTGGACATGAACGTTTTGGCCTGTTCAAGGCCATTCGACCGAAACGAAAGTGTCGCTGTCAAAATGTATGCTAACTCGGCAGTATCATTCAGCCGTTAAAAGAGGTGATGTTTACAAACTCAGATTCTCTTGTGACTGATTTGATTTGAAAAGACAAAACAACAATATGAAAATACTTCTTCTTCTTATTTTATTATGGCTCCATCCTCAGATCAATTGATCTGAGGCTCCATCAGTGTTTCCGATGATTTGCCAATGTCAAGTTGTCGCTGATCAATGGATGGCAATGATATTTTTCGCTTCCTTCTATATTTATTCCATCAATGTAGAGTATGATTGGTAACAAGGGTTCTTCCAGTGGCAGTATGATCAGCATATACAGGAATAATCGGTAAATTATGAAAATACTTTCGCCTCGACTTTCTTTCAACGACATTTTTTTGTAGTCTTCTTTCCGAGGAAAAGGCAAAGGTCTATGTAAAACCATACAGCCATGTCTTTTTTGGTTTCCTTTCGAAAAAGGCAAAGGTAAACTGCCATACACCCAAGTTTTCACTACAAGTGAAGATGGCGCGCCTTATGCTTTGTTGAAACGGTTAATTTCTTGTATTTTCCCTGTACAAGTGTAGTGTACATCTAGTATAACATTGTATTTATATGTAGTATAATAATATCACTCGGGAGAAAGTGCGCTTTCATCCCTTGTAAACATTCATGTATTAAGAAAAAGTGTCACAAACACATCTATTGGCCTGACTAACATGGCGGGACGTAAAACTGTGTCATGCCCCCTCTCCCCCACATCTAGAGATGTGTGTGGCATGTATACTATGTGTACCAACTGCGTGTGCTTCTCTATTCGAATACAGTATACTTGACGCGTCAATTTCGATGTTTAAAATCTGCCGGGCGTTCCGTGACGGTTACCTTTTTAAATTTCTCAGTTGTTCGCTTGGAGCAACAGTTGTTGGCAAGGAAATCTTACTTGTATCGTAGTGTATAGCGATAATATTTCATAATTTTATGACAGTAACCTACATTAGGTTACTAAAACAATAATAACACCAAAAATTTTTTATCTGATAAAAAATGCGTGTTTGTCGTTTACATTGTTTATCGCATTTTAAATGTTTAATATACCTACTCTGTTGACAAAACGAATGTTATGTCTAACTGAAATCTGATCATTTTGTTATTGACAGACACTTTTTTCGTGAATTTGCTTCAATGATTTTATGCTATAAATGATTTGTAGATATTTTACATGACTTTTATTCTCTTCTTTTCATTCTTTTCTGACAGAATATTTTATATACAATATTTCAAGATCGTCTTCTCTTTCTTACAAGTTTAACAGTCCTAAGAGTCTTTCTGTATATACAAACAAAGAAACATTTATAGTTTTTATCTATCAACGTTGACCCTAGACTCAGTTTTTAACATACATACCTACCTAAGTCGTTTTTTTCTGAATCGTCTGATGTAGGTAAGAGTAAGTGAATTAATCTAATATATAAAAATCAATATTTGTTTGTTTCTTTGTTTGTTCGTATTCTATAAACTCAAAAACTACTGGACCGATTTTGTTACTGTTAGTACCGCTAGATAGAGTGGTTCACGGGAAAGGTTATATAACATCACGATACGTCCTTTGGGAGCGGAGCAGTAACGAATAAAATTTAAACGAAAGTTACTATCATCTTCGTTCATACCAAATTTACAAAAAAATCTCTGTAATATAAAATAAATAAGTATTTGTTGTTTGTTTGTTCGTATTATATAGACTCAAAAACTACTGGACCGATTTGATTTTTTGCATATTATAGCCCAAATCTTGAGGAATGTTATAGGCTATTTACCATCACGCTAAGCACTTCACTGCCAGCTCCAACCTCTATTTCTATACCGCCTTTTGCTGTTTTAACTACTCCTTCTCGTTCTTTATCATCTGTACCTACTTTTTCATCTAAGCCCGCTCATTCATCACCATCACCTGTTACTAGATCTGGGAGAAAAATTAACCTACCCAAGGGGTGAATTGACTTCCTAATACAACGCGTGCGAAGTAGCGGACAATCAGCTAGTATATTGTTTATTATATAAAACGGTTGTGTCGCTGACTGACTGACAATCAACACAGCCTAAACCACTGAAGATATATGAAAATTGGCCATGCTACATATTTATAACATACTTTTTTTATAATTTGTTTTGAAAATATAGCCCATTTTAAGAAACTAATTTCGATATTTTTGTTTTTTATCCATTGCGTCTATTTTTAATATATTTTACAAATTTTACCCGCGAAAAGTAAACGTGACGTCACAAGAATTTAGAACAGGATTATAATCTTGGCCACTACACATAAAAAGTGACAGTCAATCAAATTAACGTCAAGCAAACGTCAGTCAAGGTTGACTAACCTAAAAATTACTCTTGTTTATATACTCGTGTTTATATTTATTTAAATTGAATAGTTTTTTACAATGGCAAGTAAATAGTGTTTCATCCCGTCATGTCCTAATAACAAAGAAAATAATTACACGTAAAATAATAACTACACGTAAATTTATAAAGATGTCATTCAAAGATTGACGATTGCCCTTTTTTGTAGGCAAAGGTATCATTTTTTCATACTGCTTAAGATGACGTCATACATCGGTCAAATTAAGGTTATTGTTTGTTATTGAATATCTTAAAAAGTATAGACTTAATTTAAAATCTGATAAATAGAAATTGTACTGAAAGCTTATATCTCGAAACGGTTTCGAGATCTTCGTTTCTGTTCAAAAAGTTAGCATGGCCAATTGTATGTAATATGTGGTAGGGGTCCACAAAGAAAGGATTTTTCGAAAATCCACCCCTAAGTGAAATGGAGTGTGGTATTCCTGCAGTCATGAATAATAATTCCCTTCCAATATTTAGCTAACGACCCCGGCTTCGAATCCCAGGTCAAGTAAATTTTTTATGTTACGTTTGTTTTTCTTATTCAGTAGTTGCTTATGTATTTTTCTTAGGTCATGGACGTTATTGGTTTGTGTTGTCATGTCATTGTATTTGGTAACCTAGTTGGGGACTAAAGCAATATCTGGCTGGCTTTTGGAAAAAAAGTTATGTAGGTACGGAATAAATACTCTATATCTATCTATCTATCATAACGTCTTTTATCCCAAGAGGGGTAGGCAGAGACAATCGAATTCCATTTGTTACGATCCTGACATACTTACCTCTTTCGCTTCATTTATATTCATTATACCTTTCATACATGCTCGGCGATTGTGTGTACTTTTCCATCGATTAATACATTTTTTAAATGTTCAATAAAAGTAGTCCTAGGTCCACCTGCCAGCATTTGCTTTCACTTCAGCCATATAAGCCTTTTTAGTCAATCTTTCATCTTTCATTATTTCAACGTGTCCAAACCAGAGTAAACTACTTTTCTTAATTTTAGTTACAACATCTTTCACTCATGAAGAATGCGTCTTCTCTAATGACATCGTTCCCGATGCGGTCAATACGCCTTATATCACACATTCTACGTATTCCATTTCCACTGCATTTATCTTACTTTCATGATTCTTATTCCATACCCAAGTCTCGCTTTCATAAAATTGAACTTAAATATTCTAGAGACAACCAATTCTATTGAAATAGGTTAAAAAGGTTTTTTTGATTATTAGAATTTTTGGATATTATTCCTCCCATTAATCTATATCCTAAATAATCTAAATTAGTTACTCAGTAACAGCTAGAAGGAAATATGTCAAAAATACGAGTAAAATGTGTGGAGTCATTTATGAGAACATAATAACATAAGAACATAAATAATGACTATCATTACTATAAAACAAGTCCCCTGCCGCGTCTATCTGTCTGTCTGTGCCCTTTTCACGAACAAACTTCTGATTTTATTGCGGTTTTCACGAGGAAGGTAAACAAGTAATACACATGGACCTATCGTGTTTAGGAGCTGAGCATTAAGGGTAATAGTAAATCAAGTCGGGGTAAAAGTTATCTCCAGCGTCTTTTCATTGTGTATTCTGTGTTATCCGTCAGAGATATAACATAATGATTAAGGAAAGAATTGTGTAGAATAAAATTATCTACAAAAAAGTATGCTGTAGCATATATATCTCTTATATATACGTAGTTATAAGTAAATATGTGTGCGAAGCCGGGGAAGGGGGCGCTGGTACTTATACAAATTAGCAAAGCAAATATATATTATGTATGTCATATAATAATAAAAGTATGTAAAATAAATAAATAAAATTGCGTTATTTGTGATGTGTCTGTGACTTCAGGTATTCAATATTCATGTGAATTCAGGTATATAATTACCTGAATTGAATAATAATACATTTTGCAACAATACAATAATTTAGCAAAAAACATTTTAAACTAAAAAAAAATAAGTAAAATTATAATTAATAATTTTTGTTTCTTTAGTTTTCTTTATTAATGAAAATCAATAATATTTAAAATCTGTGTTAGTGGCAAATAATTTAAAGTGATACTTAAATAATATGAGCAAAGCTGTAGGCAGCATATTTCGACATCTAAATATTTACAAACAGTCGCAAGGGATTTTATTCGTTTAATAAGGTGTTGACTAACTCTGACAAATTAGGGTTGCCACATTTAACTAAATATGTTCGTTTTTATTTATTCTTCTATTTATACATAAATATTTTGATCATTCATTCATCTAGGGTCAAAGACCATTTTAAACACATATGCCATCGAACATTTATCAATGTCAACTTGGATAATTCATCATTTCTTATTATTACGGAACCCTCCGTTCACGAGACATTACACTTGACGTCTAGTCTGTAAATAATACCTCTTGGTAGGACGACTTTTGTATGGTTTCATGCTTATGTCGTAGGCCGATCGTAGTATTAGCCATTTCATAATATGGACAACTAAATCTGCCTTATCGTTGTATTCATACTTGGAATACAATATACATTGAAATAATTATACATTCTTATGAAAAATACTTTACAAACACTCTAAAGTGTATTCTTTTGACTGTCTTATTTAGTAATGGTAGTTTATGAAAGTGTTGTATAATGAGGGGTATTAAACCAGGCGAGGTTTTTAATACCTAGTAATATGCAGTTTCATACACTACTTTATCTGCTCTCGTACATTGGGATTCAACCTACTAAATAAAATATCTACGAAATTCAGTAACTACAACAAAACATATTCAATGAATGGTGCCAAAACCTAGCACATCACCGCGCATGCGTCAAAGCGGGCGCTGTCATAGACAAGTAAAAATTGGAATGAAAACTTTTTTGTAATGCTATAAAAATAAAAATAATTGATGGAACCTCGTTGGTGATATAAACTTCTTGGATAAACCTGTATCGTAATGGTAAAAAAATTACTTTAAAACATTATTTTGTTAGAGAAATAGTGCTATAAAGTGTTTTTTTAATTTTATTTCAGTATTGTGTTTATAAAGTATGTCAATATAAATTCGTTTTTAAGTTTATAATTCGAATTTGAAGATATGAGAGTATATAAAAAACTTTCCATGTCTTTTTTTAAATAAGTTGTCATATAAAACTCTTAAAAGACATTATATTAACAATTTTAGAAATAATTAACATTCTAAACTTATTTTACATTTGCAGAACTAATAACAATATTTTTTAAACTCTTATTTAAAAAATTACAATAAAAAGACATGCAAAGTTTGTTTACCAAATAAGACAAGTAAAAAAAACTTTTTGGGATTAAAACCATGGGTCCGTGGGGCCTCGGAGCAAAGAAACTATATAAGGAATTATCATCTCGTCTAATCGACATTTCAGGTGAAGGGCTGGAGCATACCTAGGGCAACGTATTAGCATATAGCCATGCAGCGAGGAAACGCTGCTAGCCTTCTTGGCACTTTACCGCAGGACAGTGATTTCACCACAGGATCAGTGACCCAGTGTTTTTTTATAATATTTAAACTTTGTTAGTATATATTAAACTCTGATTATTCATTATATGGACTAAAATGACAGCTGCAATCGACCTTTTTTTTTTAATGTTGCCACTGTGGAGCATAGTGTTGTTATGACTCATTCATAAGATTAATGAATGAGTCACTTAGTGATTGATTAAACCGTTCGCGTTGTGATATGAATTCTCGATAGTATAATTTTTATTATTACAAGCTTTTATTTAACTTGCAATGTATGCATGTAATATGTAAGTATGTATTTTGTAACTATGTTTCCGATGTTCAATTGAACTGAAATTTTTAATATGTATGTAAGTCTGATGACTATGCAATATTATGCTGTCATTGAGCTGATCTGATGATGGAGCCGGAAAATGGCCACAGAAACTTTGTAATAAAACAATGCAATCCCTTCGAGTTTGGGCTCGTTTGTCTTGACAAGTATTTTGATCGTAGATACTGCGAAGGTTCTAATGATGGAGCTGAAAGGTGGCCACAGGGACTCCTAAAGTAAAACTGTTAAATTTCAGTTCAATTGAATGTCGGGAAGTGGGTCAAAATTCACTTGCAAGATTTGACCCAAACATACATACATACGTTGCAAGTTAAATAAAAGCTTGTAAAACAATTAAATGTACAATGCAAATTCACAGTTATATTATAAGAATTTGTTATAAAAAAGTTTGACTCACTTGATTATTTGTTAGGAACAACACTATTTTTACATTACGATAAAGTGGCAACCCACCAAATGTCATTTTAGTCCATCTAATTAAAAATCAGACCATAATTAATTTTATTTAAATTAACTACACTTTACATTATGCTATGACCAAGATTGCTTCGACAATTTAATAAACATTAATTTATGGCCATACCTTGAAATGTTCGAATTCTACAATCGGCTCACGACACTAATAGAAACAGTTTTATCTACCTATTGAAAAACTAAACTCGAAACCGGTAAAAAATATCTATCACCTTTGGGTTCAATCCGCGTACACAACGCCCACTCATTATACCATCCACTTGCCATGACCTCTAGTATCAAGGAGATAGACATAATTTATCTTGTTTGTATTACGGTTTAAGGTGATTAGTATCCTCAAATCCGCTGGAATGAGCATTTTCGACGAACTACTGCTCGTTTACTGATGGACTAAAATGTTTGAAAAAATTACGTAATAATTATCAATTCTAGTACAACAAATCCTAAAAAAATATTTTTTTGTAGGAGCAAAACTTCAATATTTAAAATAATAACAATGGAATGGTGTTTTTGTCTTTAATTTTCTACTGATCTTAAATGGCTATGACGTTTGGAAATATTTAGATTCCTAAAAATACATAACACGTTGTACTTTAAACACAACAAAGTATATCTAAATCAATTAACATAACCGTGACCGTGTGGAAAAGATGTAGATCAATTTGGAACTCACGGACTTTCCTGCATAAAAAGTGCAGACAGGCTTTCTCGCCACATCTCCCTCAATGATACCATCAAAAGGGCTCTTGCGTGAATAGACGTCCCGCTCTCCTAGAGACAACGGGAATAATCCGGGAAGACGGAAAGAGACCCGATGGAATGACTCTGATTCCCTGGGAGCGAGGTCGGGCCCTTGTATGGGATGCTACGTGCGTGGACACATTAGCCCCGTCTCATCTCAGGGAAACAGCAATCAAAGCGGGAGCTGCGGCGGAAATCGCAGAGTCTTACAAACGGCGCAAATATAGTTCAGTTATTGAAAACTACAAATTTGTGCCGTTTGGTGTAGAAACTCTAGGTCCGTGGGGTTCAAATGCCAAAAATTTTATTAAAGATGTATCCCCTCGACTGATCATCTCTTCTGGTGACAAGAAGACTGGCTTCTTCCTCGCTCAACGAATCAGCATCGCGATTCAGCGGGGAAATACAGCCAGTATTCTTGCCACTATTCCACCTGGTTTATTTAGTTATTTTTAATCTTTAGATTTGATTTAAGGTTTTTATATTAATAAAAGTACATTTAAAATAAAAATGTAGAATTAATATTTGAAAAAAAA
The DNA here is from genome assembly GCA_963924495.1 of Nemapogon koenigi. NCBI lineage: Eukaryota > Metazoa > Arthropoda > Insecta > Lepidoptera > Tineidae > Nemapogon > Nemapogon koenigi. Next base: position 2,902,967 of record OZ004637.1, read on the forward strand.
CGAAATATGTCAATTTCGAAGATGTTTCGAAGACAGCGCTCGGTGACCGTTTGGGTCATTGGCGACACTAAGCGCCTTAAGGCTGAATGTATTTGCATGGGAATAAATAAGTTTAATATAGGTAAGGTCAAATCAGTAGAAACTCTATGTAACAGGAATAACATGTATTGTGTACTGCAAGTTCAAATAACAGTAGGTATATCATTTTACTTAAGTAAGGAGACGTTGGGTGTGTTGTGGGGTAGGGTTGCCACTCGTTGTTGACGTAAAGGGGACGTAGAATGTGTGATATAGAACGTATTGACCGCATACGGAACGATTTCATTGGAGAAAAATGCGGAGTGAAAGATGGTGTTGTGACTAAAATAAAGAAAAGTAGTTTACGCTGGTTTGGACACGTTTATATTTAGGTTTATATGGCTGCAGTGAAAGGAAATGCTGGCAGAGGACGACCTAGGTGTATTTTTATTGAACATTAAAAAATGTATTGATCGAAGGCAATATTAAAAGTACATACCATCGCCGAAATGTATGAAAGGTATGACGAATATAAAAGAAGCGAAAGAGGTATGTCAGGATCGTAGCAAATGGCATTCGATTGTCTCTGCCTACCCCTCTTGTGACTGTGATGATAGATAGATAGATAGATAGGGGTCACCAGCGGTTACATCTATTAAAGTTAGGATTTTTTTTTATATACGAGAGGATAAAGATGTTAGACATTGTATTGAGTTTAGTCTACACGGCCTTTATACCTTGCGGTGTGGCCAGATACAGCAGTAACAGTGTCCACTTTTTGCCAGTTGTCCATATTGAACAAAACAGTTGGCAAGCCCGTTGCTGCACTTAATGGCCCTAGACGTGTTATTTTTAAAAGAAGTGCGAGAAGTTGGAATATTATGTCCAGACACCAACTTTTGTTGCCTAGGAAACCCTAAAAAGCGATGAAATTTCAAGGAAAGCGCTTTTTGCTTGTTGGGCAGCGTACCATGATGTAGGTAGGTACTACTACAAGACTGTTGACTTAACGCGTGGGTAAGCGAGTCTAATAGGAGACAATAATAAAAACCTGAGCAACTAAAATGTTTGTCAAGAGAATAAACAAAGAGCAAACGCACGACTTTGTCGGTGTATAATGTCATGTTACTAGAACGAATTGTCAGGGATCCGTAAATATACCTTATGAACAGTTGCTCTCAATCATCTTGTATCTGTCAAAAATATGGCAAATCTCAGTTAATCCTAGAAAGGTGAGTTTATTTATACAACATTTCCTTACCACACAGTTCATAGTTATTATTTTAAATTATATTGAGCCATATTTTTATTATTTAGGGTTCTAAATAGCCGTAGTTTTCAAAACGAGCATTGCTTTGGCGTTTTCCAGGATCAGTTATAAGATGTATAGAGATTTGCCATATTTTTGACAGTTATAAGATGAACTTGACCTGAGGCTTCGTTGTCTGTGAGATGTCACGGACATTTTTTAGGGATCTGTAGTAAAACAAGGTCTTTTCAAAAAATTCTAGTGTCTATCGTTTTGAACCGAATTTGATTTTCGTACCTATAGGTATAAGTATATTTACTACTGTTAGAGATCTCAGTTTTAGCGTAATAAATCATTAAGTATAGACTTTTTTTCATATACCTTCCCTTTATGTAAAGTTGAGATAAAAAAATAATAGGGAATAGCCGTTGAGTAGCCATAGCCATTTAAAAGCTCCTCTAAAACGATTATTAGGTTAAGCTTTAAAATGGTCTGCATAGTGGCCCCCTGTAACTTTTTAAATACTTACTACTACTAAAAATCTGAAAAAAATCTGGAATGCTGTCCTTAGTAAATACTTACTTTCAATGAAAATTATAACTGGAACCGAGACAAATAAAATTTCCAAAAAAATAAAATTGCGTGTGATAAATTGCAAGTGATAAAAGTGAAGCTTCTTAAAAAATAAACATCAAATGCAATGTATCTCTGTTTCTCCTTCAGCTTCGTTATATCTTTCTTCTCTCTCATGTAACGAAATGTGCCTAAACGTGACGCGTCCTTAAAGTTTCACAATTCGCAAAATTGCAACATCCTGGGTTTGAGCAGCTGATACGCCAGATTTCTTAATTATAATAGACGAAAAAGTTCTAAAATATTTATTTCTTATGTGCAAACATGTAAATTGACATATCTTTATTAGCTCAAACTTATCTCAATACATAATTGAAAACCACATCCAAATTGGTTCAGTCATTGTGGTAATCTCCACATGAAACATTGTGTTTTTCCGTATCTTCAAAGCAAAACACGGAATCTGAAATAATCCTAAGTCTGTTTTTTGAATGACTTCGGTGTAAATTCCATTAAAGTTTTTATATAGGTAGATAATATAGAATAATAATATTTTTTGGAGAAAAATTTATACAAGGAAAGATATTTTCCTACATATCCTACATTTAATGAATTTTGGGGCAAATTTTGTGTAATAATTACTTAGCAGGAGAGCTTACTGTATAATTATGTTTCAAGACAAAATCACCTTGCACCTAGCAGTCACGTAAATGGTAGATCGTTGGCAGTATAAGTACACTACATTTATATCCACCAAAGGGGAAGAAGATTTCCAAAACCTCGCTGAATTACATTGCCAGAGATGTCTACATAATACCTAGACAGTATGGATCCCAATTGAAACGCGCACTTCTGAGAGTTCTAAGAAGGGCAAACTAATATTTCACAAGGTTAAATCAGAACAAATATTATTGTTCGATGTTCCTGTTGTTATTTTATTCATTTCACTTGCATAATATCTCATCACAAGACAAGATAATTTAGACTACGAATCTTATCAGCCGCCATGGTATTGAAAGTTTTATTGAATAGTTTTCGTTTGAGGAGCATTTCTTCATCGCTAATAGTTTAGGTACACCTCTACGGTCCATCATCAGGTATGCCAGTGTGATTTTATAGTTTTTGCTGAGTTAGTTAATCACCAGTTGCAGTTACCATATAAACTATTTTCCTCAGAGCTTCGTCTAAATCCGTTCAACCGTTAAAGCGTGATGGAACAATAAAAAACTAAACAGGCAAAATTTCGCATTTATAATAGATAATGTTTGTACATCAAAACCTACTTTATAGAGTAGAATGTGAAAAACAAGAAAGGCATCAGGCAACCCGGCTATAACCGGTAGATATATCTGTCCCATACCGGTAAAATCCAACTTGTATTAAGATCTCATTAAGATCAAGCTATTGCCTATTGGACTTTAAAAACAAATTATGGCTAGACACGCGTGTCAGCAATCAGCAACGAAACATTTTAAAATGACATAATCAGTCTAAATTTTAAGGAAAGTTTTGACGGTATTAATTAATCAGCGACTATTATTGCTGGCTGTACCTTCAAAACATAGTAGGTAAACATGTTAATTAATCATAAAATAAAGTGTACTTGGTTGTTTCAGTGACTTTAAACGTAAATTGTCTACTAAATCTACTCTATTTGGAAGTATGAAGTCATTTAGGAGTAACATTATTCTTCTAGAAATGATGTCATTATTTGTTATGCATCTTATGACACATATTTTACAAGTAAAAAAACTTTATTACAACATAAAATCCATGGCTTGACAGTTTGAATAATAAAACTAGACTTTATTTATTATAAATTAAACAAAAATTAATGTAAAAATAATACAAATAAACTTACTTTTATTAGGAACGGAATAAAACCACAGTCACTGTATTAGAAATTATGTATGTCACTTATAATAAACAAATACTTTAAGTTGCGCAAACTATTTCTTTCAAAATCGCGATTATTTTTACTGATTTAATTTAAAAACAAGTTTCACGAACGACGGTCTATGGTTTACTGGCGTCAAGTAGGCAACGGCAACCATTCTGACATCGTACTATGAGCTCATGGGGTCGAGGCCGTTCCAAACGTTAGTCAACGCGTACCATCACTAGGCAGACATATACAAACTTTTTGGTAAAATTCTATGAGATACAGCGTTCCGTCTCTTTCTCCCAGTTCGGATTATAGCTAGATTAATAAGAGCTGGCACGATGTTTGAATTTATATGAGCTGGCGCGTTTGATGTTTTGATTTTAAGAGTTCATATACTTTCGATATTTGAATGTTAAAGTGCTTACACGTTCGGCATTTGAATTTATAACAGTGGACATTATTTTCCATATTTTAATTTATAATATTAGTTAGTACTACGTTTGATACCTATTTAAATTTTAAGAGTTGACGTTGTTCGATATTTGAATTCATAAGACCTAGCACCTTCGACACCTTCGATGTTTGAATCTAAAAAGAGCTTATACGTTCGATATTTGAATTTGTAAGAACTTACACGGTCTGTATTTAAATTTATAAGAGCTAGCTAGTTAGTACCTATACCTACGTTTGATATTTAAATTTTAAGAGTTGACGTTGTTCGATATTTGGATTTATAAGACCTAGCACCTTCGACACATTCGATGTTTGCATCTAATAAGAACTTGTACGTTCGATATTTGAATTTGTAAGGATGTTTAAAAATTTATAAAAGTACTTAGTACCTACGTTTGATATTTAAATTTTAAGAGTTGACGTTGTTCGATATTTGAATGAGGTACATTAAAATGTAGTATTCATTTACGCCAACTCTAGCTAACCAACCTATAGAAGTCTGGAACGCACGCTGTTTGGTGGGCGATAACTTTTTATGTCACGAGTGACGATAACCTGTTTTGAGTCAACCTATTTAGTCCCGAATTAATGAAGCTATGTTGCATCTCCCTGTTTTTATTGGCTTATGTTTACTAACATTATTTAATCTACCTGCCTACTGCCTCTGCCTACACAGCTTAACATTCCTATGACAGGCTATATTTATATTATTATATAGATACCTATATACAAAAAGTGCCATTAAAAACGAGATCTCTATATAAATTCATCAAATACTGTTCAAAATTGTCGATATACAGATGGACGGACGGACGGACTGAATGATCTTATAATAGGTTCCTTCTTTTACTACTATTTCAAAAACCATCCTGATGAATCCTCTGTCTAATAAAATAGAAATGATGATCAGTATACCACTCGCTTCACAAAATCATGTTTTAGCGGGTTTGTATTTATAATGGTACCTCTAAAGCTGGGGTCCCACGGCCCGCCAACTAACAGGCCGCGCCGGCACAGGGCACTGCCACGCCCGTCGAGGTCTGTCGCTGCCGGTGTCGAACAGTTCCCACGGCAGGCCATCGCAGGCCTCATCAAACGCGACGGTTCCCACGGTCTGTCGGCCCGTCCAGTGCGACTTCAGCTCAATGGTATCCCATAGGTATGATAGCCTTGAAAAAGTTTTTTTATCTACTAGGTATAACTGTACTAAATCTATACCGTAACCAATTGTTGTTTTAATCTAATTAACAGAATGGTTTTAAAACAAGTCGTTAAAATGTGCATAATAATATATCATTATTTTTCCTTGTCGCTTGATAACTTCTATAGATTACTTGGTATTTTCCTACATTTTCCAGCATAAAAGTAGGTTACCCTATATGCTAACTGGCATTCTGATTTGTGTAAAAGTTTATTTAATTATGGCAAAATTGATTGATTGATTGGCTGATAGATTAAACTTAACTTTTTTTTTAAACTAAGTAGAAAATTGTTATTTGTTTCACATTTGTTTAATGATATACTAAAATCTCATATTCACAATTCTTTACATAAGAAAGATATCTTCCATCACCATATCGATATTTTGGTCATCAATAGCACAACGGGGCCTGTTTCATTCATCATCTGAGATTTTTATTTACTTAATTGATAGATACTTAACTATTTAAGAAGTAACATTTGTAAATCCATTACAGTAAAATGACCTATGGGAGCGACATATGCTTATGTGGTCAATGTTGCACATGTATGCATTATGCTGGCGCTCTACTAGATTGGCAATGTCGCAATTAGAACGAGACTAAAAAATTAGTACATTAGATCATATTCTGTGGATTTTTCATATTAGAAGACTTACATATAGATAGGCACCATAATTAATCACGCCTATCTACTTTAAAACAGGATATTTTCCAAAATAAGCGAAATTACTACTGACGCTAGGCTGTTACCGTATTCATAAAACGATCTCGTCTATCTGTCTCGCTTCAATGAGAAAATGAGTGATGGAAAAGCACAACGCATTTAAGCGATTCAACGTAAGCGATAACTTTTGTTTAAAACGCAATTTAAAAAAAACTTAAACAACATAAAAATAATTTTACAATGAAAAGACAGAATGATCAATAAAATATTCGCCATATTATGATTTCTACGCCGTCATGCGCAAGAGGTGCGCATTAGTACTTGCGCGAGTCCCCGGTAGCCGCAACACCATCCTGAACACGATAGCTGACAGATGGGATTGTCCCATCTTAGGGCATTGAGTTTGGTTGCACACAAACAACTATTCTCCCTCCAGTGTGTGATCACTGTACATATAAATATAAATATGTTTAATTGTAACACAACAAATTATGGTTGTGTTACTTTTATTTTTAATACTAACAATAGATTAAGATAAAAATACTAACAAATTATGGATCATAGTTGTCCGAAATAAAATATTTTTATTTCATCATCATCATCATCATCATCAACCTTTTAAGATCCACTGCTGGATCATGGTCTCCTCTAGTGCACCATTTTTAGTGGTGCTCATTGAGAGGAATTGCCATAGTCACCACGCTTGGCAGGCGGGTTGGTGACCGGACGCCGGCTTTACGTGCCCTCCGGAGCACGAGGAGTCGATTTAAGCACATATTCTTAAAGAAAATTGGTGCTTAGCATTTTGGCAAGGGGTAGGATTCGAACCCGGGACCTCCGGTTTCAAGTTCACCGTCCTACCAATTAGGCTATCGACTATTTATTTTAGAATTTGATGTGTATTTAGGATTTTTTTCTATAGAGTAAAATGTATCAAATCATATTTTCAAAACAATAAAAAGATTTGTCATATCCTTAAAATCAATTATTTTTTTCAGTTTCGTAAATAGGTCAGGTTTTCTGAAAAATTTCATTAAAAATTGGATTTTGATGACTGACTTTCCCTTTACATATGCGTATTCTATGCGCTTTCTCTTTTGCATTGCTAATCTAGTAGAACCCCCGCGCGACTATACTAAATCTATGATGTTGAAATTGTCTCTGTCTCTGATCACGCTGCAATGGTCTTGATGTTGCTTGCTTTTTTGCACACGAAAACAATTCAATCATTGGTTAATATTTCGGATATGATTGATTTTTGTCTAGCGAGAATTTTAGAGGTCATTTCAAATTTTCAGGCAAAATTTACTATGAGTGAGTATGTGATTACAACAATGATTCACGAAATTAATGGATGACTAAGTAACTGGTTCACATACTATATCAAATTAACTACTAATTACATCATATATTAACGTACGTACTTTTTAAAAGGTATTTCTTAAATCTACCTGCAACAATCGACCTATTCATTAGGGCCTCCGTAGACTTTCAATTAACATAGAACTAGTCTTGAATTGTTCTACTGTTAAAAGAGATTTAAGTAGGTGAATGAAAATTACTCATAGTAAGATTTTTAAATGCATCCTATAACACTACTTCCGTTCCGTAATCCCAAAGTCATATACTTATAGGTAAGTATAAGATCTCTTCTTCTACTTCTTATTTTATAATGGCTCCATCAACGTTAATTGATGATTTGCCGACTGTGATATGCCCTATTAATCACTGACTAATCACAACCATCACAGCGCGGACGGGATTAAACCGGATTCGCCGTCATGTCACGATGGGGCGCGTTCGTTCTCCGCCATGACATGACATCCTTATAAGATGTCTCTTGTGTCTGTCCATCGGATTGTCAAACATTAGGGGTGCACGTTATGTCATCGAACTCATGACATCGGAATTCATGTTATAAATGCACTTTAAAAAATGCACGATACAAAAAGATTCAAAATTCATCAAAAACTCGTTTTTTAAATAAAAAAAAAGGTTTTTGTAAAAAAAAAATTATTAAAAAATAAACATTATTTTTCGAAAAATAGGTTAGCGAGGAGCGTGTTCGAATGGTGTTAAAACAAAGTTCGAGTCGAACGAGCGCAGCGATCTAAAAAATCTGGCTAATAATGTTATTGAGAAAGCAATTCTAAATCAAGCATTAGAGCATTTAATAATAAGTATAGAAAACGATTTTATAAAATTTAAAAATTAAGAAATGAATAGCAGTGAATTAGATATTTTGAGTTTTATAACAAAAATGATAATAGCGATTTAGGAAATTACATGAAAATGTTTTAGAGAAAATAAAAATTATAGCAAAAAAGAAAAATTGGAAAATGTAGAAAATTTTCATATCTGCAAAAAATCCAGTGTTTCTTAATTATTGCATTCGATATATTTTTTTTATAATTTTAAAATACATAGTTTAAATTACTTAGATATATCAAAGAAATATACGAAAATTGAACAGCGTCGTCCCCCCCCCCCCCATTTACTTCGAAATACGCAATTTAATTACCTCATAGTTAATAGGCATGTGTCACTCCCATAATCTTCTGCAAAATCCATAACCACAGTTTATACAGAGGTTCACCGACGCCCTCTAAACGCACACGGTTCACTAATTGTACTCTGTCTTCATTATTGAGACTATAAATAAGTGTTCTCGGAACTTTAAATTTTTAACACACCTATTATTTATTCAATGAAGTTATAGGTGAAACCACAATATAGTGAGGTGAATTTTACCTGAAGGTAAGTCCGTAATAGTTTGAATAATAATTATATATTATAAAAATAAATTAACTTTTAAACAAAAGTGTACCGCCTTCAAAATTTGCACTGAAAAGTAAGAAATAATAAATATTTCGTCGTAGAATTTGAAGACGGTTGGTGCCAAATTAGGATACAAATCTAAGAAGATAAATATCTGTTCAATATTATATATGTTTGTACTGATGATCGTAGGTTCCTAATGAATTGTCTAGATTAGTGAATTTGGGAAGTAAGTTGTTTTTAATTTGGCACCAACCGTCTTCAAATTCTACGACGAAATATTTATTATTTCTTACTTTTCAGTGCCAATTTTGAAGGCGGTACACTTTTTTTTAAAAGTTAATTTATTTTTCCCTTTTAAGTGATTTTGCTGCCCTGAGAGACAAATAATAACGCAAATAAAACAAAATAGTGGAAATTAAGTTATCCGCGAACACACATAAAAAAATAATATATACGGTCGAATTGAGTAACGTCTTTTTTTTTAAGTCGTTAAAAAGGATGGTAAGGATAGTCTGTTGGTAGAGCGTTTGTCTTGAAATATTCGATAGCTAAATGACAAAACAAGATGTTACTTATTTTTTAACCGAACTTCAAAAAAGGAGGACGTTTACAATACGTCGGAATCTTTTATGTTTTTTATGTATGTTCCCCGATTACTTGAAGACGTCTGGACCGTTTTAGTTTTTTTTTGTTTGAAAGGGAATACTTTCCAGGTCATCAGGTCAGGATCTGATAATGTGATCCTGGAGAAATCAAGAACTCTTCAAATTCTTTAGGCACAATTGGAGCGATTTAGGCATTTTTTATAGTAACTTATGCATTTGCTTTCGGAAAGTACATTTTGGCTTTGATGGCGGTTTTTTTTCTTCTTCAGAAGTGGTTAATATATTGTGTATAATAGATATTTTACGTCCATTAAAGGAGTGATACATTTTAGGTCCATTATGTGCGGCAACAGGCTTGCCACCTGTTCTGTTCAATATGGACAATTGGCAAAAAGTGGAAACTGTTACTGGCCACACCGCAAGGTATAAAAGCCGTGAAGGTGTGTGTGTGTGTTATATACATTTTTGCAAAGTTTTCTGTTGCCAAATGTACTGTTTTTATAGTATAACTATTTGGAACATTTTAAAAACGTCCAAACTATCCTACTAATCGATAGAGGACAATTAGGACTATTTGTGTCCTAGTATACTAGTAGACCAGCCAGTACCTATAACTAGATAATTGATTATTTTTTGTATGGGCCAAGTTATAGTGAACGGTCTATAGATCAATCATGACGTAAACGGGAGGAACTGGCCTCAGCAGATACAGACATACCTTGAAGAGTTGTCAGTGTTTTTAGGAAGCTTTCTGAATTCAATATAGCACTGTAAAGTCCGAAAATTATGATTATAAATAAGTATTAGAAGCATTAGTATAGTATACTGAACTACCACTAGAAAAAGCAATTATTCTTCAAACTTATTTCCTAAATTATTTTGTTATAGCTCTGACGAATTAGACAGCATACGCCATGAAAATTCGTTGGGCCTTACTGCCTTACTTTATCCCCGAATTGATTCACTTTTACTGTTAATGCTCAGCTCCTAACCATGATAGGTCCATTTTCAATACTTGTAGTCCTTCTCAGTAAATCAACCTATCTAATAGTGAAAAAAGAAATTAGAATAGACAATTTCAAGGCCGTTGTCCTACTATATTATTTTTATACTGTGGAAGAACAACGAAATTAGAGTAATTAACAAGTGTTTTTACTTTTTATCAATACTAATGAAATTGTACCATCGTACGTAACATGTCTGTCTGTCTGTAGGTATGACCAAGGTTTGATTTAGGCCAAAAATAGATATATTTCGAAATACTTTAGAACCACAGAAAACTACTTCTGTTGAGGTATTTTGAGATCAATAGGATTCGAGGTACGTACATACGTATTTACATAAAAAAATATTTATCTGAAAGTATTATTAATATTCTTCTCTATTATTCTAACCACACTCTCTTTTTACGCGGATGTCGTCTGCACTCGCACTCCATCTCGCTGGTAGTCTGCCAATACTTCTGTGACCCATTATGGGATTCCATTCAGTGTTGAATATTATAGGTAGGTATATATATTCTGAACCAGTCAGTCGTAATCACAATTTTATGATAAACTGCTTCGAAATGTAGGTAGGTATAATATAGAGAATTCAGCAGTAATGCCATATCAAATTGCTTTCCACGAATAGTATCGCTGTTTCAATTCGTGTCGAACAGTAATTAATTTATGGTGGAATTTAATTAGGTTATAGGTAGTATTATTAGTTATGTAGTTAAGCCGTAAAAAGTGTACTAGCGACCTCGTCTTTGCGATTGCCATCGATTTTGTCACAACATGAAATCCATGCTATAACTTCCTGCTTCCAGATGAAGGCAGCATCAAGTCAAGGCTACCATGTTATTGTAATATCATTGAAGTCACAGGATACTAAATTTCGAATCGATCAACCAGTTTCTCACATCTCTTCAACGACTAGAAAAGATTTTTAAACAGATTTTCTTGAATCATAGCTAAAGTAGCCCATGCACTGGTTTCGGTCCGGCCAGCCGTATGATCGAGATTGAACACAGGCACACATTAGCGATGTAATTCATACGATTTAGATCACATGCACTTCACTCACTCAAACAGAAACAGCACAAGATTCAATTAAACAAAGTGTCAAACATCCGTGTGTGTGTGATAGATCGTTCCGGCCATCGAAATAAACCACAAAAGCATCGATTGGAAAACGGATGGCGGACCGTTCGTTACAAGAATTGGACGAGCCTGTGGTCGATTTCGGCGGACCGTATATGGCGGTGCGCCGGCGATTGGCAGAACACTCCATTAAGTCACTATTAGAAATAAAGAAAATTAGATTGGTTGATTCACTGGGGAGGTTTACGAGTATTAAATATGGACCTAATCAAGTCGGGTAAAACGTTTCCCGCTGGGTTAGCATATATTTTGACAGCGACACTTTCGTTTCGGTCGAATGACCTTGAACAGGCCAAAATGTTCATGTCCAACAAGGACCGGCCAGAGATAGCCCGGGGCCGAGAAGTCCGGCCCAACAATGTGCGTGCAAATTTGCTATGCCGGGCAAAGACAAGTACACAGAATTTGCCCGCACATTGTTGGGCCGGACATTCTCGGACCGGGCATGTCCTGCACAAGAATGCCGAGCCATTTGCTTGGCCGGACAAAGACAAGTACACAGAATTTTCCCGCACATTGTTGGGCCGGACCTCTCGGCTATCTCTGGCCGGTCCTTGTTGGACATGAACGTTTTGGCCTGTTCAAGGCCATTCGACCGAAACGAAAGTGTTGCTGTCAAAATATATGCTAACCCCGCTGGAGCGAGTTTACATGGCGTATCTAATCCGTTAGAGCTATAACAAAATAATATAGGAAAGAATTGTGTACAATAAAATGATCTACAATAAGTGTTCAGAAAGATAAGTCAAGTACCTAAGTGTATTTATATACACTGACGTGCAATATAAAAAATCCATTAACTTATCATGAAATATTTCCGAAACCACGCCAGATAGCTTTTTGAAGTAAAAAGCAACATAATATAGGTTAAAAAACACCCAATGGAAACAAAACAAATTTAATTAAATGTGTTAAACAATGTAAAAACAAATTTTATATTGCTTTTTTTAGGCACTTTGCAAGTGGATTTTTTATATTACTGATCAGTGTATCTATATTCAAATTGGTGTAAACCCATATTGTACCGGTGCGAAGCCGGGGGCAGGTCTTTAGTATTTCATTTTTTTTCCACTTATCAACCAAAAATAAGCCTTAAAATGGATATTACGTAATATAGAATATTTAGTGTGTATCGATCAGTGACTCAAGAATGATTGCTGCTCACAACATGCAATCCGCCAATTTCTACGACGCTGTTCTAATGAAAATATCAATTTACCTGGGGGAGTCGTGTAAATATATATTTACTAATTGGATGGCCAGGCCAATTTCGGCAAATTGATTAGGTACTCGTAACGGTTTGACTGACTTTTATATTATATACCAGCTAGGTGTACTGAACATATAAAAAAATGTATTGATCGATGGAAATGTTAAAAGTACACACAATCAACGAGAATGTATGAAAGGTATGATTAATATAAAAGAAGCGAAATAGGTATGTCAGGATCGTAACAAATGACATTCAATTGTCTCTAGCTACCCCTCTTGGGATAAAAGGCGTGATGATATATTATTACTAGCGACCCAATATCGGTTTATAAAAAAAATAATACCCACACAAATATACTAATAACTACTTATCTGATCATTAAATAGTGAAAACTGCATCAAAATTTGTTCAGTAGTTTTTGCGTGAAAAGCTCACAGACAGACAGACGTGGCGTTGGACATGGTATATGTAGTGATAGTAAATAGTGATGATTTATTGCTAAGCGATGTGCAAACAGTAAAAAAAGTTTCGTATGCTTCAGGTAGGTAATGCATTTAAATTGTTCGAGAAATGCAGACTATAAATAGTGAAAACGGCATCAAATTCTAGTTAATGGTTTTCAAGATTAGCACAGTCACAGACAGACTATAGTTCTTAGTAGTTCATAGTCTGCCAGTTTTCAATACCTACTAAAAACTTTATAGAATAACAAAATATTCTCTAAAATCCTGAAAATTACATTAACATAAATCTATTAAATCTAGATCTACATTCGCATATTATATAAATAGATAAAAAACAGGGGCGTCAAATTTTATGCTATAATAATAGATGGTATCATTACAAAAATTAACATGAATATTTTTTGGTAACTATTTATCTTTTCATTGTAAAATTATTTCTATGTTGTATAAGATTATTTTTTAAATGCATTTTAAACAAAAAATATATTATCGCTTACATTGAATGGCTTACTGTTTCTATCCTGCTCTATGCGTACTTTTATCACATTGTATTAATGTCTACATCTTTTCAATCGTAATGGAATTAATCGCATTTATATAACCTAAGTCAGGCACTTAGTTCACTCTCAACTTTTTTAATTTCAAATCCTAAAATACTAAATTTAATTTCGTTGCGACAAGGACAATGACAATTGTATTCAAATCGAGTAGCATAAATGAGACAATTTCAATAAAATTGTCACTATCGCCATCATAATGATTTTAAAGTCATTTTAGGATTAGGATTGAAATTTACGCCAATCCCAGAGCAGGCTTTGCGTGATTTTTATCATGAAATTATGAAACTTTAATAAATGCCAAGCAACAGAACTGAAAACCAATTTCTTGGTTCTCTATGGATTATTTATTGGGTTTCCTTTGCTCGTTGTCGGGAAATAATTTGTACATTTCAGGTAAGTACTAACTATGCCACCATCATTTTCTTCACTACATCCCACTAATATTATAAACGCGAAATTTGTTTGGATGTACTATGTATGTTTGTTACTCAATCACGTCCGAACAGCGGAACGGATCTGGATGAAATTTGGCACAGAGATAGATTATAGTCTGGAATACTGCACATAGGCTACTTTTAATCCCGGAAAAAATATTGTTCCCGTAGGATAGATTTGTTTTTGTTTTTCACGGGATCGACATGATTTATTGCATAGTGGTAGTTATCTATCTATCATCACGCCTTTCATCCCAAGACGTGTAGGCAGAGACAATCGAATGCCATTTGTTACGATCCTTACATACCCCTTTCGCTTCTTTTATATTCATCATACCGTTCATACATGCTCGGAGATTGTGTGTACTTTTAATATTTCCATCGATCAATATAAACCTTTTTAGTCAATCTTTCATCCTTCATTTTTTCAACCATCAAAAACTTATTATTATTATGCCACATTTTTTAATTTCCACGGGTAGGTAATTCCACTAGTACCTAATTAAAAAAATAGAAGCTTACCGTTGCTCTTAGGACCCGTATAAATAACTTATGTACATATCTGGGCATCGAATTAAAAAAACCGAGTGAAAACATAAATGAAGTAGGTATATCAAATACTATTCGTAATATCTACGCAACATTTTCTCCCAAGGCTCTTAGTTTTGTTTACCCCATTAAGTTGCGTCACAGGCGACAGTGAGGGGCCTTCCTACGCACATTGTTCACGAACATATTCTCATGTCTCAAAGACTATCGTTTGAATTATTCTTTCTTCACGGATTGCCTTACAGTTCCTGTAACCGTGTTAATCAACGATGGAAAACCTTGCAGCGAAGCCAAAGGAATTATACAAAAAAATATATGAAAATTTCATGACCTGGAAAAACGAGAAAAAATAAATTTATTATAAAAACCCTTTTTTTCATTTCCCTGCATTCTTTTGAGAAAAGCACTATATAAGTATATATGCCTCGGCGGAAATGGCAATTGCCTGTCTCATACTCGACCTGCAATTGCCTAATTTCACGGCCTTTGCAATAATGTATGTAATTTGAAAACGCCTATGGTATTATTATTGTTCTATATAACAAGAATGAAACGCCTACAATACTGTTGTTATATTTTTCTACACACAACAAAAAAATCGCAGGCGTTGCTGTCTAGGTCATTCGATGCGTGGAACAGCTGTTGATGACTACTTTTATAAGGTAAGTACGGTACTTAAGGTATTTGTTTCGGGTCATATTATAATTTGTACTAGCAACCCCGCTCCCGGCTTCTCTTGAATACCTACATAACGCTTAATAGATAATAATTATCTATAATATAGATATTATGCTAATGCGGACTTTTTAACCGACTTCAAATAAAAAGGAGGAGGTTCTCAATTCGACTGTATATTTTTTATGTTTGTACCTCAGAACTTTTGACTGGGTGAACCGATTTTGATGATTCTTTTTTTATTTGAAAGCTGATGCTACCCGTGTGGTCCCAATTTTGTGAAAATTGGTTCAGTAGTTTTGAATAAAAACTGATTTCAAAGTAAATTTTTGTAATGATACTTGTAATCACTTAAAAGGGAAAAATAAATTAACTTTAAAAAAAAGTGTACCGACTTCAAAAATTTGGACAGAAAAGTAAGAAATTATAAATATTTCGTCGTAGAATTTGAAGACGGTTGGTGCCAAATTAGGATACAAAATTAAGTAAACATCTAAAAAAATCTGTTCAATATTGTCTATGTTTGTATGTAGGTACTGATGATCGTAGGTTCCTAATTGTCTAGATTAGTGAATTTGGGTAGGTACGAAGTTATTTCTAATTTGGCACCAACCGTCTTCAAATTCTACGACGAAATATTTATTATTTCTTACTTTTCAGTGCAAATTTTTGAAGTCGGTACACTTTGTTTAGATCATTTTATTCTACACAATTCATTTCTAAATTACTTTGTTATATCTCTGACCGATTAGACAGTATACGATATCCTCTCAATTTCTCTAAAAAAAATACAAATAAATTCAGAAACTATAATTTCAGTTGCTATAAATATTCATTATGTATAAATTTAATATCTTATATTTTAAATACCTGCATACATAAAAAAAAATACAAAAGAATGAAATTATGATGGTCCCCAGAAGAAATGGCTTATTTACCGTAAAAAATGAGTGAGTTCAAAAAACAAAAAAAATAGTATTATGTTGTATTGTGCAAAAAACCTTCTGTAATAAAAGGACCTAAAAAGTGACAGAGTTGCGATTTATTATCTGGAATCGGACGGACACGCTTCATACCATAATTTCTAAAGATATCTGCTTTTATTTAACGTTTTTATTTGACATTTTGACCTATGTATTTCAAAATGTTTATTACGCTTTCAATTTAGATCAATTTTGAATTTTGTAAATTAAATTCCTTTAATGCCTTAGCAGGTTTGAAATGACGTAAATTTAATAATATACTTTCACAATGTTTAATAAATGCTTAAAAAATATAATAAATATTCTTCTTCTTCTTATTTTATTATGGCTCCATCAGTACTTCCGATGATTTGCCAATGTCAAGTTGTCGCAATGATATTATTTGCTTCCTTCTATATTCATTCCATCAATGAGGAGTGTGATCGGTAACAAGGGTTCTTCCAGTGGCAGTATCTGATCAATTTATACGGGAATAATCGGTAAATTATATTAATTTTCTATGGTTGAAGTGCCAGCAGATGTAGAGGGTTCTTGGCTCTCAATCAGAGTCAGAGATCTTGTAGTACATAGTGTTAAAACCATACACCTTGAATAATAAATATTGTTACTATTATTTATCCGAATGACACTCTCCTTTAAAAAAAATTAAGGGTCTCCCACAGGCGCGATAATAATGGTCGATAATATCGCATGCGTTCCTGATATATCTGTTCTTAGTGAATTTTGTATTAGGACGCATGCGATCTTACACTTTGCTGCGATAATAACGACGCGATATAAGTATGTATCATGTATCTCAATAACGCATGCGATATTATCGACCGTTAAATCGCGACTTATGTCGACGCATCACAGCGCAACGAACTCAGTTTTACGCGCGACTTATTTTGTCCATATCTCTTTAGAAATATGTGAGCAAGATGGATTACTATTAATATCGATATGATAACCAAGGATAAGATTTGATAGACCAAGATTCACGTACTAGAAACATGAGACGGTAGAAGAACCTCGGCTTTTCTATGTTTTTACAAAAACTATTAGAATTATCAAATTCTAGTTTAGAAATTATCTATCTTTTAATGTCGAGGAAATTGTAAATTAGTAAATATATTAAGAGAACTCGAGTAGCAAACTTGGCTGAAATACGCGTGAAGTTGAGGATTTCGTATGTATTTTTTTATTTTTATATATTTTATATTTATAATCGATATGTAAGATGATCCCGCCGACTGTGATATGCAATCACAACTATCACAGCGTTGACGGGATTAAACTGGATGCCCCATCATGTCATGACGAAACGCGTGACGTAGAATCATAATATTATAATATAAAGGCTATAATACTTGACATTGGCAAATCATCGATTAACATTGGTGGAGCCATAATACAAGAAGAATAAAATATTGTATTAATAGTATAATATTTAAAGTCACAGACAGACAGTATGACAACCAATATATTTTTATATTTGCAAACGTTTTAACCCTTCCTAAGAGTCAAGGACGTACAAGTTTGTGAACTAAAGTGTACTTAAACACTTGCTTTTATGGAATTTTCCTGTCCCTTAGTGTATATTTGTTCATATGTTTGTTCCTGCACATGTGACAAATACACTTATCGAAGGAGATGACAGCAACTTATATTATAATGCTACTAGCGAAACGTACGGATACGTTTGGGATTAAATTTCATATTTAGACTAGCGGACGCGGCACTATCCCTACCCCTACCCCTACCCCTACCCCTACCACTACCACTACCACTAACTTTGGATATTGTTTATACAAAAATACTAAAATCGCGATTCAAAAATGGGGGTGGACTCAGACCTACCGAATATACACAAAAAAACCATACAAATCGGTCTAGCCGTTTCGGAAGACTTTGGTTACAAACACTGTGAAACGATAATTTTATATATAGGTATAGATCATATTCTACATTCTAAGTTTCTCTAGATAGGTGACATCCCTAAAAAAAGACAACATACTCTCTAATAGATTAGAAAAGAATAATATGCCCTCAACTCGTATGTAAATGACAGGGCAATTTTCATAGGGGCGTCGGTGGTCGAGTGGGTAAAACGTCGGCTCATAACTGAGAAGTCACTGGTTCGATTCCCACATCCGACCATATTACCAATGGGTTTTTTCATAATAAAAAATCTATGTGCAATATCCGACAAACCGTACAAAGAGGCTTTTCCATCTACATACCTCAACAGAGCTGGCCACTCGTTAGGTATAGCTTCAAAATAAATTTTCGGCTAAATGAGGAAGAGTTTGTTTTCCGCTAGGTACCCTGGCAATGGTTCCCAGGAGCTGTAAGCCAACCCGTGATGATATGTTTTTCTAGATAAATGCAGACCATAAATGAAAACGGCATCCGGCAGTTGTTCTTGAAATAAGCTCAGGATTCCATTTCAGAATAAGCAGCTTAGTTTGAGACCCAATTAATCAATTTATATAAGACAAAAGTGTCCCTATTAAAATTAATTGAAGATATTAACTTTGCAGATTTTCGCTTTTGTATAAAATGTATGCTTTCTCGTCCACTTTTCAAAGTCGACCGGATTGAAAGTGTCATAAAATGTATTTATTTTATAATAGTATATAAATATCTACATTTCACCTGATACTTAGTAATACAGATGGATTAGTCTCTACCTATTATTAGTTGCAGGAAGCAGGAAAGACCGACGCCAGAAGTTCGTTCCACTTTTTTGATAGTGCGACACAGGAACTGTGTCCACTGTGTGTGGAGGCAACCTATATCCTGTGCGAGCAGTGCGGGTACGAAAGGGGGATGGAGGGACGAGGTCATGGAGTTCTTCTGAACGTTTCCTTTCCTAATATCTAACCTTTGTTTTTGTTCACATCCTAGTGTCCCTAGCAAGAATTGCGACAAAGAGATATTGCTATGTTTGTCACTTCTCTATTGATAGCACAGTGGTTATGAACGAGCCGAAGCAAGTGGACTGTGTTAAGTGAGTACGGATGTAAATGTCGGTTATATACTCATCGACCGAACTGAAACGACTTGGATCACTTGACTGCATTTTCAATAATGAGTGGTGGTATTACCACTATAAAAAAATTGAAGAGTTTATTAGTATCGTATTTGTGTACTAAAAATTATAGCTGTCAGTGAAAGTCACATAAAGCGACGCCTGTACGAAAACTATGAAGCTAACGCTTTCTATTTGTAACTTATGGCCAAGTGGATATTGAAATAATATCAAAATTTTGTTATAACTACGGTGACCCTTTCTCTGAACATTTAATACAAATCCTATCATCCTAATAATCACCAACACGTTATGGATATTCACTTATATAATAAACTAGCCCGTGCGAATACTTTAGTTCAACTGATCTCCAACAGATGGCATCTTTAAAAAAATAGTCTAAGTTTAAAAGAAACAACATTTTTATTTGTTTGCGTATTTTTGGAAAAATAATCTTCAAAATGGCGTATCAAAAATTAACTAATTATTAACTTAAGGGAGATATTTCATACCTAAACTTTTGAAAAATTATATATAGGATGTCCACTTAACTAATAAACACCTAAGTATTATATCGCAAGCGATTGTTATAATAAACATACATTAATAAATGTACATTTAGATTGGATTGAAACGTGTTAATTAAAAAGTGATTCGTAGTTGTGATTGTTTATTTAATTTTAATTAAGTAGATATATTTGTATTTTTTTATAATTTAATCATACAATTTAGTACTTAGTACCATTTTCATGCCGTCACAAACCAAATTAAAATTGTTGCTACGTATAGAGTCTAATAAACGGCGCAAATATACCTAGTTCAATATTAGAAAATTACTTTGTACCGTTTGGTGTAGAAACTCTAGGTCCGTGGGGTTCATATGCCAAAAAAGTATTGGAGAAATTTCCCCACGACTGATCATTCTCTCTCAACGAATCAGCATCGCGATCCAGCGAGGAAAATGCAGCCAGTATTCTTGCCACAATTCCACGTGGACCAGGTTTTATTTAATTTTTACATAGTTGTGTTATTTTTAACTTGAAAATTATAAAAAATACGTATAGAGTTAAAAAAACTGATTAGGGACATTAGTAGGTTCAAAGTATTATCTTTAGGGGAGTTGCCGTTAGTACGACTAAGTTCGCAACTATTGCAAAAACAATTTCAATTTCAGTTTCAGCATAACAAGTTCATATTATAAGGACAGCGAACAAAGGGGCGCAATAGCTACTAAATTAATGGCATAGCAAATTTATTATTAAAACTAAATACATGATAGGTAGGTATGTACATATTTTAATTTAAAGTAGATAATATAATCCATCCATCTGAACCGATTTTGATGAAATTTGATACAAAAATCTTAAACCCTAGCACTCTTATTAATAAACTCGAAGTAGCGACGTAGTAACTAAACTGTATTTCGTCTCCGTCTAACAAATCTGCAATTCATTATGATAGACGGAGACGAAACACAGTTTAGTTACTACGTCGCTACTTCGAGTTTATTAATAAGAGTGTTAGAGTGGTTCTGGGATGGTTCCGCTCAGTACCTCCTCGATGCCCTCAACGGTTTGCAAAAAAGAATGAGGCAACACGAGATCTCGAATCTCTACACTTCTACAGTTACGCAGAGACATAGCCTCTCTTAGCGTCTTCTTTCGACTGTGTTATGGAGGATGCACAGAAGAACTCCATGACCGCGTCCCCTATCCCCTTTTCTCATTCTCGTTGACACGTTCTGCATACGAACGAAAAAGTTCAGCGACTCGTTTCTGTGTCGCACTGTCAAAACGTGGAACGAACTTCCGGCGTCGGTCTTTCCTGCTTCCTACAACCTGGGGTCCTTCAAGCGAAGCGTGAAAAAGCATCTCTATGGGCGCGACTGGCGGACTGTATTATGTTCTGCCAGTCGCGCGCATTCATATGGATCAACCTTTGCTTAATAAACAGGCGGTGGCAAGGTCACGTGTCGTCTTCTCTATAAAAAAAAATAGGTTACTTTTTCTCTACTAGCTATTGTTCTTCTTAAAATTACTCAAATTCTGATAACGTCTTTTTGCCATAAACCGAATTTCACGCGGGCGGTAATTTATTGTTTAATTTTTTAATAAGAGGTTTTATAAATTGCTACCATTTGCCTAAGGCAATACAGTATTATGCCTATATTTTTCGAATTATATACATTTTAATTTAAAAAATCTAAATATATAAAATAATATATATACGTGTCTCGTATTTTATGATTTTTCATTAAAACTATAAAAACGATCGGTTAAAAAATTAAATGTTGTATGCGTACTTTTCAGAGGCTTGATATTACTCGCCAACCTATTATTTTTGGCACTATGACGCCAAATTAATATTTTTATTTCAAATTGACGTCGATTAATCGTATGGCTGAAATAAAATTAACGGATATGTAGTTATGTAGTTATTTAATGCAAACTATACCTTAATGCAATGTTTTTTATGTGTATTTTTTGTATGGCATGCGCGTATTTAACTGTTTTGGGTCTTATAGCCCATTAAAATAGAACATATAATCTTTATTATTCAATAATTTGGAGCATTTTGGCGGCAAATTTTACTAATACATAAGTATGTAGGTAGACCGTTTTGTCGTCAAAGTCCTTCAAGAGCTTTTCAGCCTCAGACCACCAATTTCAGTATAACTCATGACTCATGTTACTGCCAGTAAGACAAAATAGTAGTACCACGGGGTAAACAGGCTCTTTGTCTGGAATATTCTAGAATCTAGACTCTAGACTAATATATGACGTTCAAAGTAGTTGTGACGGAAAACCTAAAAAAAATATTAAAAAGTAACTGTTACACTGTTTAAAAAAGTAATAAAGATCAGTACTTGTGAAGATAAATCAAACGAGCCCAAACTCGATGGGGTTACGTCGTTTCGATACAGAGTTTCATTATCCACATCCTGGCTCTAATCCGATTGTATTCGTAACACTTGCAAAGTGCGAAATCGATACGACAATTTTAGAATTCGACTTCCAAGATTTGTTTACGTATACATAGTCAGTTAGTTACAGGTGAAAAGCGTGTAAAAAAACAAAAATTAAATTAATTGACTAAATAAACCAATTTTATCAAAAAAAAAAAAATGTTAGATAACAGATAGATAAAACAATATAGGTAAGTACTTTGGATTTGAATTATATATTATATTACAGAATAAGTAAGGTTTTTGAATTATTTTCAAAATTCTTGAAATACTGCAGAGGAATTAAGAGCCAGCCGGCTCTTGGTCTATTACTGAACAAATTAATTAAATAGGAAATGAGACAATTTCAAAAGATTACAGTTTCGAAAAAAGTAATGCACATCGGTATATTACATATATACTAAAAGTCCTGAACGTCGACGAACGTGAAATAATGTCGTTATTTACTCGAGATATTTCCTCAAAAAGCGACAAACCACACTTAGAGGCTTATCCATCTAAATATACCTCAACCGAACTGGCCACTCGTTAGGTATAGCCTCACAAATACCATCGACTAAAAGAGGGAGACTTGGTCTTTAGCTGGGTACCCTAGGACCGATGACACGGTTTCGGGAGCCGTAAGGCAGCCCGTGAAGAAAAAAAATACAAGAGAACATGTATGTGGCCAGTTGGATCGCTTTGCTTTTGCTCTAAAAAGTTGAGACAGACTGTTTCAATTTAAGCTGGGTTAATACCATATTATTATCATGGAAACATTTCGTCCGTACTTAGCTATGGCCTAGACTCTCTAGGACCTCGGGGGATGTTTGACGCATGGTTCGATGATAGAGTTGTAAGCCACTAGTATTGCAATGGCGGTGTGACCAGAGGCGATATATGGAGTTGATAGCCTAATTGGTAGAGCGTTGTCTTGAAAAAATTACCGCTACCCAGCATGTACCTACATCAGAGACATGCGTGTTTTTGTGGAATATTTTCAAAAACGCGGTAAAGTTATGCAGAGGCAATGAATTTATTATACCAACCTCCTTGTCTATACTAATATTATAAAGAGGTATTTTTTTGTATTTTTGTTTGTATTGAAGTAACTCAAAAACTACTGAACCGATTCTAAAAATTATTTCACTAATAGAAAGCTACTACCTATATATCCCTGAGTGACATAGGCTATATTTTATATTGTTCGAATATATCCACGGGCGGAGCCGGGGGCGGAAAGTCTAGTCGTAAATAAATTTATAACAGGAAAATTTACAATAAGTATCTAAATATGTGTATATCTTTCAAATATTGAAATAATTGATGACATGGAAATAACTTTAATGGCTCCTATGGAACATTGCTTTTATGGGATCAGCAACAATATGCCGATTAATGGGTAGCTAAGACGTTCCCGCCGACCGTGATTTATGTCTTATAATCACTGACTAATCACAACTATCACAGCGCGGAGGGATTAAACTGAATTCATCATCACGCCACGACGGGCGCGTGCATTGGCCGCCATGACATGACGTGGAATCCGTTGAACATTATTGTAATTGTGTAAAGTAAGAATCACGAATTCATAAACATGTCAATGCATTTCAAATAAGTTTATATTCATAATAAAAATACGGCTAAATAACTTAGTAGACAAATTAAATCAACTTATTCAGAACTTGCGAACTATTTAATTTTGGCGGTTTATACTTATATAATTTTGAATTGTAACTATGACAGAAGTTGTCAACATTTGAATTTCATGTTCTTTGTTACGTTCCATACTTAAATATTTTCTATATTTTCCTGGAAACACTTTAGAGGCAAGATATAATATAGGTACCTACCTAATATTTCCACATCTAGGTCAGCTTGCCACCTGTTATATCATTATACAATATGGACAAATGGCAAAAAGTGGACACTGTTACTGATGTCTCTGGCGGTGAATGTGTGTTTTGTTTTGTATGTTTTGCCCTCCCGGTTTGCAGTTTGAATACAATATGTAGATACAATAATATGAAGACCTAGGTATACTGTATTCTTGCAAGTATATAAAACGTTTGAATTTGAATTTGATTACGGAAATAATGTGCAAACATACCTACTTAAAATTCACACTCCTGATAGTACATTCAATAAATTATTGAGAATTTGACTAGCTCTCTATTTTAGTACGTACATATAACTTATTTTATTTACCTTTTATATAGGAAAAAAAATATACAAAATTAATCTATGCTTTAAAAATATTATCTTTTATGTTCATAGGCCTGAATTCTAACCGGTTTACAATAGGTTTTAAAAAAACAAATAATTAGGACGTTTAAGTAATTTTAGTGTAAATGCTAGAGAAATTTTACAACTAAATAAGTTAATTTTTGCAAATTTTGATTGTAACGTTTGTAAAGCTGGAGGGGATTTTCGAAACTATAAGTAAGAGTTGCGCCTGCTACGCGCAAAAGCCTTTCGTCATCTCGCAAGTAGAAAAGTCGTGCGGTCTTTCACAGATTTTTTAAAGGATTTTATATTTCCATGAAATATTTTGGGTAAAAGTGAAATTACGTGTGGATTTAGAACTTTTTGTTCGCTTTAACTATAGGTAAGTGATTTTTTTTTAATATTTGATTGTTGCGTTTTACTAAAAAATGGTATTTAAAATATATTTTTCTGAATTTTTCAATTCACTTACAATGATTAATATAAAATCGGAAAGTATTTTTTTTTTAGTTAACAATAAAAATATTTTAATATCATTTGATACCTACATCAAGAATTTTCAGTGAAATATTTCGGGGCCATAACTAAACGTTTAGCTTATACATTCCCATGCTTATGAAAACTCGATAACAGCTTAATCAATCTTTAAATTTTTTATATTTATATATTGTAAGAGATGATGGTTAAATTTTAGACTATAACACCAAGAAATAGTCATTTTTTTCTAATTTAAAGTGTATAAAATATTTATATGCAGATAATGTCAAATGTGAACCCATGTGTTTGCACTAAGATAATAATATTATAATATGTAATTTTTCACAATTATTTGATTCATAAAAATATTAAGGACAAACAACAATGTTGTAGACAAGTACGTACAATAGAAGAAGGTTGCTTCTCTCAGAACTAAACCGCAAACTGCTGGGTCGCACGAAATGCGTTTTGCTTGTACTACGATGCGAGAATCTTGATATGTTTTACGAAAATATATTTTATGTAGTTTTAACTTCTTAGACAATAACTGTATTAAACTCTATATTACTTTAAAATATTCTATTCAATATACATAGTCATTATCGTCACTCATGTTAAAAATATTATAGTAGAAAAAAGTTTGAACGTCTTAAATATCTTTACAAGCTACTAGAATACTGAAAAATCATTTAAAGACTCAAAGAAAGTCTCTTACAACAAAACAAAAATAAAGGTGCAGGAAATGTAGATTAAATGACTTATTTTTCAATCTTCAAGTTCAAAGCTCTAACGATTTCACGATTGTAGTCAATAATGGTGAAAAAATAATTTAAAATTTTCTCCAACAAGTTTCTTAGCAGATTACTCCAAAGTTACACAATTTAGTCACACACTGTCAAAGTTTATGTGCCAATAACTCACAAACGTACAGTTGTAGTACAATACGACTAAAACATTTCACTCTAACCGCTAAACTCTGACGTCTCATCTACCATCTTAAACTGTTTAAATACTATAAAATACCTATATACAATCAAAATTGCATTAAAATTGAAATTAGATAAACCAAATTCTAATATCTGCTGACAATGTAATAATACTTAATAACCGTCCAATTTGATAGTTGTTACTTAGTATTTTTAAGACAATTTATTAATTAAATTTAAAATTAAGCTTTAAATTAAATTTAGAAGAAAACTTTTCCATCTAATATATAATATACATCAACAGAACTGGCCACACGTTAGGTATAGCTTCACAAATATCATCAGCTAAACGAGGGAGACTTGGTCTTCCGCTGGGTACCCTGGAACCGTAACACGGTTTTCGGGAGCTGTAGGGAACCCTTGAAAAAATAATAAAAAAATAAAGAAAACTATTACTTAAACGATTTGCATATGATTGGATTGTTCTTTCCATAATCAAGACAGGTATTTCAGATTTTTAATTAAGAAAGTTAAGAATTATGTGCGTCACTACAAAATGAAACCAAACTAAGCCAACCGAGTTGATCTAACGTCAGATAAAATGTTAGAAAAATATTTTTTTGAGAAATTTCTTAAAAAGGTCTTCCCATTACTTCCTTCCCAATAATTTTGAAAAAAGTATGCAAATTTCTTTCATCCATCATCGATCAAATGAAATGATAGCCATGAAAATAAGTTTCTAGATTTCTATAAAATACTGTGATTTACACTTATTCACAGTTGTTTTAATGTTTAGT
Organism: Nemapogon koenigi; assembly: GCA_963924495.1. Taxonomy (NCBI): domain Eukaryota; kingdom Metazoa; phylum Arthropoda; class Insecta; order Lepidoptera; family Tineidae; genus Nemapogon; species Nemapogon koenigi. Next base: position 2,929,802 of record OZ004637.1, read on the forward strand.
TACTCTATATCATTTTAGGGTTCCGTACATCTCCTATAAAAAAACGGAAACCTTTATATTATTATCACTCTTATGTCTGTCTGTCTGTCCGTCTTTCACTGCTTATTTTCTACGAATCTACTGGACGAAAAAGTTGAAACTTGGTACATGTAAATAATCGAATTTCCAATCGTAGCGGCTACACGAATTTGGATCAACTATGTTTCTGAGATTAACTAATACTTTCCAATTTTTACATAAAACATGTAGGTTTTTTTTAACAAACAATTTGTAGGACAAAATTGAATGAAATAAAATAGGTACTATAATAACTTATCTCAAATAAGCTGTCGTCAAATCCGTTTACAACTCTTTGTGTCTTCAACGATGTTTGTGAACACAGTTTCTAGGACAAAATGGTTGTAAAATATTGGAGTTGAAATGTACTTGTAAGGATAATGTATGCATTGGTTCACTTTTTAGGAATACTAAACAAATTAACTTCATAAATGGTACAAAAAGGTACATGCACAACTAAACCATACAAAACGTAATCTCAAGGAATTTGAAACAAAAATATAAATTAATAAAAAAGAACATGAAACAGGTCAAATTATTATATATTTAGATTTAAATCTGTCATAGAGATATAAAAAATTGTAGATGATTAGATTATTAAGAAGAATCATTTAAAAAGCATTTTTTTCTTCACGAGTTGCCTTACGGCTTCCGAAACCGTGTTTTCGGTCCCAGAGTACCCAGCGGAAGACCAAGTCTCTCTTTTTTAGGCGATGGTATATGTGAGGCTAACAAGTGACCAGTTCTGTTAAGGTATATTTTGATAGAAAAAGCCTCTAAGTGCGGTTTATACGATTATGTACATAAGTTTTTAATTATAAAAAACCCATGGCCGGATGTAGGAATCGAATCCGCGACTTTTTAGTTGCGAGGCGACCGTCTTACCCACTCGACCACCGATTCTAAAATTATATGACTCTATTAAATTACGTGAACTAAATCAAATCACAGACAGACTTGAAAGAGTTTGGAACCAAGTGTATGAAATAATTTGCTAATATCTGTTACATTTAGAAAGTAGAAAATAAAGATTGTACTTCACCTGCCATTATAAACTTTTGTGTATTATCAAACATTTACATATCAAAAGGCTTTTAACAAGTGTTCATACTCATTCTATCGAAATGTTGAAAATTTGGTCAAATAGTACCTACTTTCTCTGCAGATGAAAGCAATGTCACATGTTACCAGGTATCAACGAAACCAGTTTCTCGTCTGACCCCTACTTTGTATTTTGTCAATTCTCTCCGCTCCGTAATGTCGAATACCACTTTCACCGGACAACGGCACTTGCTTAACGAGTCGGTCAATCAAAATTGGCATGATCTAGCAATATGGCTACGTAAGAAGCAAGTCATTTAATAAAAGTAAAATAATAAATATACTTATCTTTTACTGTGGTATTTTCTATTCATAATCCGTTTGCATATGTAATTGCAAGTGGATTTGCAGTGGATTTTTCGTGAATTACTTTCTATTACAATATTGAAATATATTTCGGTTGCCTTTCTTCACGGGTTATCGGTCTCATAGTACCCAGCGGCTAAATCTAACGAGTGGCCAGTTCTGTTGAGGTAAATTTAGACGGAAAAGCCTCTTAACAGCGACTCCTTCGTGCTTAATTTTAACTTCATTACATATTATAAATTAAAGTTCCCCGCCGCGCTGAGTTTGTGTTTGTTCGGGCTAACCTCAGAAACTGCTGTACGGATTTTCATACGGTGTTCACCAATAGAAAGAAGGATTATCTAGGAAGGGTATAGGCTATAATTCAAGGTTCTTTCTCGTAGTCAAATTATTTTGTCAAATTGATTTGACCACAAGGAATTGTTCTTGCTTGTGGTAAAATTGTTAGCTTAGGTTAGTTTAGGTTAGGTTAGTTATCTATCTAAGAAGTTTGACTAACAGGATTTTTTTTCCTGTAGGTCAAATCAGTTTGACAAAATAATTTGACTACGAGAAAGAACTGATAATTCATCCGATATTCTACCCGAGCGAAGTTGGTCATAGGTGTAGACCACAGTAGACAGACAGACAACAAGTCTCATTTGTAATTTCAGTTCGGAAACTTTTAAAATATAATAACTTTTAAATAATTATAATGTTAATAATATAATTCTGACATATATACATACATAATAATAATAAATAAATAAATAAGATATCGCTTGTCAATCGAAGGGTCTTATTATTATTATATTTCTATTTTGACCTTAGGACTTTACATTGTTAAAATAACCGTAATTTTAAAAATATTATTACTCAGGTAAATAAACTCGGTGATTGACAAACAAAAACAAATACATAATAAACACCGTTAATTATATTAACTTAAAACTACGGATATCGAACCTCTAACTACAAATCTTTACGCCTGTCTTCCACAGGGGTAATTAGGTAATGCTAACATCACATACATATCTATTTTATTTTGGTGCGTCAGTGACCGAGTGGTCAGGACGGCTGGTATTAACAACACTGACCACGGATTCGATCCCGGATCCCGGCCATACATGTACCAATGGGTTTTTTTATAATTAAAATGCTTTACAATCGGTGCTTACAATATTAAATTTCAAAACAAGAACTTTGATTTATGTTTTCTATACCAGTTTAAACTTTGAAATTTCTGAATTACTAAACCCTCTTTTAAGCATAATAAATGTCACAAATATTAATGTATTCTCTTGCTGAATAATGCATTTGTATCAAACTTTCAAAAAGTACTCCGAAATAAATGAAATTTAGCATGTAAAGTAAACAGTTTTTATATATTTATTTCAAACATTAAGATATTTTAAGAAACTAATTGGAATATTTTTGTTTTCTATGAAGATTTTTTTTATAGTAAATATTCAAAGAATTGCGAACAGACGACAAAGTGACGTCATCATTTAGGTTAAATAGCGTTTCTGTCTCGTGGTACTACACGTTATGGTAAAAGTAGTACCACAGCCCTTACATGCCTAGGACAAATGAGTTGAGAAATGGAGCACTTTGGCTCTCTTACCTAAATGATCACGCCACTTTGTCGTCTATCGGAACTTTGAAAATGCTTTAAAACTATACCTTGGTTTAATTACTTCACATATCCGAATTATTGATATTCAAAACCCCAAATACAATATTTACCTACATATATCTATCTACATTTCCCATCACCTTTTATCCCAACATACCTCTTTCGCCTCTTTTATATTCATCATACCTTTCATACATGCTCGGCGATTGTGTGTACTTTTAATATTTCCATCGATCAATACATTTTTATATGTTCAATAAAAGTAGGTACACCTAGGTCTGCCTCTGCCAGCATTCACTTCAGCCATATAAACCTTTTTACTTAATCCTTCATCCTTCATTCTTTCAACGTGTCCAAACTAGTGTAAACTACTTTTCTTCATTTTAGTCACAACATCATATTTCACTCCGCATTCGTCTCTGACATCGTTCCGTAACATCATCTAATGACACTTTACTTACAACAAATATTTATTTAAAAACAAACGTTTGTCGATGCGAGCATGTTCTCTGAATTTTGCGGTCAACACACGAGTAGGTAAATGATGAATAAATACATTGGACATTTTAAGTCTCTCTAAAAAGCACGACGTAAGTAAATAGTGGAACTTGCTCTGCATTATATTACGTGTTATTATAAGGGTCAAAGAAAAATACTTCTCTTGAGAGAAAACCCATTCATTATGAAGGCATAACTTGGACACGATCTGGAACAAAAGTGGAACAAAACAAGATTATTGCCTAACCTAATTAGGTATTATACAGGTTGTCCCGTAAGTAGTGGACCAACGGAATGTTGGTAATAGACGGGGTCATTGTCTATAGTAATCATTAAACTTTATTGTCCTAGGCCTAGTAGTTTTAAAGTTATGATTTTTTTTAATATTTAGTTGAAATTCTCATAGTTTGTACACAAACACGTAAATTGTATTTAAAAATATTTTATATTTTCTACATTTTTTTATTTAAGGGGGTTAAGAAAACATATCTCGCAACATAAAAATTAAAAGCTAAAAATTATGCACATTTTAAATTACAAAATTTGAAATGTGAAATTTGAACGAAGCTGGTGTACAAAAAGTGTATGATAGACTGTGGAACTTTATTTTAAAAACATCTACAGTTCACACCGATTCCAAAATGGTATTTTTATGTAACTACATTACATTACTATTTTATGGATATTCAGTGAGCATTTTCTCGACGAAAATTACAATAAAACAAATATGAGAAAAACATTTCTTTATTAAAGCAATGCCTTTTCCCAACTCTTATGCACAACCAACATCTTCTAACAAAATTTTTTAAAGCTTGTACATTATGTTTTACTTCTTCAGCTACGAGGTTCAATTTTTGTCTCAATTATCTTTCAATACCTACGAGTATTAGTTGTCTCATAGACTGCTTCTTTAAAAAATAGTCCCATATAAAGTAATCCAATGGATTGAGATCAGGCAAGCGTGGTGGCAATGCAATAGTACCTCCACGTCGATTTTGGTAAAACTTGTTTAAATAGTCAGTCACTTGTCGTGAATAGTGGGCAGTAGCATCATCGTGCTGTAACCACATTCTCTTCTGTTCTGTTTAATATGGATAACTGGCTAAAATTAGACGATGTTACAGGTGTCTCTACACCGCTAGATATAAAGTTTATTGTGCGTGTTTAGATAATATGTTCTACATATTTTAATGAACCAGGGCGAAGTTTTTAATAAAAGAGAAAGAAATTCAATAACAGTTGTAAGTTTTGACCAAACCTAAATCAAATACTTCAGATAAAATTAGACATTGAAAACGAAACCTGTTTACATAACAATGAAGCGTCTATACAATATGGAGAAATTAGAAAGCAAGTAGGTATAATTGTAGGATGGTCCGACAGTTTACGAGTAGCCAGTGCCGTTGAGTACCAACAAGATGTAAAAGTATCGAGAATGAAACATACTTTACACATCGAGGCCATGTGAAAGTGCAAGCTTTCTTTAAGAGCAAAAAGAAATATTATTTTAGGCCATACCCTTCCATTTTTGTCTATGCACATCAAATAATTTAGACTTAAGAATCGCACGCTTTTGAATAGTTCGCATATATTCTAAAAAAACACACATTACCACTCTTACCACTTTAAGTTTAAGGTTAAGACGTCTGGTATTAACAAAGCAGACCACGGGTTCGATTCCGAATCCCGGTCATATATTAATGTTTGGTTTTGAATTAAAAACTTATCTACATAATCCGACAAACCACACTTAGAGGATTTTCCATCTAAATATACCTCAACAGAACTGGACACTCGTTATGTAGGTATAGCCTGACAAATGTCATCGGCTAAATGAACGAGACTTGGTCTTCCGCTGGGTACTCTGGAACCGTAACACGGTTTCGGGAGCTGTAAAGCAACCCGTGAAAAAAAAAGGTACATTAAGTGCACCAGCAAACCAGGAACCTATTCTGTTTAATATGGCAACTGATGAATTAATAACCAGACTGTTCTTAAAAAAATGGCCATCCACTATAAGTCTAGTCAAAATTTTTTCTTTGTACATTTTGAGAAAAGTTGTTGCATTTAGAAAATAATAGTAAAAACTTGTTTAACCACTTTATGCTGCGGTCATATTATGCACTTTCTCTGTCACTCCGGCTGTAATGATTGCATACAACTTGCAACGTGCCGAGTGAAATTATTCATCCTATGAATGAATAAATTATATCATCTCTGTACTCAGATTATATGAAATCGGTTCTTACTGCTTTTTATCTTTACCTTGTAGCCTGGTTTGATTTAAATCAAGTAGCATAATTGAGAAACTTAGGTATATAGACACTATTAAATGTTAAACTTAGCGGACTACAGTTTGATCTCGGCCATGTACCAATGGGTTTTTATAACATAATCCGACAAACCAGACTTAGAGGCTTTTCCATCTGAACTGGTCACTTGTTAGGTATAGCCTCATAATTACCATCGTCTATAAGAGGAAGACTCTGTCTTCTACTGGGTACCCTGGGACCGATATAACGGCTTCGGGAGCTGTAAGGTAAACCGCAAAGAAGAAAAAGGTACTTAATTTTGTTTTCTTTATCTTCACGGGTTTACTTTATGGCTCCCGGTCCGCCTAGTTATTATCTCGCTCCACCGACGCCGTTTCATTTATTTTCTAAAATCAATGTATAACTCGAAAACATACTGTGCTTTTTCTGCAAACATAGGTAATCGATGCAAACATCTTTGGATAAAATAATTAGAAATACTTTTATAACTAAGGGGCGGCAGTTAAAAGGTTGAGAAGCACTAAAAATATAAACTGCAGTTTCAATAAAATCTGTCCAGTTAATGAGCATAGAAAGATATCATAGAAAAGTTACTAAGTAAATTGTGTAAAATTTACTGTACAATTAGTTTCAGACATAAATTTCCAATTGCACTGTAATTGTTTAAATTTCAATGTTAAACAGTTTTATGGGGTATTTTGTATTCAATTTTAAACAACTGACATTTATATATTTTAGACAATATACGTATTATTGTTTGTAGGTACTAAAACTATTAACCAAAATATAAAATGTTTTAAATGTTTTTGTAATTACTTTAAAATGCCATCACATGACATTTAGGTATTAGTTAAAGTTAAATAATTTCTATATGAGACTGATATTGCTGCAGTTGATCTTTTTCAGAGTTTTCTCCACTCTCCTCTATTTCTATTCTATTTGACTTTCTCGTACAAAAGGGCATTAATATTTTCCTTCACTTCTTCCAAAACTGCGTCTTGGTCTTCCCCTCTAACCTCTCCTTCAATGATGATCTTTATAAAGTTATTGTGTCGTACCGTGTCCCCAATTTGTATTATCTTCTGTTTTTCATTGTGGAAGTAAGCATCTCTTGGACCTCACGATCGTCAATACTCCCTCGTTAGTTATTTTCTCCGTCCAGTTGATTCTTTCTTTCTTTTATTATCTCTATCTATTTATCTACGGAACCCTTATATGACCACTCTTATTGTGTCTGTGTCCGTCCGTCTGTCACAGCTTATTTTCTTCGAATCTACTGGACGAAAAAGGTCGAACTTTGGTACATTAAATATGTAGAGTTTGATGAACCAATCACGGACATATAGCGTAAATAATCGAACTACGATTTTGGGAAAAAGTGCATCATGTGACATGTCAAATGAAAGGGCTCGTTATAAGAAATACAAATATATTTTTTATATAATTTACAAATGCATAGTTTAAATTATATATATATATATATATATATATATACGAAAATTAAAAGAAAGTTTTTTTTGACCAAGTTCTCACAAAAGTTGGATTCGCCGTTGGATTTTTTTATCATTAGGTATATATGTATGTCAAGTAGATCTTAAGTTTGGTAGACTTGAATCATTCATTACTGAATCCGCGCCACCTGACATCTGCAGATATAATTTATTAGAATTCTTAAAAAGGGAAATTTCTTTATAAACAGTCATCGACGATCTTTTCTAGCTTCTAGATTATATCGGTTCGATTCCAACGTCTTGTGTTTTTTGGTAGCTTATTGAAAATTCAGAATAAAAATTATTTTATGATTTTTTAATTGGTCAAAAAAGCTGCAAAACACAAGACGTTTAATTAAAGGGTAAATGGTATAACAGAGCTTTAAAAAAATTAAGAGCTTTGTGATAGATTATGAAAGAGAAAACGGGGGTAAAGTTTAACCACCCACATTTCCTATTCAATAAAATCCATTGAAAAAATAACAGCTATTTCACTTAGATATATTGAATAAGTAACTATATGCTAAATTACAGTGACACAGGTGGATTATTTACAGAGAAATTGGGAATTCTTTATCCCAGAAAAATTATGTATACATAGGAGCTTTTTAATAAAAACCGGCCCCGACTCGTACTTGGCAGTTGTTTATGTAACAAAAGGCTGTTTTCAAACGTTTAGATGATGGCTCTACATATCCATGACAGTATAATAGGAAGGAGGTTTTACTGATTCTTAAAGAGAACTGACAACACCTCATCTCATCACCGTGATGTTCACTTCACTGGTTAGGTATAGCCTCACAAAGACTATCGGCTAAAAGAGGAAGACTTGTTCTTCCGCTGGGTACCCTGGGATCCCAAAGCATGACCTCTTATTTTTTAAATTTCCGATACTACCGATATTGATGATATACGTTTGCTCTAAAGAGTATTTTCGAAAATGATCCCAATATATTTTATAAAAATTGGTTCAGTAATTTTTTCAGGAATTCTTAAAAACTGTTTATTCTTTTATTTCAGGTAAAAAATGCCACCAAACACAGGCACCTTATTGCTAGCAGACAAAATGGTGGCCAAAACTATTGACAGTTACTCAAATTCGCACTCAACTACAGAAGGCAGCGAGAAAAATCGGGACTATGAGTAAGTATATCAAATCAACCCAATTTTTTATTAAATTGAGTTACTTACGCGTTGTGGTGAATTTCATTTGATTTCATTAATTAAACGCGTAATAAAATACAATAAAAAACAATAAATGCCAGACTAGCGTCATTAGGACCGAGACGTTCTATCTTCAGACTATTTCAGTCGCCACAGCAGTTTTACCTAAAAATTCGCTACATGCCTATTTCCCATTCCAACTAGGATTATTTGAAGTGTTAACTTTTTATATTTTTTTAACTTCACGGCAACCGCTACAGAACCGTGTTATCGGTCCCAAGGTACTCGGCAGAAGACCAAGTCTCTCTCGTTTAGCCGATGATATTTGCGAGGCTATACCTAACGAGGTCTGTTGAGGTATATTTAGATGGAAAAGCCTCTAAGTGTGGTTTGTCGGATTATGTACATATTTTTTTTATTATAAAATACCCATTGGTACATGGCCATCTTAACCACTAGGCAACCGACGCACCTTTTTATATTTCCAACTTGGATTATTGCAGCAATTCTTATCTCCGATCCATACCCCATACCGTGCTCCATATTAATTTAACGTGTAAACCTTGAAATTTCCAGATGGCAAATAGTTTGGAGGAATGTTTTGGCGTTTGTTTACCTCCATACCGCAACAATATATGGATATTACCTTATCTTCACGGGTCAAGTCAAAATATTGACTGTACTGTACAGTAAGTAAATATGAATATTTGTATCTACTATATGAGTATTGTTTGACGTTGTGGAGTTGTGGTTCAGAAATTCGGAAATCGGCTTAGGGACAAAAATAATTTATATGTATTGAATGCCTCGAAAAGCAATCATAAAAAATCATGCCAATATTAGTATAGTTTGAATTTTCTGGTCAGACAATGTAAAGTATAATTATTATATACTAGTTTTCCGCCCCGGCTTGGCTCATGGAGTACATAATTAACTTTCATCCGCTATTATGATCTTGAATTCATACAAATATAATTTTAAAAAGCTATTCAGTTTTTTCTCAATAAAAACCTTATTAAATTAAAATATTTAATTTTTATTTACATATAAGTATAGATATTAGTAGCAAACACGTCAACCTGACTGTCTGTACAATTCTTAGAACTATCAGAGAGTTATGTATTTAGGAGTAGTATTTTGTGTTTTCTTGTGTATAATTTATTGCATTTTCTAACATTACAACGCAAGCTTTTATATTATCATTTTCGGTCAAAATCTAGGCAACACAATTTGAACCAAGTGGACCGAATCAAACTTCAGTTCATACACGTAATAACCGCCTTTTGATTTAACACAGCATGCAAACTTGTGGAAATTAAACCTACTGGTGCATTGGCTAAATAGTCTGGTCAAGTACGATAAAAAACTAAGTTCATGCTTACATCTATGACTTTGGAATATGTAGCACCCAGGAATAACACCTTGCCAGATATTTTAATAGACAAACATTATCATCACTTCATATTATAAAACAACGTCTCACGCCACGTCTGTCTGTCTGTCTGTATGTGCCTTTTTTAAACAAAAACTGATAGAATAATTCACCTGGCAGGTTTGCTAGTATGAAACATGAACCTATCGTGTTTAGGAGCTGAGCATTTTCAATAGATATAAGTGAATCAAGTCGGGGTCAAAATTACCCCCAGCAAGTTTTCATGGCGTTTGCTGTCTAGGCTGCTATAACCTCGTACCTTAGGGAGCTTTCCTTCTACATCTAAACTTACAAATTTTAATTATAATATATCTTTAATTGCAATTGCTATAAATGTAGGCGTTATAAATTATTATTCGAATTTACTTAGTGTGGTGGCCCATCGCGTCGATAGATGTCGCATCGTTACTGTCTCACAATATTGAAATTGAAACCTGTATTGGCATATATACAAATTTCCAGTGACACGTGTTGGGGAGTATGCCTTTTACTCACAGTCGTTGGATTGTTGTTATAGGTATTGCCATTTCTATACTTAGCTACATTTTAATTTTTTTTTCAGCAATATTGTTCGCAATTTTGTCAGCAATGGGTATAACAGCAGGAGCACATAGACTATGGGCGCATAGAGCTTATAAGGCGAAATGGCAACTTAGAGTAATTCTAGCCGTATTACAAACGATGTCATTCCAGAATCATATCTATGAATGGGTTAGAGATCACAGGTAAAATATCATTATTACCTATTAGGTAATAGCTTTCTGCCCTCCATGTGGAGTCCATATTAACTTTCATCCCCGATTATGGATATGGTGTTCATACAAAAATCCCATAGAAAAAAGGTCTCAAATGATGCCCTTATAACGAACATCATTTAATTTATATTTATATATACCTAGATGAGAAAGGTTAAACTTTTTTCAACTCTTTTTAAGGTTCTGATCTGACCAAAGGATATTCTATAAATAACGAAAGGGTTGGTCAAAAATAATAATTTAAAACACTGTACAAAGTTATACAATGTTTTGTCTCCATCTAACATAATGAATGACAGATTTGTTAGAGGGAGACAAAACATTGGATATCTTTCTAAATCGTTTATTTGTTGATTACTAATTACCTACGTTCAGTTCAAAGATAGACAATCTGACCATATTAGGTAAATTTAATTTCCGTTGCTTGTAATTGTATATTAGGTACCATTGTAGGTATATGTTAACGAAATAGGTATGTAGGGTTTTATACAAAACTTAGCCTTTGCCCACGGTTTAAAAAAAATCTTCACGAGTTGCCTTACAGCTTCCGGGAACCGTTGCCGGCCCCAGGGTAGCCAGCGGAAGACAAAGTTTGGTGTGCTTTTTACATCATATAAAATTGGTCTCCACTAAAAGCGGAATAATTATGTCCACCCTAAATATTGGTGAAAGATTTTTTTAAATCGGATTAGTAGTTTCGGAGATTACTTTCTACATCCAAACTAACAAATTTACACACAGATGTTAAAATACATTCATAACGCCTTCTCTTCTACTGTATCAATTTATGATAAGATAGATAAACTACTTTCAAGATTAGTTTTATTTGCAATTTTGGAGGAGCTTCCGGTTAAAAAAAGACTGACTGCTCTATGTTAAGCAACTATGATGAGTCTATGTATGAATGAAGGGGAAAAAGAGATATTTTGTTATTATAATCATGGCATTGTAAAAGTAATATATCCTTAATGTTGTACAAAGTATAGCGAGATAACCAGTAACTCCTTTGAAAAACGACAAGTGGAAGAAAGCGCTGAAATGGCTATATTCTATTCTATTTTTTTGTATTATGGTTCCATCAGGGTTTTCATGATTACGCCAATGTCAAGTATTATAGACGTTATAGTATCAATTTTTTTAGAGGTTAGATGTACCTGCCGACTGGGATATGTCTTATTAATCACAACTATCACAGCGCGGACGGGATTAAACTGGATTCCCCATCATGGCATTATCACTAAGAACTAGAATCACTAAAATGGCTCGAATCAGGATTTTCTCAAAAACTTTTCTCTTATTCTTAAATATTTTACAGAGTTCATCATAAATTCACTGAAACCGATGCAGACCCACACAATGCTCGTCGTGGATTCTTCTTTTCCCATATTGGTTGGTTGATGCTTAGAAAACACAAGGATGTTTTTGAAAAGGGCGCCACTGTCGACATGTCTGACCTTGAAAAGGATCCCATAGTGATGTTCCAGAAAAAGTAAGTATATTCTACCTACTCAAAAACATTTATACCAACTATGCATTATTTCATTCTTTTCTTTACCTTGCGCTCTTTCTGAACTACTACGTGATCATAAATTCACATAATTTTTTTATTTGGTAATATTATTTTAAATTTCATTTTATAAAATTCGATGACCAAACCTAGTCAGCATGGTTTAAGTAAGTTAAACCTCATTATTCCTGTTGGCTGTAATTTTTAAGATCTGTATTTCTATAAAAAAGAGACAAAATGTTAATTCTCTTGTTAGCCAGAGACACTACAGATATTTTAGAGAAGAAGTAGGGCTACCAACAAAGCCGGAAAATTGTCTTATTGACCAATAAAGCAAAGCTCATTTTCCTGTCCCACAAACGCTAGAATTTCTCCTTTCCTTTACTGTATCAAAGTTAACGCCATTTTAAAGATTTCCCTCTAATGACGAAAAATAAACAACAAATCAAAATTAAAATGTTTCTTTTAAAATTAGACTAGGTTTGTTCAATAAATATATATTTTTTGATATATTTTATTATCATAGTATTTGATATCACAGAGTAAAGACTTCTGCGCTTTAAGGTTGGAAATTTGATATAGGTACGATTACAGGAAACCATGTCCACATTTAACGAGTTGTCCATATTATAGCGTAATTGGTAGAGCTTTGAACTCGAAACCGGGAAGTTCCAGGTTCAAAACTCACTCCTGCCAAAAATGCTAAGAATCAGATTGTTTCTCTAATCGACTTCTTATGCTTCGGAAAACATATAACGCCACCGTTTCTGTTCAATATGGATAACATGTAAAAAGTTAATACTGCTACGGTGTCTCTGGCAACACCTCATGGTATAGAGGCCGTTAAGATATGTGTTTTATAACGTAATTATTTTATAATTTTCAGAACATACTTGGTGTTGATGCCCATTTTGTGCTTTATCCTACCTTCTTACGTGCCAGTAAGACTGTGGGGTGAAGACCCTTGGAACTCCTGGTACGTCGCTTCTATATGGCGATACACTGTGTCCCTCAATCTGACATGGTTGGTCAATTCAGTTGCACATATGTATGGAAACCGGCCGTATGACGAGTAAGTTTTTTTAACTATTCAATGACTAACTGGGGAATAAAATTGCGTCCAAATTACTTCATATATGTAGGTAAATCTTACGGCCTTATGACACATATCACCCGACGATGCCTTTGATAATGTCTAGACAGACAGTGTATAGAGGTCAGTGTAAGTAAATATAAAAGCCATTCTCCATATAGGGTGGGTGGTAAAACCCATCAAAAAAATAATTGACCAACAATGGTGACAATCCTACAAAGTATGTCATATTCTGCTGAGGCCAGTTCAGGACACTACCCTACTTCACGTTTGTTCTACCTATACGGTTTTGTCGAACTTCTGTATACGTGATATTACATCTATCTATCTATCTATCATCTCGCCTTTCATCCCAAGAGGGGTAGGCAGAGACAATCGAATGCCATTTGTTACGATCCTGATATACCTCTTTCGCTTCTTTTATATTCATAATACCTTTCAAACATGCTCGACGATTGTGTGTACTTTTTATATTTACTTCGATTAAAACATTTTTTATATGTTCAATAAAAGTACACGTCCTAGATCGTCCTCTGGCAGTTTATCTAATCTAATCTAATCTAACTAATATGATATTTGTGAAAGTGTGTTTGTTTGATTGTCCCTTCTTTTAACGTAAATTCATGCAACGGATCGATTTGACTTCGATAGAGGGCCGGAGGCTACTTTTTATTCAGAGAACCTAAAATGGCATGTTATCCTGTTTCAGAAACATAATGGCGAGAGACAATGTGACTGTATCCGTTTTGGCTATGGGTGAAGGCTGGCATAATTATCATCATGTGTTCCCATGGGACTACAAGACTGGTGAATTAGGAAAATACAGTACCAATCTTTCTACTGGAATTATTGACTTATTTGCCAAAATAGGTAAGTTAATTTAGCTTATTCCATACAATTTTGGTGTCAAAAGTAAGTAAGTAGGTACTTAGTTATAAGCCTCGTGACCGTGGATGTCGGACATTGATTGATGTCATCCAGGAATTGCGACGAACAGTTTAGATAAAACACTTGATAATTTTACAAGTTATTTTAATTTAAATTTTACACTTAAGGAGATGCCTCATGGCTTTTGTCCCATACAAATTACATGTATATATGTCTTAGTTTCTAAAACATAGCTTCCGAAAGATAAATATGTTTGACACAGTATAAATTAAAAATAATATGGAAATCAGTTACACCTAAGTTTTATGAAGCCCTGAAAGTCATCAATTTCACGAGTATTTACAACCGATTTTGCGACTCTAGTTCTCTTAAAATATTTACTAATGTACCATTTTCTCGTATTTATCCTATAGATAATTTCACATAATTTATGAAAACATTAACTATAACTTGATATTTCTAATAGGTTTTGTATAATACTGGAAGAGCATATGTTAGTTTTGTGTATTTTTGCAAGAACGTTTTCTTGTGAAATCGTTCTTTCTCATGTTTCTGGTACGTGAATCTTGGATTATCCTTTGTTATTTTATCAATTATTTTTGCAGTATATATCTCTAACAACTTTTAAAAGAGATATCAACAAAATAAGCCTGAGTTAAAAGTTTACTTACCGTAAACCGTATTGAGTTTATATATGACACAGTTTCTATGAATGGGGCCGTTTGAAAAATCCCTTGATAAGACCCCGAGTTCAAAAATATCGTAAAAATTAATGCATGCCTAATTTTCTATACCAAATACAATGTTATTGCCTATTCCAATACGACAAAGTAACAAACACTGGGGTTAAACTATAGTTAAGTGTCCACATACCTACGTACTGCTTAGTAGCGACACCATGATTCAGCAAACACAAGCGATTTTTACATACATCGTCCAGCCTATAATTTCATTGCGAAAAGGAGATTTATGTAAAGGTGCCCACTCATTCGTCCAATCGCCGGCGCGTCGCCATACGGTCCACAGAAATCGACCACAGACTCGTCCAAATCTTGTAACGAACGATCCGCCATCCGTTTTCAAATAGTTGTATTTGTGGTTGATTTCGATAGCCCGAACGATCTGTCACACACACATCCACCGGTGATAGTTTGACACTTTGTTTAATTGAAACTGGTAAGTATGCCTGTGTGAGTTTACATCGCTAATGTGTGGCATGTGTTCAATCTCGATCATACGGCTGGCCGGAACGAAAATTTTCGGTTAGATACCGGTGATTATTATATCTTCAGGCTGTGCGTTGATTTTCAGTCAGTGAGCGACACGACAATTTTATATATATATATATATATATATATATATATATATGTATTTAGATATTTGAGTAGAAGTTTTGTATATTTTTTTTCCTTTTAGTAACCTACAACTTTTATAATTTATTATATCGTGAACTTATGGACCGGACCCGTCTTCTCATTTCCGAGTACATTTTATCAATGAACAACTTTTCTCACCGTCTAAGTAGAAATGTGATAAATCAATTTAGATAACAACATAAGTCTAGATTTCAAATGTCGAGTTAGGATTCGTATTAGGTTGTACGTGCACTTACACAAATTGTATCCTGAAAGGCTTGTCATTTATACATATTTGATAACGGTTCCAAGGCGAGCAAAATCCTAATAATATATGCTTTTAAATACTTAGTTACGTCAGATTCTTGACATCTTGAGCTTTGAGCTAATTCAATGTTGCCCAGACTTTAGCAGCACAAAAGATTACAACGTTGAATGTAATATATAAAAAAAAAATTTGTTTGTTTGTTTCTTTAGATTGTTTGTTCGTAATCTATAGACTCAAAAACTACTCGACCGATTTGAAAACCTATCCAAAGGGGGGGAATTGTATTCCTCATACAACGCGTACGAAGTAGCGGGCAATCAGCTAGTGTGTTCTAAAAGATATAAACGAACTGGTGGATAAAAAAAATCAAAATATTTTTTTTATTGGTCAAAAATAACAAAATAATTATTATAGCTACAAAAAATCGCAAGACGTTTAATTGAAGGGTAATGGTATAACAGGGCTTTAAAAAAATTAAGACCTTTGTGATAGATTATGAAAGAGAAAACGGGGGCAAAGTTTAACCACCCATATTTCCTATTCAATAAAACCCATTGAATAACAGCTATTTCACTTAGATATATTGAATAATTTGATTATTTACAAAGAAATAGGGAATAGTTTATCCCAGAAAATGTATGGATATAGAGCGCTTAGGTTCAAGTGTGCTTTTAGTAAAACAGTACAAAATACTAATACTAATCATGAATAAAGTACCTAAGTTATCTCTTCTAAGGAGATCTGGCGAATGTTTTATAAGCTTTTTTATAGAAAAGCTGAACGTCACTAATAGCATCCTCTTACTTTTATTTTATTTGAAGGACTCCATGATCAAACACTTCTTAAATTTTCAGGTTGGGCGTACGATTTAAAAACAGTATCACAGGAAATGATCAAGAACAGAGTGGCGAGAACTGGCGATGGAAGTCACGTAGTAGTTGGAAAACCCGTTTTGGAAGAAGAACATCATCATACAGAAAATGCTATTTGGGGTTGGGATGATAAAGATATGGATGAAGCAGACAAACAATTAGCAAATATAAGTCACAAGAAAGATGAATAAGAAACTAATTTAACAAATACGATATTAGAAGTTCCTCTTCATTTGCCGTATTTCCAAACATTGAAGTTTTGTAGAATATTTATTTATTTCAACATCAGGCGCTGCGAACATTAATCCATCTTCATAGACATATTTTTAGGCGTTTTCATGCGTTCTAACAAAACTAAGGACTAATTTATTGAGTGGTAACTAAACAGTGTTCAACGAGCGTTTAGCTAAACTATGTTTTATCACTCTCTTACAAATCGTTCGTTCTATGTTTAAACTTACCTTTTCAAACAAAGCAATTGCTTGCTTGCATGCTTTTTGTTATTTATTTACTATTATTTTCTTTGATGTTAATTTTTATTGCTATATTACATTCGATTTTTAATTTAATTACAAAACATTACGGGCCTTACACTGTCACACGGATTTGTATTAAATAAAATAATTCGTACTTATATTCTATTGCAGTTTAAGTTGTGGTTTATAGTTAGATACAATTCTTATTTATTAATTTTAAATTTAAGTATTCTAAAAATCATATAATGTATGTGATAATGTATATAAATTGTATTTAACATAATTTTAAGTAAACTGGGTATAATACACCACAAAATTATATTGTAAAGATTACTTCTATCATAGGTAGGTACTTACTAAGGACAGAGTAATGCATTTTTATTTGTCGTATAAAAATATTATACCAATGGTACAATAATATTATCTGTACACTTATGAAAATGTGTACTTTAATTTTATTTTTATAGTTTAATTTTGTTGTGGTAAATAAGTGTAATAAAAAAATTAAAGAATATTTTTTAGTATTTATTACATATTTATTACATTACATCATCGACGCATAGCTAAAACAAGACGAAGTAAGAATCAAATACTTACTAAAATAATGAAAATAAGTTTTACCTTCTTCTTCCTTCACGGGTTGCCTTAGAGCTCCCGAAACCGTGATACGGTTCCAGGGTACCCAGCGGAAGACCAAGTCTCCCTCGTTTAGCCGATAGTATTTGTGAGTGGCTAGTTCTTTATATATATTAAATAGTAGTAAGTTTTACCTTTACATCAATATCTATAATAGGCTATAACAAAGGAGACGTGTAGCTTGTAAATAACCGAATAATTTTTTCTGCCACTTTTGGCGGGGGAGGGGGAGGTAAACGTTTAGTACTAGCCCCTGTACCACTGTATTTTTCTGTCGTTTTATTGTCGCAACGGATTTTACGTTATATGATGATTATGTTAAAATACAAACTTAATAATTATAATTAATGATTGGAAACACTATGTTCCCGCAAGTTTGACGTCCTAGATCGCCTTTCCCGTTTAAAACATCACAATTAACAATTTTTCTAGAGCTCTGTCTCGCGACACAAAACGATACCAACGAAATCTAAGATAACTTATTACTGCGTCCTGGTCAGTTTAACTGGTCAAAGGGGGAAAAATTGGCGAAGGGGTAGCCCGTCTATGGCCCCTCCATTGGCTTAGTACTCTATGATAATAGGAGACCTGTAAGTCATGTACCTAGATATTATTCATCGAGAAAAACGGGAATGGGAGAGGGGCATTGCAATAGGATATATTAGCTGGAAAATTGAATGAAACTTTAACAATAACTTAGGATCTAATAATAAATTAATATTATTTACAAATATTACAATGTGTCACTGTGCGCATGGAGCACTTGACTCATAGAATTGTACCTATGATTTATTTTATACCAAGGTTTTTTTTACAGAAAAATACTTAAAATTACAAAAATTATATTACTTAGTTTCTGCAAGATCCAGCTTTTTAGTACAAGTTACTTAGTAGCAGTAAATTAAAGCTCTATCGGCAAGAGTTACGAAAAATCTCAATATATTTCAATTTTTTCATTAAAATATAATTAAGTTTAAGCTTGAAAAATAAAACACTTTTAAAGTGTATCAAGACTAGTTCCAAGTTTACAAAATAAAATTAATATTAAATGTTGGCTCAAGTTTTTTCGTGTTAGACAAAATTGTCTTAATAAAATATCCATTGTTGGCGATTTAATGAGTATTATGTTGGTACTTATATTAATTATTACAAAAATACTGATAGAAAAGTAAACTAACTATAGCTTCGTTTTTCTTTGCAGTTGGTATCTGCTAAAATATAATTAAGTCCAGAACTACCTATAACTTTTGGCGAGTAATTTATTATGAACTAGCTTCCCGCCCCTGGCTTCGTCCGTGGATATTTTAAAACAAAATAAAATATTGCCTATAGCACTCAGGCATAATATAGCTTCTAAGTGAAATAATTTGCAAAATCGGAACTGTAGTTTCATTCATTATATATTCAAACTATAATATAAGTAGGTATATTATATCAAACTATAATATTAGAATAGAAATTTGGTTTCAAAATAGAGGGATGGGGGTTAGAAATAGCCAGAATGCTACGAGAGGAATTTTGATCGATTACAACCTGATAACATTAGTAGACAAGTTCTAAAAAAATCCACGGCAGCATATTATAATGTATATCTTCTAAGAATAACACACAGTAACCATTTTCATGTTTAAAATTTTGATCACAATATAAATGAATTACTTACGATACTGTTTTAGCCGATTTGGTGCTAATTTAAAAGATTTTAAATTAAAAATAAAGAAGTAAAGTTTGGATGTAGGGGGTAATTCTCAAAATTACACCACGAATAGAAAGCTACGATATCACTGAGTAATATAGGCTAAATTTATATTTGTTCGAAAACATCCACGGCCGAAGCCGGGGGAGGAAAGCTAATATTATATAAATAAGTTGATTAATATAATTGATAGCAAATAAATCTCTTAGGTGAACTGTTAGCGCCCTTTTTACATGACTCGACCTATAGAAAGATCCAATGAGTTTGTGTAAATTGTGCATGTGCAATATCAGGCGCATTGATACGCCACACATTGGTCCGGCTCTAAGACAGGATCTAGACGGACAGTTCGTTACAAGAATTTGACGAGTTTGTGGTCGGTTTCAGTGGACCGTACGGCAACGCGCCGGTGATTGGACGAATGTGCGGCCACCTTTAATGTCGTGCTTTAAGATCGACTAGAATTACTTAAAATTAAAACTTATTAGGAGTATTTTGCAGTTGACTTTCATTAAGTTTCAATTCATCGTGTCTTCTATTTCCATAATCATTAGGATTAAAGCCATTACTATCACCTGCATAGTTGTCATTCAACCATTCTTCTGGTACTTTAACGGGCATCTCGAAACCTGCTTCCGAATATTTATCATCGTAATTATAATAATGATTGGATTCATTCTCCACGTAAACTGGTGCATGTTTTTCTTTCTTATATCCATGATTCACGTAGACAATTTTCTTCGTGTATTTATCGTTGAATGCGTTGTTTCGGAGCAAAGTGAATATAGCCCCTGTTAGTGCCATTTGGTTCAGCATTCCTACGCCGATTGTCATCATCTTTAAAGCTGGCAACATAAACGGTAGGATTGCTGCCATAATGAGCCCGGGAACAAGTAGTAACGGCACAATTGCGTAAAATCGTTTTAACGCTTTCTTTCCTGAGCCCCGTGATTCTTCTTGGTTTCCTGGAAAATACAATGTAATCAGAATAAAAAAACTGAAATAATTGCATATAACGGTATATGTGAATGTATCTGTATTTGATTATCTTAATTATTCAATCTTAACTGCTGTATTAATTACAATGTTAAAAGTGTTGAAATTTAAATGTTTTTGTATTTTGACTTGTATGATAATTAAAAGTAGGTAGCGTTTATATCTTTCGGTGTGGCTGTGTTCACATTTGGCCTATTTAACAGAACAGGTTGAATATTCACCCATTTAGAAATCTATTTAGATTTTACAAGGATTGTTCTGCTAGATGTTGCTCATTGCGTTTTCCTTCCTTGTGCATAGCGTTCTGTTTTATTCCTAATACATTTTATAAACATAGAAGAAGAATTGACAATGCAGCTAGAAATATAGCATTTTCACTGACTTTCTAAACGTGTATATGAATATGTATCTTGACTACGAAGTTCAATCGTATATATATAAATTTAAATTAACTTTCTATACGCATACCTACAAATATATCTTAATAAACATTGTACAAAGTTATACAATGTTTTGTCTTTCTCTATTAAATTTGTCATTAAATATAGATATAAATAAAGTGGTATGATTATAATACTTTTATCTTCAAGTATGTAGTTTTTATTATAATATAGCAAAAGCATCGTACAATTAAGTAATTGGAATGGTGGCTTTACTTATAATAGCTTTGATTTCTGTCTTATTGTTTTCTTGTAGATACATTTTATATAATTACTCACCAGCGCAAACATCAACACTTAAAGTTCCAGAGCGTTTTGAGTCCAATTCCAATTTATATCCAGGAACCATTGATAGCGAAAGAGATTTGTATCGTAATAGTTTAGCCGCTCCGTCTGCCAACCGGTCCCCTAGTTCATCATCTGTTGTATTCGAGAAGTTCTCCCAATCAAACCTTTCCAAATCTTTAGTCACATTCAAATCTGTATTTTTATCAATCGCGTACAAACTCAGAGCTTTTTCCGCTCGCCAAACACTGAATACCTTTATACATTTTCCGATACCTAAATGCGCTGCGCAATTGATCGCTTTCTTCTGCCATTTCACTTGATTTGTTCCACCGACTTCGTCCGTGAGTTTATCAGTTATAAATGCGAAAACACGGTTTTGTAGAACATCGTGACTGGCCGCTATAACGCAGCAACTGGCAAGTAAAAGCAGCGCGGCGATCGCACGCATAGTTAACGTTCTACTGAACGCAAACCACGTTCCGCTTGGAGCGAACCGCTGGGTAGGGACTTGAGGCTACCGACTCCTGAGATAGTAGCATTTCTAGCATATCATAGCGGATTGTTTGAAAATGTTATTCTTCTCATAATAATTTATTAGTAATTAATCCTAACGGGGCGATATGTATAGTATACATTGTATACCTCAATGTTGTTTTAACAGCATTATTTTATGAGCGTAATCTTGAAATTTATGTCATAATTTTAAAATCAAGAAATAGTGTCGGATGTAATTAAAGGCTAAAAATTTACATTCAGTTATAAAGTAACAGTTTGAACCTAGACAAGTGTGGTCTTTGTCACCAGTATTTGGCTACAAGTAGAAACCCCACTTTCACAGACATCTTCTAGAGATTTGAAGCTAATTGTGAAAAGTATTGTCTTGTTATCGGTCTCAGGGTATCCAGCGAAATACCAGTCTTCCTTTTTCAGCCGATAGCATTTGTGAGGATATACCTAACGAGTGGCCACTTCGGCTGAGGTATATTTAGATGGAAAAGCCTCTTCTTGTCATACTTCAATGTTTCATAACATCGTCACTTTTTGTGCACTCTTTTGTATTTCAAGCATTAATCAAAAATGGCAATTTTCGGATCCTCCAAGATAGGAATTTAAATTTTAGGTAAACAAGGTTATTCAGACGGTATATTGAATTGATTAAGGAACAAGTTTTGTATGCAGTCATGTATTTTACTTTCTTCCGTGAATGCACAAGGTGCGGCGTGGACCGGTTTCATTGCTCGATATTATAAAAGAAAACAAAAAAGATCACGGGAAAGTGCGTCCACAGGTCGCAAATATCTTCACTCGTCAGAATTGAAACTGGAATCTGTGTCGGTAAATTACCGTTAAATATCTAAACGAGGTGATAAAACAATTTGATGGGTCTGAGAAGACTAAATCTACTCTTGATTGTAACAAGTTTAGTCTAAGTTTTGCTGTTGTAATTTCTGCCTTCGTAACTAAGTATCTCGTGGTAGCAGTGTCGTCCGCATTTAACCAGTAGGGTGGAAATCACGTTATGGAAATATGGCAACCACATTTATCTTCTTAATTTAAAAAAAATGTGGACGCCGCCCGTAAAGTCGATTAGAAAGGACGAGAAGAAAAACCTTTTTATATCAAATAAGGATTGAGCCTGCGGCAGAGCGAGTATATGTGGTTTCAACAGTAGTTTCAGGAATTCTATATACTCTGTAAGTAAGTATATAGTTATACACTTTTCTGTCTTCCTTAAACAAACATTGTATAACTATGTTCTTATTGTGGGGTAAATGTCACATAAACTTAAAAAAAAAAGTTCAGTATTGTGACAGAATTCCATCTATCGGGTTTGCCGCCACACGTAATACAAACAAACTGGTATTTATCAATTGTACTGGACCTGAAAAAATGAAAATGAAAAAACTTTTGGGTTCATGAGCAAACTCGAACTTAATGACATCCGATTAAAAAAGTTTACTTCGCATTTAACATAAAGGTTTATTTCTGAACAAGCTATTTAAGGGGAGGAACGAATAATTTTGGTTGATTGCTGAACTGAAATTCCCGAATTCTACGAATGCTATGAAGATACAATTTGGCCATCGAAAACTAGAGGATTTTATCTAGTATTGTGTAGGATGAAAACATGATTGGTGAAAATTTTCTCGATAACTTAAATTTTTGAAATCACCTCTTCAAAAACACCTTTTTAGTCATACGATCATACTCTAAAGGGATTTACGTGTAAATTTTATACGAATCTATAGGTAATTTCAGTACCTAGTATTGATTAAGAAGATTTTTCCCTGCATGTGATCGTTTTTTAATAAATTATTTATTTGTAATGTACCGCTACGTCATTTATACCGAGAAGCGACACATTATGCCCTTCTCACTTCTGCAGCAAGAACGGACAAAGCGCCGTCGTTTTCTTGCATGACGTGATCGTTGCGCTCGAACCACTCATGGGCCCGAACCACGAGTTTAGGGCGTGGCTTACGATTAAAAATTTCTGAGTCGTTCCTCGTCTTAAGTTTAATAAAACAGAATAATACTTAACCACATAATTTATTTTTAGTAGCTCTCCGCCACGGTTTTGTCCGTGACATATTGATGTCAACTAACATAGCCATATATATGGACAATAAATATTCTTTTTTTTTATAAAACCAAAGAGCAGATTTTAAATCAACGTATGTAAAATAATACTTCGTCTCTGAAAAAGGTTCTTGCTTGCTTGATTTGTTATTTAAAAACAAGTTTCGTCGTGTCGTTACAGAGTTCCTGTGGCCACCTTTCGGCTCCATCATCAGAACAGCAGAGCTTTAGGTTTTTCAAGTACTCTCTCCCAATATTCCAGTGCCTATATTGATGCAGTAAGTATTTTTTTTTACCCGTTATGTAATAATGAGGCAAATCAGAGACAATTTTCTCAGGATTCATTTTTATTGAAAAGTGCATTATCTTATGCGAATGCAATAAACTTTCACAGTTAAATACGAAGAAAATTATAGTACAAGATACATGAGAACTTTATGATAATTGTAATACTTATGCATAATTTAAAGCTTATTGTAGGCTTTGGTCTAATTAATCAAGGTATGGTTTTTATTCGTAATTTCTCAAGAGAAAATAACATTGCTTAGTTGTATTTGAGAAAGTTGGAATCTATACTAATATTATAAAGAGGTACTTATGTAGGGGGTAATTTCTGAAATTACTGATCTGATTCTGAAAATCATTTTACTAATAGAAAACTACATTATCCCTTAGCGCTATATGCTATATTTTATTCTAGTACTATATATTTGGATACAACAGAGCCGAAACCGTGTTATCGGTCCCAGACCAGATCAGACCAATTCTCTCTCTAGCCGATGGTATTTGTGAAGCTATATATAGTGTATATAGTGGCCAGTAGACGTGTGGTTTGTAGGATTATGTATTAGAAAACTATTGAAAGTTGTTGTTGGCTAAGTAAAATATTTGAACGGCTCCATCCCATTTTTTCCGAAATAAAATTTCTGTAACGACCTTCATCTAAAACAGTTTAGCCTAAAGTTTCTTCAAGTTTATAAAATTCTTTGAATCCTTGAGAGTGCCCTTTGTCACGAAAACAAAACAAGTAATTTCACCTATAATATTAGAGGTTTACTCAGAATCCTGCCATTTCTGAGTACCTACAAAATTTAATCCACATCTAAACAGAATTTATGACATGATTGAGTTAATTAGCTAACTATTCAATTTAAACATATATAATCAATCTATCTATCATCACGCCATTTATCCCAAGAGGGGTAGACAGATACAATATGCCATTTGTTACGATCTTGACATAACCTCTTTCGCTTCTTTTATATTCATCATAACTTTCATACATGCTCGGTGATTATGTGTACTTTTAATATTTCCATCGACCAACACATTTTTGATATGTTCAATAAAAGTAGACCGAGCATTTCCTTTCACTTTAGCCATATAAACCTTTTTGTCAATTTCTTATCCTTCATTCTTCCAATGTGTCCAAACCAGCATAAACTACTTTTCTTCATTTTAGTCACAACATCATTTTTCACCCCGCATTCTTCTCTAATGACATCGTTCCGGATGCGGTCAATACGCTTTATATCACACATTCTAGTAAAGACCTCATTTCCACTACATTTATCTTAATTTCATGCTTCTTATTCCATACCCAAGTCTCGCTTCCATAATTAAGTGATGGAATAAAAAAAAATGTTTAAGTTTTTTTGAAATATAGTAAGAAGTTAAATGACAAAAGCGATACCCTTATAATATCTTTTTGTCCATCCGTCAGTCTGTATATCAAATGCTTATAACTCAGCCATCCTTCCATCCATCTTATAACAATTTACTCAAGCAATTCACAGAAACCAAACAATATAGTATAAATTAAAAAGCGCTCATTAAAATACAGACATGCATGCGTGATACCTATATGTGAAAATAATGAATTCCAAAAATAAAATGGTGCCATCGGCCAGGAAATCCAATACAATGTCATATTAGCATATACACTTGCAAGGGACACGAAGAACCGATCGACAAATTTCACCGACTTACGTGCTTTGACTACTACAACTGCTTCCTCTAATTAGATGGTGGTTTAAAATTTCTTTTGCAATTCTGTTCTGTAATTAACGTTGCGTTTACTTAACCATTAACTATCCTTCCTTTTAGAAAATCAAAGGAAGTACAAATAAAGTGTCATACAAATATGTTGATATTTTTAATTGATTTGCTTGATGTCGTGATTCAATGTAATTATCTTTTTTCGAGTATAATTATTTAACAAAAAGTTGTTAGTGATTGATTTACACTTTTCCTTGTTCCTTTTTAATGTGGAGTTTTTAATTAAATATAGCCTTTGTCACTCATGGATATCGTAGCTTTCTATTGGTGAAATATTTTTTAGAATCGGTTCAGTAGGTAGTTATAATTAACTTAATATTACTATAGATGAAAATTAGTTCTTTGATGGCAAAATACTAACACAAATAACTCTTCATTTTCATTATTATTTCAATAGCTTCTCTGTAGAAAGTATATGAACTAACATAAGTAATACATATGGTCAAGCCTTAATTCCCTCAGGTTAGGCAGAGTCACTACAATCCTGGTACACCTCTTTCTACTAAAAATAATTTACACCTATCTTTTCATGAATTCTCTTAGTTTTCGAACGCTTTCCCTTTTTCAAAATATCACCGATTTATACAAGACAAATGCATAATTTGCTGCTTCTTTATCTCTATCACTTCTTAAACCACTTTAGGTCCAAATATCAGATATTATACTGTAAATAACCACTGAAGAAACGAGCAGTTTATGTACCTGGGTCAGAATTTATAAAAATCATTCACGTAAATCAATCAAGTAAAAATGGCATAAACGTTTGTTTGTAATTTATTTTAGTGACCTTGGCAATATAGAATTTCCAATCTAAATTATATTTTATTTAACAGCTTCTAACATCGTCTACCGAAAATATAATTGTTTAATTATTATTCATATAAATTTGAGAAACAGCTGTCTTAATTTTTTCGTAATTAATTTATTTTACAACTTTTATATGTATAATTTCCTGTTCTTTATTGAAATAAATTAACAATTTCATTATTATATTTCAGAAAGCATTTCTCGCAGGTGTTTTGAACAATTATTGCCATCATATTAATCTGATGCTTATTAAATTCGTGAAAGCAAGGTCAATAAGTCACAAAAGGACTAAAATAGTATACCAAAGAAGGTTACACAAAAACCTCTCTTAGAAATGTACAATTTTCCTGAAAGAGTTTCCGCTTTATTCGAAAACGCACTTTCGCTGGCGAATTTCTATAGATAAATATCAATATCCTTTGGACCTGAGAGCCTTTAATGATTCAACATTAGTCCTTAAATGGTTGCCGATAACTAGAACATCACTTAAACACCTAAGTCACGTTTCCGATGCTTTCTTTTGCCGTCAGGATGTTTGGTCTCGCCGACCATTGTTTGAACCTGGCACTTTAAATCCTGTACATTCATCAAAAATACAATCAGTCATATTCAGGCGATCGACTAGTTCATACATCATTAAACACTTAAGACAAAATGTGCTGTAAATTTGGTGTGTTATCCTTAATTTATTTGACAATTTTTATTGCTGTTGTTAAGTGCGAGAATGGGAATGATAGCTTTTTAGATGCTTTGACAAAAGGTGAGTGACTATTTACTACAATATTTTAGCATCTAAGTAATTCAGAAAATAAATGTTTTAGGAGTAAACAATGAAAATCTAAGGTTTTAAGTAAAAGGATTTATCCTTAAAAAGCTTTTTAACCCTCTAAAATATTCTAAGTGTATGATTTAGATAATACTTTTACTTAAGTTTTTCTCTCAAACATTTTTGCTTTGTGTATTTTTTATTAAAATTCGCTCTTAGATTATATTTATTATATTGCTACTCCAATATGTATTTAAATATAAATTTTGTTATTAAGTGTACAACTTAAAATATTTTAATTGAAAATTCTGAATTGTGACTCGTGAATGGCTATAGAAATATTTTCAAGTTCTATTTGAAAAATTATCTTTGTTGTCAAGTCCAGTAATTTCAAAAATTTCAACTTTGTGATAATTTAGTCAGATTTTTTGGTAAATATAGATTACGACGTACCTTGCTCGTGACAATGTTCACATTTATCGAGTTCACAAAATATTTAAGCTAGGTAGAGAGCACCACATCTTTTGATCCATATATTATCTTAGTTCATCCACACATTCATTTTATTCATTCTATTTCATTCATTTTATTTTCAAAATTGCTGTTAAATGATCATTTTTAACTTACCTACCAATGATAGAGCATTCCTTGTAAATGTTTTAATAACAGTCAAACCGCATCCAAATCCGTTCAGATGGCTCTCGAGATTAGTGCAGTCATACAGACAGTCAGACGCTCGCAAGTGGACACCCTTGTTACTACTACATTTCTACTACCAAAATATTTCCGGCATAAAAAGTAGCGAATTGTGCAAAAGAATCATGTCAATACGTTACTCTGTTTTTCACATCACATTTATAATTTATACTAATAATATAGCTGAAGAAGTTGTTTGTTTGAACGCGCTTGTCTCTGGAACTACCAGTTGGATTTGAAAATTTATTTTTGCATTTGATAGCCCAATTCTTAAGGAAGGTAACAGGCTATATAACATTACGCTACGACCCATATAAACGGAGCAATAACCATTAACACGGGTGCAACAGCAATATTTGATATAGGAATACAGAGAACACGAAACTAGTATTACTAAAGGATTTATCTTTTATCTACTTAAAATTTCAGATCAAACAGTCGGCCGTACGTTTGGTCATAATGCCCTGAAGAGACTTTCCTTCATATTTTTACCTGTAATGTTCACACTGGGTGTTATATCAACATTATTGCTGGCGCTGGCTGTCATATCTGTGAAGAATCTGGCTATTGGAGTTATCTTACTTATTGTTGCTGTTAGTCAGGTATGGAGATTTTTGAAATATATTTATGTCAAGCTAATATGGCTAGTCTAGTATATATGAATATATGGGTGTTATATCAATCAATATTAGGTATTAACAACTCTACTCGTACTAGTATTTTTGAAACCAATAAAGTTGTAACAAACAATTACATTTATGTTGGTGTAATTTAGGTAGGTACCTGCCTTTTTTAATTTGCTATCGTGCTATCATAATGCGATTTTTTTTTCGCAAAAATCATTTGATTGTCTCTGCTTACCCCTCTAGGGATAAAATGCGTGATGATAGATAGATAAATAGATAGATTGATATATCAGGCAATGGGTTTTTATAATAAAAAATATATGTATGTACATTATCCGACAAAACCCGTGAAGATTTTTTTATATATTAACATATAGTATATGTATTATTAGCTATTATATATTTTCTAAAGTAACTATTTTCCAAACAAACTTACATCCGATTGAATAACAATATTATACTCGAAGAAGAAAATTTTTTTTTTTTTTCTTCACGGGTTGCCTTACAGCTCCCGAAACCGTGTTACGGTTCCAGGGTACCCAGCGGAAGATCTAGTCTCCCTCGTTTAGCCGATGGTATTTGTGAGGCTATATCTAACGAGTGGCTAGTTCTGTTGAGATTATATTTAGATGGAAAAGCCTCTAAGTGTGGTTTGTCGGATTATGTACATAAGTTTTTAATAAAAAAACCCATTGGTACATGGCCGGGATCCGGGATCGAACTCGGGGTCTGCCTAGTTAATACCAGACGTCTTAACCACTCGGCCACCGACGCACTTTTTTGCATGTTTTAATACACAATATTTGCTTTCGTTCCAGGCTGCATCAAGATTATTCTTCGCTGCATCTAACTCATCTCCATACGTTCTACATCCTAGGGCGGAATTTTTACCATCACCATCTTTTCCAGCACCGTGGGCGGCCGCGCCTGCTCCTTTATTAACTTCTTGGGCAAGATCTGATAATGAAGCTACTATATCCGATTAATTTATAGATTATTGTTTAGATATAAAATAACATAGGGTTACCAGCGGTAAAGTGACCATATTTCTCCAAAGATTTTTCAAATGGTAACACAGAAAAAAAACCGTTTTTAAGAGCCCTATATCCATAATTTGTATGGGGATAAACAGTTCCCAATTTCTCTGTGAATAATCCACCTGTATCACTGTAATTTAGCATATAGATACTTATTCAATATATCTAAGTGAAAAAGCTGTATTTTTTCAATGGGTTTTATTGAATAGGAAATATGTGTGTTAATTTTTGCCCCCATTTCTCTTTTATAATCTATCACAAAGCCTTCAATTTTATACATCGCATTTTATTTGTAGCTTATTGAAAATTAAAATATCATAAACTAATTATTATTTCGAATTTTCAATAACCTACAAAATAACGCTATGTATATATATATATATATATATATATATAATCATTTATTTTACCACCCATATTCCATATTCAATAAAACCAATTGAAAAAATAACGACTATTTTACTTACATATATTGAATAAGTAACTTTATGCTAAATTACAGTAACACAGGTGGATTATTTACAGAGAAATTGGTAATAGTTTATCCCTATACAAAATATATCCTAAAAAACGACATGTTAAATCTAATTAGAACTTTATGAAGTTCACATAAAGTTCAAAATTAATTTAGAAAATTATGCAGAAGTACAGACAAAGATTAATTGGAACAAAACCAAACCCATGGTGAATTAATATTTGATTGAACCCATTCTTTATGTTTTCAGATTGGTTTCAATCGATGAAATAAAATGCATTTAATAGGATATTGAGTAGTTTTAAGTTATTTATTTATGAATAAAGACGAATATTACAAACAGTTATTCTGTTTTAATACCAAAAATGCAATTTTTAACCCTTTTTCCACTTTTTGACTGCTTTCAATGTCACTTTCGTCATCACGGATTGTCCCACGCAATAAGTAGTAAGTATCAATTATTTTATTGACGTTTTACGTGCCGGTAAAATACCAACCTACATTTTTACTAAGACTCCGCTGTCCGTCCGTCTGTCTGTCCGTCTGTCACCAGGCTTTATCTCATGAAATCTCGTGATAGTTAAACAGTTGAAATTTTCACAGATGATGTATTTCTGTTGCCGCTATAACAACAAATACTAAAAAACAGGCCGTTCGGTAGACTTCGTGCGCGAGTCCGACTCGCACTTGGCCGGTTTTTTAAACTTGGAGTGATTGAAATTATGGAAAATTAATTAACATACCTTCACACCTGTTTCCTACAGGGGTGGACAGAGAGTATGAAACGCCACTTCTCTTGTTTTTTACATATTTATCTTGCTTCATCCACATCCATACATCGTTTCATACATCCACGTCTATTTTTAGTATCACGTATTAGAAATTTTTAGGGTTCCGTACCCAAAGGGTGTAAACGGAAACCTTATTACTAAGGCTCCGCTGACTGTCCGTGCGCCCGTCTGTCTGTTACAGGGCTGTATCTTATGAACCGTAATAGCACAGGTAATAGGTTGACATTTGAAATTTTCACAAAGTATGATTTACTATGGTCGCTATAACAACAAATAATAAATATACGGTAATCATTTGAAGGGGTCCCTATACAAGAAACGTGTTTTATTCGGCGTTTTGAACCGGCCAAGTGTGAGTTGGACTCGCGCTAATTTGTTCCTGCGCCATATAGAGCCGTCAAACTTGGTTTGACCCTAAGGTATGCTCTAAAGCATACTATGAGTCTACGGAACGCACATGGTCGGCTTTTTTTACGAACATCAGACGAACATATTTATATTTGTTTCGTCATTCTTTCATCACACAGCATTCCTTTTTAAATTATATATACAAAACTATTATTCACTTCACACTTTTACGCACTCAACATAATTGGTTTTTTATTTTATTTTTAGGTTTTAAAAGCAATGGATTTAGAATAAATACAATATACACTAGCTTAATCTACCCCTATAATACGCTAACGGCATATTCCATAGCCAATTTTATTAGAGATATATAACATTTTCTAGTAGCAATAAAAACCGCAAGTGTTATTATTTTTATTGCCAACCTATATAATTATGTTGTATACTTGTATATTAGTGGTGAAGAGAGAATATTGTGCGTGTTTATCGCGAGAGTACTATACGCTCTGTTTCATGTAAGAAATTATTGGAAACAAATATTTCTTTGCTATGTTTGCATTGCTTATGGGCAACAAAAACTTCATCTGAAATAATTGGCCAAGTTGCGAGTACGCCTTGTGTGCTGAGGATTCCATGCCATTTCTTCGGTCAGAACTTACCTACTAGTCCCTATTTTTTTTTTAAATTTCGTATATTTTCTTTAATATAATTTAAACTATGCATTTTAATTTTTTTTAACATCTACCTTTTATTAGAATAAAATAATAAAAAAAAAAAATAAAAACGTTAATTTTTTAAGTTTGGTTTTTAAAATGACCGGGGTTCGATTTCCGAGTACTGTACGAGTTTTGTAAATTTATGAATTCAGTTTTTCTTATCTCTAAAATCGACGACATGGTTCCTTAGAACACATTAGTTTCGGAGGTCGCCATACTGACCCATCTCGGTGTTAAGCGCTATATTTTAATGACCTATACTAACAAAAGTAATATTTACTTAAATTTTGTCAGCAAGTGTTCGCAAATTATCACTTGTGTACCTACGTATAAAAGGAAAGTTAATTTGTGTTTACGGTTTTAACGACTTAACGGAAAATTTTGCTTCGCTTTAGTATACATAATGATTCAAATTAAAACTTGTTTAAAGTTTAACCAAGATTCTGACGTAACTGTTATTAAATTGTTTAAATAAAATTTTGAACTAAAGTAGAAAGCTGAACTTACGACCTTAGTTTTCTTTGTAATATTCTATTACTTATTATTGAAACTATGATCAAAAAATGATTTGAATTTTAAAGCAGTCAAAAATTACTAAACCTAACCATAAAAAATATATATGCTTTTTTTTAATTAACCGACTTCAAAAAAAGGAATCTTATTATATTTTTTTTATGTATGTTCCCCAACTGGAGAAATTTTATAGGCACACTTGAAGCGATTTGGGTATTTTTTTTAAAGTGACTTGTGCATTTGCTTTCGGAAAGCACAATTTACAGTGCATAATTTTTGAAGTTGGTACACTTTTTTTAAAAGGCAATTATCAATTGTATTGTTATCATTAACATTTTTACTATTCTTACTAATATTATAAATGCGAAAGTGTGTTTGTTTGTTTACGCCAATAAAGATTTTATTTATTTATTTACAACGGCTCAACGTGTTTTTTTTGCACAGCGATAGTTTGGAGCCTGGGAGTGACAATTTTATCCCCGAAATCCTTTGGGATTTGCTTGCTCTTGGTGGTTCAGGGCAAGGTTGAGGGTACTCGGGCGCGCGGATGATCTCGATCCTATGAGATTGACTGACCAAGTGTGGGCGCACTGAAGGACAGCTGTCAGGGAGAAATGGCGACATTATATTATCAAGCGCACACCAAACGCTAAAGTGACGACCACGACCACCGCTCAGCCAAGAGTGAAACGAATGAGAAGAAGATAAGAAGGTATAGATTGGTTGGACAGAAAAATATTAAGTTTTGAAGTATATAACAACATAAATCGAAAAATTATTTCCTCACAATTTAGTTAGATTGGTTTTTTAATTAAAGGAACATATTTTACTTAAATTTTTATGCGTAAAATCAAAGATATAATTATATTGAATGAAATATTCTAATAATTTTTTTAACCGTCGGAAGAAGGGGTTTGTGACTATTATGAACTAAATAATATTGGAAAATTTTGTTATAAAAATAAAAAGGTACAAGAAAATGTAAGTAATCTTTATTGAGACGAGCTTAGTAAAGTCTTAAAGAAAATAATTATTTCGCAGAAGCTCTTAAGACTGAAACACCATTGAAAAGGTTTTTAACATAATTAAAGACTTTTACTTTTATTTTCAGTTATTTCAACAGCAATTTCGCCACAACTTTTCTGTCATTTCGAGTAGAAAATTATCAAAGTTTCGAATAATTAGTAAGTAGGGTATCTACCAAATAATAATTACTACGTAATAGATGTCGCACTGCTTTGATCTATTATTTAGTCTATGCCCAAACTTCAAAGTTAATTTATGCTGCACCTACTTGCAAAGCTCATTATTTACAACATAAATAGCCGTAGTTTCCAAAACGAGCCTTGCTTTTGCATTTTGGAAACTATGGCTATTTAGAACTGGCTCAATCCAATTTAAAATAATAACTATCAACTGTGTGGTAAGGAAATGTTGTATAAATAAACTCACGACATTGACCACCGCCCTTTAAGGATCATATGGCTTTGATTTGTATGGGATAAACTATTCCCAAATTTATCTGTAAATAATCCACTGCTAAATGAAATGGCCTTTATTTTTTCAATTGGTTTTATTGAATAGGAAATATGGGTTGTAAAATAAAGGATTATTTTGACTTTTTTTCTCGTCCAAAATCTATCAAGCTCTTAAATTTTTTTCAGCGCTAAACCCTTCAATTATAATGCCTCGCCTTTTTTGTAGCTTATTGAAAATTCAAATTCTTATTTACAGAGTAATTGGGAATATTTTATTAAAGCTGTCAAACCAAAAACTCTAACATTAATAAATGCAGATTTATATAAGTTTAGTTACAAAGTGTAGGTGTGTGATACATTTAACATTTCCTCCACTTGCATAATGAATACTAATTTATGGTCGACGTGTTTTAAACGGTGAATACTACTAAAAATGCTAAACTCGTGCAACAAAGGCATTTTTATTCATTTTTTTTTTTGTTGTAGATAAAGAGTGTTATTTCTCGCGTTTGAAAAATGTTCATGGGCGAAACCCGAGACGGAAAGCTAAGGTAAATCACTTATCCAACAGTAAAAAAGTTTTCAAATAAACTCCCAAATCAACGTTCCTTAAATCCACTTCATACAATATTATAAATGCGAAAGTAACTATCTGTCAGTAACGCTTAGCTGAAACACTGAACCGATTTTGATGAAAGTCGATAACGAGAAAGCTGGGAACGGAAGGACAGAAGGTATTTTTTTAAA
Organism: Nemapogon koenigi; assembly: GCA_963924495.1. Classification (NCBI taxonomy): domain Eukaryota; kingdom Metazoa; phylum Arthropoda; class Insecta; order Lepidoptera; family Tineidae; genus Nemapogon; species Nemapogon koenigi. Next base: position 2,964,646 of record OZ004637.1, read on the forward strand.
CCCACCCCTAAGGGGATAATAATAGGCGATAAAAGTTAGTACGGGCCCCACATATTCTAACTATTGTTAACATATTCATATACCTACCTAATGTTATAAAATAATGGATGTAGGCTCTAATTATTCTTTTGCACACTGTTAAAAGAGATAATGTAATGAAGCCACAGGCTCGCGTTTTAAAATTACCATAGCACTATTAATATCTAGAGAAAGCATTATATAACAGTTTAGTAAAAATAGAGAGGGGCATTTGGAAACTGGTATTCAAATTATTATGTTAATCGATCTCGATCTACGTTCCTTAAGCGAAAATAATCCAATTGATAACATGAGAGTAGGAATACCATGCGTTAGTTAAAAATAGGATCAAATTTATCTTATAAATAATTAATAATAATATTATCAAGGACTGTAGAGTGATAGAGGATAAGAAATCCTTCGGGATAAATTCTTTTCTCACATCTAAAAACTTTCCACAGGCAAAACCGGGCAAATGATAATAATAAAAACAATGAGAAAAATTGGTAGGAACTGCAGACAAAGGAACTTTTGCAGTCACACATATGAATTTTTTATTTAAAATAACCATTAATAGGTGCCCTAATCTGTGCTAACCCTCTAATTTAAAAATACTAATGTCTGTTGGCTGAGTTGTTAGGTTGTTAGTTATTTTTTTTATTTTTTTTTATTTTGGATTTAGGCTGGATACAAGTCCATTTGCCTCTGTTCACATTTCACATATCACAATATTTGTTTAGCTCTAGTAGTTTAGATGTTTTGAACTCAGATGTTGCCTTCTATTAATTTTACCCATTTTTATTCCATTTGAAGCAAAATTAATAATTATTCTTTAAATATAATTATAAAAATACTTCTTTTATATAATACTTTTTTGGAAGTTTTGCTAGTTTCGAATGGGCTATCACAGGAAATATATTTACGAGTGAAACCGCGGACAAAAGCTACTATTGTTATACATTATGAATAATGTTGTAGGGGCTACAATATAGACGATTTGAGTTCCGGCTACGGCAACACCTATTCGGAACACCGGACATTTCTACAGTATATTATACTCTTTGCATTTCTATACTCTGTGGCTTGACTGACACTATCTGTCACTTTCTTTGGATGGCAGTTTATATTTCTTATTTTTAGTCCTAGCTAAGGTTTTTAGTTTATAAGTCCTCAGGATTTATAAAAATTCAAAATTAAATTAAAAATATAAAAACTCAACCAAAAATAAAATAGGTATAAAAATACGTTTATCTTATTTTTAATATATTTTTAATTAAAGTTTAATTAAAAATTAATCCAATTTAAAATAATAACTATCAACTATGTGCTAATGAAATGTTGTATAAATAAACTCACCTTTCCAGGATTAACTAAGATTTCCCATATTTTTGACAGATACAAGATGACCTTGACCACCGCCCCTTAAAAATATATGACTATGTATTCTGTATCTTTTTCTTCTTCTTCAGCGTGTATCCTACCACTGCTGGACGTAGGCCTTCTAAGCATTGCGCCACTTCTGTCTATCCTCTCTCTTCACGATGTCGTCACTCCATCTCGCTGGTATTCTGCCGACACTTCTATGGCCCTTTCTAGGTGTTCTGTACACTGACCAACTTTTGCCTGCAACTGAGATCGCATTCGCTTCGTTTAAAATATAGCGTTATTATATAAAAATCACAAGAAATTTTGGTCACTTCATTTCGTAGTATGAAAAGTGAATGGAAAGGAAATACTTAGAAAATGTGGACGTAGATAAACAAGTAGGTAAGCTTCTCTAAAATCAAGTTCAAGATTTATAATGCCTGAACCTATTTTTACAACTTTATAGTACCAGTCCCTCACTAACACATTAGCTTAGAGATTAGTTATTTCTACTTACAAATCAAACTTCATTCAAAACATTCATAATCTTCCAACTAACCTAACTAATATTATAAATGCAAAAATATTTGTTTGTTTGTTCGTTTGTTCTTTCCCTTCGTCCGCCATCGTCACTGATGTTTCGTAACCGGTTTCGACATAAGTAATTTGGTTTTTCATCTAAAACAGTGCAATTGATCGATGTGATTTTCGTGCACAGAAATAGTTGGAGGGTGATATATGCTACTTTTGATCCCGGAAATCCTTCACCATATTGTAACATTTCAAAAAATTCTAATGGCGAAACCGGAGCGGAAAGCTACCCTTTATGATTATGGAAATAGGCGTGAAAGTACATAATGTAATCAATAATTTAATTTATACTAAAGTTCATGTTCATAGATCATTGCATAACTTATGAATAATTCAGTTATTATATAAAACTGATTTAAAAATATTTGAATGAGTTATGGGGTTTTAACATACTATCTCTACACTTATGTCATTATTTATTTTTATTTGTTTTTAAATGTTTTAATGGGCAGGTTTAAGTTTCTCTATATTCCATGTTATTATTTATTATTTATGATTTCATTTCTCTCACGATAATTTGAGTAAGTGCATTAGTAGAAGTTGAAAAAGAAGACTTGGGTATGGAATATAAGAAGCATGAAAGAAAAATAAATGCAGTGGAAATGCTGTCTTTACGTAGAACGTGTGATATAAAGCGTAATGATCGCATCCGGAACGATGTCATTAGAGAAGAATGCGGAGTGAAAGATGATGTTGTGACTAAAATGAAGAAAAGTAGTTTACGCTGGTTTGGACACGTTGAAAGAATGAAGGATGAAAAATTGACTAAAAAGGTTTATATGGCTGAAGTGAAAGGCTGGCAAAATTTGCTGGCAGAGGACGACCTAGATGTACTTTTATTGAACATATAAAAAATATATTGATCGATGGGAATATTAAAAGTATATATAATCGCCGAACATGTATGAAAGGTATGATGAATATAAAAGAAGCGAAAGAGATACATCAGAATCGTAACAAATGACATTCGATTGTCTCTGACGACCCCTCTTGGGATGAAAGTCGTGATGACAGATAGATAGATAGAAGTATGTATAGTAACTATTCAAATTAATTTTATTTGATTAAGAAGTATGCAAAATGAGTAAATACACTTGGGTACTTGGTTGTACAGACAGATGAAAAGACAAACGAAAGATTCCATGATAATAAACAAATTCACAAAACAAACAAAATCTCGTTAGCAATTCAAAAGGATTCCTGCGCAAACATCTCTTTTCTCCACAAACATTTTTCAAGCGTCTCTTTGAAGTATAGTTCTGTTGAGGTATATTTACATGGAAAAGCCTCTAAGTGTGGTTTATCGGATAATGTACATAAGTTTTTAATTTAAAAACCCATTGGTACATGGCCGGGATCCATGTACATACCCATCTTAACAGACGTCTTAACCACTCGGCCACCGACGCACATTGTTAGGTACATTCGAACAATTGTTGAATGTAAGGTTTTACATCCAGGAACATTAATGTGCTTATTTTTAACAATTTTGCGAAATAATATTGTCTATAGATGTAGACGGTTGGCCCATTACATCATTACAAGAAGTAAGCCATTCTCGGCGAGGTTCTCAATCTGCTTTTCTTTCAGGGTAAAAGTTGATTAAAAGGAAACCAGTATTTACAAAGCAGTACGGCCTCATATAGAAAAAGTACTTCTGTTTATAATATTTCTTCATTAAAAGCACCTTCTATAGAAAAAATAACCTAATAGAAAAAACGAGCGAGCTTTACAGTAGTCGCAAATGATGTGTAACATCTGACATCTCACCTTGGTAATAAGCAACATTAACATTATATCCTGAAAACATTAACACTTTATACACAACACTGTAGGTTAAGCGCACAGCTGATGCGTTCTTCTTCTCTATTTCCTTTTCTCTTTCTCGTCACACACACGAACACACTGTTGGCTGACAGTACCAACCGCGAAAAATGGGTTGGTACCATCTGACGGCCAACTCTACCACCGCGCACGCTCATTGGTCAAATCAAATAGCGCGCGCTTTCCAGGAGGAAAATACATCCGAGAGGAAATATGTTACACATTAAAAAACAAGAGCGGGATGTTATGGATTTTCATAGTAATTTACTGCTATAGAGCAGTAAAGTAGTGCTTTCTGATCACTAGGTATATTGACAAGTAATGTGGAAATTACAGTGTAGCTGAAAGAAAAAGTATTTTCCGAGCAGGTGTAGTATAAAAGATATCTCTAGTTTAACTAGGACAAACCTGCGGGAATTTTCATGTCGTAATTCGTTATGCTCGTTGAGAGGCAAGCAGTAGAAACTGTTGTTTCTCACAACACAATTTACTAAGCTGTATATCGTCACTCGGCAGCACTTTTACAAACGAGAGTTCATTGAAAATATTGTTTATATTGGCAACTTTTCGCTTATTATAATAAGTCTAAGTACTCGCTCTGATCCCTGAAATTTTTGGGACCTATTCTGGATACACTTTGGGACGGACAGACAGACAGTCAAAAATTCAAAAGAATAATTTATGCATCAGTACCTATCGTGTAAATGGATGGCACTTAGATAAGTATTTGATTATTTTTTAAAGCACAGACAGGCTAAAATGAAGAAAAGTAGTTCACGTTAGTTTGGACACATTGAAAGAATGAAGAATGAAAGATTGACTAAAAAGGTTTATATGGCTGAAGTTAAAGGAAATTCTAGCAGAGGACGACTTAGGTTTACTTTTATTGAAGACATAAAAAAAATATTGATCGATGGCAATATTAAAAGTAAACACAATCGCCGAGCATATATGAAAGGTATGATGAATATAAAGGAAGCGAAAGAGGTATATCAGGATGGTAGCAAATGGCATTCGATTGTGTCTGCCTACCCTTCTTGGGATAGATAGATTATTTATTTATACCAAATGTAAAGATGTTACACATTGAAGTACATACATACATGTATATGCTCACGAGTAAATTTCCTTTAGGGTAAGCAGAGACCAAAGATATAAACATATATTGAAATACTACTCATAACATAGCGTTTGTAATTACGCCGCCAGTTAAATGTGAACGAACATTTATTATATACCCCTAAGTGGATTGCAAATTACTATGATAAGGTATTCCATAATCCTTACTTATCAATTTACTCGAGTAGTTTGAATTCCATATTGAATTATTGCATTGACACCCTTTACATGCTTCGAATAAACAAGTATTAGAACAAACACATATAGATAAGTTATTAGAAAATATCCACATGAAAATAATCATAGATTTAGGAACGTATTTGGCCTATTTCCACTTCGGTCTTTGACTTTGTAAATTTTTCAATATATTTTTCATTTTCGTTATTATAACAAGGATTATTTGACAAGTTTTCCGCCCCCGCCTATAATAGCCTATATTACTCAGGTATAACTATTTTTGAATCGGTTCAGTAGTTTGAGAGATGTAGGAACATCCAAACTTACAAACCTTACCTCTTTATAATATTAATATATATACAGACTCTTCCTATTTTTATTTAATTTGGTAAATACGAAAGATAGCAAATATCTCAATAGTTGGCAAGTTGTAGAAAGTAACCTAGAAAGTAATAAGTCGTTACATAAGGACTTTTCTTAAAAAATGAAATCACATGAACTTTTGAATTTTTAAGAAAAACCCTTGACCAAAAAACAAAGTGCCAATTTTAATTTCAAATAAAAAGAGGTGAAATTCACAAAGAAAAGTATGTAGTAGTCTCTTAGTTCTCTAGTAAGGTAGGTTGTCATAAAGTCCCCAGTTAAAACAAACATATCCCACTTAGCCGAGCTTAGATATTCGTATTTTTGAAATCACAGAAAGACATTAAATATCATTTACAAATGCCGGTAGACTACTAAGCTCCATAAGATCGATTCAGCTCGTGTGTAGAAATTGTTAATTTCCCTCAGAGAAAGCTTATCGTTTAGTTTCTCCTTCTAGGACTAGCTTTAAGGTGCTTGAAGTCTATAACGGCAGGTCAAAAGATCAATTTACTGTACATTGAACCTGTTCATTCCAGACTGTTAGATTCTAAACTATTGGGCTACTTGCCATTTTATAACCAATACATTATTTTAATATATAAGTTATACCAATTGTATACCATTGTATACCAATACAATATTTGATGACGCCATTACATCAAAGTTACTGTTCAGATAAGAGTTTTCTGCAAAGAGTTTGCACTGCAAAGTCTTTGAGGTTATCTTGCAAAAAGGTTGCATTGCATGTCTGAATAGGTTGTTATTCAAAAAGGTTGACTAAAAACATGTGCCAAACATACATTATGCTGCGGAAGAACGCAAGTTTGTGCTTTATAAAAAGGTAAATTGGATGGTATCCGTACTTACTTTTGACACTGTATGTGATCAGACAGTGCCAGAATCCTACATAACTTCGACAACAACGAATCACAACAACATCATAACAAACGATCAACAACGGCAATGGAGTCTGTTTCACAAGGGGAGTTCCTTTTTACTTTTTATCATTTTCTAAGCAAGTTCTTTTGGAACCTAAAGGGCTGGCTCGTGATGATGGCAAAAGGCTCGATGGAATGACTTTTGCGCCTTGGAAGAGGGGGCGACCGTTGGTATGGGACGCAACATCCATGGAAACATGCACATTGCACATCCATAGAAATACTGCACCCGTGGGGACTCAGCGCATGACACCTCTATAAAGAAATCACCAAAAGATTGGACACGTCTCAGCCCACGACCAAAGAGCTGGCTCATATTTAGCTCAAAGAATCAGTATCGCCATCCAACGTGCTGGCTAGCCTTATGGGCACTCTTCCAGAAGGCAGGGACCTTGATGATTTTTTATTTAAAGGTTTATTTGTATATATGGATGTCTAAGATTTTGTATGACGATGCGTGGCCCAAATATATATTTAATTGTATTTTTATAGCAAGTTCTTAACTTCCCCCACTTTAACCCAGTTTCACTTCTATGTGGACTGGTATATTTGCCCCAATTTTGTTTCACTGGGCTACACTTTCGCGACGCAGCCGTCGGTATGCTAACAGCCTATTTTTCTTCACCCAAAATTAACAAAATAATAATATCTCACACGAGTAAACTAGGTAGACATAGAATGTTTGCGTTAGGTCATTTGATATGCTCCAATATCCAACATACACGATCCGTATTGAACTAATTATCTACATCAACGTGTATCTTAAGTTTAGTATCAATATTTATTAACTAGCCGATCGTATCTAACTAGAAACATTATTCTTAGTAATAAGTGTAAAGTATACCGTTTGAACCCAATATCTGGATTAATAGCAAATACATAACAGATCATAAACTGTAGTATACAGTCATGAGTGAGTTGGTGAGGAATAATTGGTCCCATTTTTTTATCACAGAAATTGGTTCTGTAAACGTAGGAAAGTGTACCAGCCAGGTCTCCACAGCGGAAACTGTATAGCCGAGAAAAGTAAGAGTTGAAACACCAAAAGTGCATTTGGAGGTGTTAAACCGCTACCAGATCAAACTGTCGCGATTCAAACATTTCCAGAGCCCAAAACTGTGAAAGAGCTAAGACGTTTCCTTGGTATGTATAATTTTTATCATCGCTTCATACCTCGTTCAGCTGAGTTACAAGCACCCCTAAACGATCTTCTTAAGGGCTCTGTGAAAAACAATCAAACTATTAAATTTGATGACATATGCAAACGGGCTTTCGAAGACTGCAAAAGAGGTCTCTGCAATGCTGCAACTCTGGCCCATCCTGACAGCAGCGCTAAGCTTGCTCTTGTCACTGACGCGTCTAGTACTGCCATAGGTGGAGTTTTACAGCAGTTTAAAAATGGATTTTGGCAGCCTTTAGCATTCTTTTCACGTAAGCTTTCTCCATCGCAGATTAAGTATAGCCCTTACGATCGTGAATTGCTTGCTATATACAAATCAATTCAATACTTCCGGCATATGTTAGAGGCTCAGGTTTTTACAGTTTTTACAGACCATAAACCTATCTCATTTGTGTTTCAAGCAAATAGAGACAAATTTTCACCCAGACAATTCCGTTACCTCGACTATATTTCCCAGTTTACATCAGACATTCAACATATTTCGGGAAAGGATAATGTAGTCGCAGATACCCTTTCCAGGATTGAAGAGTTGACCTCCAAGGCCATTGACTATGATGTGCTAGTTATTATTATGTAGTATTGAACTAATTATCTACATCAACGTGTATCTTAAGTTTAGTATCAATATTTATTAACTAGCCGATCGTATCTAACTAGAAACATTATTCTAAGTAATAAGTGTAAAGTATACCGTTTGAACCCAATATCTGGATTAATAGCAAATACATAACAGATCATAAACTGTAGTATACAGTCATGAGTGAGTTGGTGAGGAATAATTGGTCCCATTTTTTTATCACAGAAATTGGTTCATTCGTTTTTCAGAAAATTTAAAAAAACTGAGTTTAATAGTAATTTTTTCTTACTATGTACCAATTTTGACGATTTATTTTTTTAAGGATATAATAATTTCTCGACATTATTTCACAGACATATTATGATGAAAATAGTATCAGTAGTTTTTCATAAATTCAGTAATTTTTCTCTGTTTACGGCTGAACATTATATCAAACAAAAGCCTTAGCAACGGTTGCTATTGACACGAAGTTGTCAATTTTCGTATCAACGGTGGTCTAGCGGTGAAACGTAGGTATAAGGTGCAGCGCAGGATGCACAATAATGCACATGGTTCAAATCCCATCCACAGCGGTATTTTTTTTATTATCCATAATTATTTTTTTAGTTGCGTTATTATTTGTCTCTCAGGGAAGCAAAATCACTTAAAAGAGAAAAATAAACCTTTTAAAAAAGTGTACTGATTTCAAAAAATTGCACTGAAAAGTAAGAAATAATAAATATTTCGTCATAGAATTTGAAGACGGTTCGTGCCAAATTAGGATACAAAATTAAGTAAACATCTGCAGATAAAGATCTGTTAAGTATTATCTATGTTTGTATGTACTGATGATCGTAGGTTCCTAATGAATTGTCTAGATTAGTGAATTTGGGTACTAAGTTGTTTCTAATTTAGCACCAACCGTCTTCAATTTCCACGACGAAATATTTATTATTTCTTACTTTTCAGTGCTTTTTGAAGGCGGTATACTTTTTTTTATATTACCTAATGTCAGATTCGAAAAATTATTTTTGCGTTAAATATTCCTATTGAGGAACTTTAGCATCACGTTACAACCCAAATGAGCTCAGTAGTAACTATGAACTTCAATCAATCAAAAAAGCCTGTCTTATATATTAATTAATAACTAATTTGGTGTTAGAACAAAATTAAATACGAAAGGCAGCAAATATCTCAATAGTTAGCAAATTGTATAAAGTAACCTAGAAAGTAATAAGTCGTTACATAATATGTCCAGTATTTAAAAATTTACGAGCAAATCTTTCATCACGCCTTGTATCCCAAGAGGGGTAGGCAGAGACAATATAATGCCATTTGCTACGGTCCTGCCTGACATACCTCTTTCGCTTCTTTTATATTCATCATACTTTCACACATGCTCTGCGATTGTGTGTACTTTTAATATTGCCATCGATCAATACACTTTTATATGTTCAATAAAAGTACACCTAGGTCGCCCTTATGCCAGCATTTCCTTTCACTTCAGCCATATAAACCTTTTTAGTCAATATTTCATCCTTCATTCTTTCAACGTGTCCAAACCAGCGTAAACTACTTTTTCCTCTTTTTACTCACAACATAATCTTTCACTCCGCATTCTTCTCCAATTTTACATCACACATTTTACGTAAAGACCGCATTTCAACGTTTATTTTTATACTCGGAAAGTACATATTTACTAGGTACATCAAAAACGGGGCAGAAAGTACATAATTGCTACAAATATGCGGGAAGAAAATTCATATGAATACGTAATAGATTTTGACAATGTGCTGTTCTATCAGAAGGTTCTAAAAAGTAAAAAATTAAATTGCTCACTAGTTGGTAATCGGCCACTTTCTTCCCTTTTTGAACAAATAATCTACTATTTCATGCACAAAATCTCGTTTTCTACTATACTCCACTCATACTATAAAAAATCATATTCACTTCACATCAAAATTACAACACGGTTGTAAATTATAATTATCAACTTTTACATATTTACAATAACTATGAATAACAGATCGTTATCGTGACATAACACTATAACAACCGCTATTTAACAACGGAATAAATATCTTTTTTTCGTTGGTTTCGAGTTTTATTTATATCGAGTGAAAGTTAAACTATATTTAGACATCGTGCTAGAAATAACATGTAATTGGTGTTCGCGAAAAAGAAGAAAAAAATATGTTTCTAATTTAAGAAGTGCGTTATAAAATGGGGACAAAGAAAAAATATGAAATAAGACTACAGATTATTAGGTTTTTTCTGCAAGTGTTTGCTGAATACATAATTGAATAATTACAGATTTAATTAAATATTTTCTTAAAAACTTTCTTGTAAACCGCCTTATTAACGGTAAAAAGTAAACTCGAAAACTACTGGACCGATTTGAAAAAATATTTCGCTATTATAAAGCCATGTTTTATAAAAAGAAAGTAAGATAGGTACCTATTACCTATATCAATATGTGTATTATTATTTATTAATTTGTTTTATTATCTATATGTTGCGTCGGTAGCCGAGTGGTTAAGACGTTTGGTATTAACTAGGCAGTTCACGGGTTCGATCCCGCGGATCCCGGCCATATACCAATGGATTTTTTATAATTAAAAAGTTATGTACATAATACCAAATACAAACCACACTTAGAGGCTTTTCCATCTAAATATACCTAAACAGAACTGTCTACTCGTTAGGTATAGCCTCACAAATACCATCGGTTACACGAGGGGGACTTGGTCTTCCGCTGGGTACCTTGGAACCGTAAAACGGTAACCCGTGAAGATTTTTTTTTATTATTTTGCATTTCTAACATTTCCAGAGGCGAAAATCTAATATAATTTTCCTTAAAGAAAATAAGGTTGCGCCTGCATCAAAGGAATATTCTTTGTATGTCTTTTAATATCATTCCTTGAAACTCGAGTCAAAGCTAAACAACATTTTCTGCACTTCTATGAAAATTACTTTTATTAAGTTCAGAGAAATGTTTATCAAATTCTCATTAATACGATTAACATGTGGACATTGTTACCACACCGGAAAGTAGGTAAATGTGCGGCTTTTTTTCTTAAACAATAAATCTGAAAATTACAGTCACATACTGTTTTTTTACGTAAATGAGTATAGTTTGTAGTAACATTGATATATAAAATTACTGAAATAAATACAATATTATCAAGTTTAAATACCAGTTTGTGAACATAACACCATCAAAACTCTAAAGACTACCACCGGAGACATTCTCGAGACACAAACCACTATCCCAGTACAAACCAGTTCATTATTGAACCGAGTACAGTGCGGTGGCTTGGACGCTTCGTAATTTCACCACAATGAACGCTTCAGCAACAGTTTTACTAATCGTATCATTTCTTTCAATTATTAAATTAAGCTACCAATTAAAAACGCCGTTAGAAACTCCGTTAAGACATGAAGAATTGGATTCTAAAAGACTGGAAATTTATAATGGTGTATATTTAAGGTTTCCTCGTGCTAATACCAATGTGACGGATAAATTGTTTTCTATTGACATCGATTTTAACAAGGATGCTGAAGAAGGTAAGCTAAATAAGTTTTTTTTTATTCAGGAATTTCTAGATAATCTGATAATTTGAATAAAAATTTTAATCAATTAACAAATTTACAATTTTCCATCACAGTGAGGCAAGAAAAGCGGTGTTTTAACTTTGTACCTCTACATATAACTTTTTTTTTAAATCTGTTAATTTATCTGGCACTTCAAAAAGCACTCATTGCAAATTAAATTTTTCATTACAAAAATCGTATTATTAACTAATTCTAAATAAAGTTAGAATAGATCAATTTTATTATTATATCGCCACGGCAATGTGTTAGTGTTCACTGGTTATTTATATAAAAAATACGAATATCTAATTAACTGGGTGCAATAATGACACGTATTTAAAATTACAGATAGGTAATGTAAACATTTAGCAAGGCCCATTTTAATCAAAACGTTGCAAGCCAATTGAGCCAATTTTCTAAAACAATCTATCTATCTATCTATTATCACGCCTTTTATCCTAAGAGGGGTAGGCAGAGACAATCAAATGACCTTTTTTTCTAAAACAAAATAATTGCGGTTTACACAAAGCTATCTTCGTTTTTTTTTTAAACCACAGTGGACATTTAGAATGTATCATAGCCGTATCAAGTGATTAATTCTGCCCCACGTAAAGAGAGAGTTTCTGAATGACAATTGGACTAACTCTACCTTTTTTATATTATCATGAGTTGCCCTTACAGCTCCCGAAACCGTGTTATCAGTCCCAGTGTACCCAGCGGCAGACCAAGTCTTCCTCCTTTAGCCGATGGTATTTGTGCGGATTATGTATAATGTAAACAAGAAGTTTAAGAAACAAGTGGAGTGGCCTAACTTTCATCCCCTATTATACTCCCTTAGAGGGTTGATTTCAAAAAGTAGCATAATTATGTCCTTTCCTAGGGTCCAAGCTTACTGCTTATAAAATTTAATTAAAATCGGTTCAGTGGTTTAGTCGTGAAAGCGGAACAAACAGACAGACAGAGTTACTTTTGCATTTATTAGTATGGATTATTGACGGAGTTTAAACTCGGCCACGCACCGATGCACCGGCACTCTAGCTATAAAACTGACCTATATAAACTGTGAAAATAAACGGCTTGATTTCGTTTCACATTTCAATATAAAATTAGGTGAAAATGCTACTTGATGAGCCTATTTCTCTCTGTATGTGTTTAATTATTAGTTTAGATTAGGTATATACGTATGTTATTGTTACCCGTTGAATTTTTCTAAAACTCTTGGTGGGAATAATTTAAATAATAAAAAAACTTATTTATTTTTATTATTTTATTATTCTTATCTTGTGTATGTCGTTTTTTAATATTCTTATTTTGTGTATGTCTTGTTTTAAATTCTCCTTATAAATAAATAAATAAATAAATAAAATGGTTAACTTACAGTTATTTTCACACATTTGTGAAAGAGACCCTAAGATTATGATAATTTATCTAAAGAATCTAGGATAGCACGATTTTCTTGCGTTATCGTATCGCAATCGTGTCGTGCAGTTTCTTTAATCCGACCGTTGCTATCGGAACCGACAAAGTACTGTCAGATATCAATCATAAATACCTAGAATGAAAGTCGTGCCCACTAGACTACGACAGCTAAAAACAATATAATCCTAAGTTAGGATTCCTAACTAATACCTATTAGAATTGCGAAAATGTGTTTGTTTGTTTTTATTTCACGTATATCATATGCATAGTTGGAGGGTCGTAAAGTGACATAGCTACTTTTTATCCCGGAAATCCTTTGGAATAATCTTATGTCACTTTCCATATTTACCACAGGCGAAGCCGAGCGGAGCTACCTAGTATATGTTATATTTTATGAAATATTCGTGATAAAACCAGACTTGTTTCGTTCCGCTTTTATTCATATACCTACGTCCATAATATGTTTGCCATACCTCTATACTTTTTCTTTGCAGTCATTCACGGTAACACACTCAATTTGTTATGAAAGGAGGTTTTATAGTTTATTTTGTTAGATATAATTTGATTGACTTTTAAGGGTCTTTGGCAGTCGGCCATCTTACTTCTATCAAAAATATGGCAAATCTCAATTAATCCTTTATTATTTAGGGTTTTAAATAGGCGTAGTTTTTAAAACAAACAGATTTATTTTTGCGTTTTATAAACTATGGCTATTTAGAAGTCTTAATAATGAAAATATGACTTAATCCAATTTAAAATAATAACAATTAACAATTTGAGTTGAAAATGTTGTATAAATAAACTCATATTTCTAGGATTAATTGAGATTTGCCATATTTTTGACAGATTGCGTTTTATAAACTATGGCTATTTAGAAGTCTTAATAATGAAAATATGACTTAATCCAATTTAAAATAATAACAATCAACAATTTGAGTTGAAAATGTTGTATAAATAGACTCTTTCTAGGATTAATTGAGATTTGCCATATTTTTGACAGACATAAGATGGCCGACAGTCACGGACCCTTAAAAATACTTTTTTTGATTTGTTGACATTGTCACTGTAAATGAATATGTCGAAGAAAATATATGTTACATAATATGAATTAATCGTTCAGTATTTTATAGCTTAAATTCTAAAATATCCATCCATACGGGAAGTACCTATACTAGAGATATCTGTGTTCACACAGTTGATATTATATCACCTAGACTAAATAATTTATATCACGATTTTTATTTTTACCAGTATTTCAATAATGGGGGTAGGGGGTACTTTAAATGGGTTTGAATTATTGCTTACTAACGACAAACAACAACTTAATATTTCTGTCCTACAAAAATAATTCTTATTTTCTATGTAAGTAGATACCTCCTTAGTTATTTGAAGATAACAAAAGATCAAGTTTTATCACAATAATGAAAATAGAAACAGAAAATGTAGACGTAAACAATACGGTTACGGTTACGGTTCAAATACTCATTTTAGTAGCCTACTTACTTACTTAATTTCTACGGCTTTACACTCCGTAAATAATAGAGGAAAACATAAAGTTCTCTTTGAGTTTGGTAATAAAACTTTAAAAAAAATATACTGAAAATTAATCGCTTTTGACAATTTTTTTTTTTTTACACCTGGAACAACTGAACTATGAGATGGAACAAACGGTATTATAAGTGAAATTTTTGGATTTTACTTTTGACTGTACTTCATATAATCTCCTTATGATCCAACCAATTGAAGTACCTACCCAGGTGCAATGCATAAAAGCATAACATTCCTTATGCTCCAACCAGTTAGAGAACGCACTGAATTATTTCAGATTCCATAATCTACATATCATATAAATTGCAAAGTATCAGGGGCCAAATTACTGTCAAGAACTCCATACCAATACTCCAAATAATTTTGGACTACGAAACTTTCTCTCAGAAATAAATTAAGATTTTTTATACAAACAAAATATAATTTAAACTACGTGGGTGTTTCAAGATCTTGGCATATAGAAGTTTTAATGTCGCCTATCTCAATAGAATAAACTTAATTCACACACTTTTCTACCAGAAAAAGACTGCTTAGCATGAATTGTAACTGTTGCTTTCATTAAGCGACCGTAAGCATAATAAGCATTATAAGAACATTGTAGCATGTGAAAGTTTATAAATTAAAATGCACGCGCATATGAGCTAATTTATTCAGTGTGGGATCTAAGAAAGTGGATGAACTCTGCAATTTATAGAGCGTGTCTAGACCGGCACCGTGAGTGACATTATGTTGCTGTACCTCAATGTTGTTCGATATTGAAAGCCGGCTTGATAATGTAAAGATCGTAAATTATGCCTTGCATAGAGTAGCCAGATTATGTGGTGATGTTACCACTATTATATCTATCTATTCTATCAATAATCACGCCTTTCATCCCAAGAGGGGTAGACAGAGACAATCGAATGCCATTTGTTACGATCCTGACATACCTCTTTCGCTTATTTTATAGTCATCATACCTTTCATACATGCTCGGCGATTGTATGTACTTTTAATAATTCCATCGATTTTTTATATGTTCAATAAAAGTACACCTAGGTCGTCCTCTACCAGCATTTACTTTCACTTCAGCCATATAAACCTTTTTAGTCAATCTTTCATCCTTCATTCTTTCAACGTGTCCACTGCAAATTGCGTATTAGTAAACTACTATTCTTCATTTTAGTCACAACATCATTTTTCACTCCGCATTTTTCTCTAATAATGTGGTATGAGTCTTTATTTAGCTAGTTTCATATAAATAAGGCGTAAAATGTTTGCACTCTGGCAATATTTTCTCAAATTGCATTATTTAATAGTTAGTATAATATTATACCTATCTAGTATAAGACAAAATTATAAAATACATTAGATAGAAAAATAATTAATACTGAACCCTTCGAGATAGAAACATCTAACAATAAAATTAAAAATATTTTTAATTTTTATGGGAAAAAAATTTTCATAAATTCAGTATTAGCAACAGACGAAAGAAAGAAAAAGAAAATGCCCTGAATTATCTGGTGAGAACAACTAACCATTGTAACAGATTTTTAAAGAATTTCTTGTCTCTTTCCAGGACGCAGCAAAAACAAGAAGCTGATGCAGAGAATACTTCCACTCTTCATTATGCCGTTCCTTCTTCAATCTGCAATAGTTCCTATGTTTCTGAGCATGCTGAAATTCATGCTCATGAAATCTTTGATGGTGGGAAAACTGGCACTATTCCTCATAATAATCAACGCATTTAAAAATCATAATTCATTCAAAGGCAGACAAGAGGCAGAAATGGCAGATATCCATTATGGATACCACGGAAATGGTATGGAGGAATATGGTGCATACATTAACTAAGCCTACCTAGAGAGAGAAATTTTACTTCGATTGACTTTGAACGTAGATTTCTAAAGCAATACAACTTGTATCGCGCTAATTTGTGTATCAAACTAGATAGTTTTATTTTAAACAAGCTTCTGTCCGCGGTTTTACCCGCGTGGAAATAGATCCAAAAAGAAATAATCCCGTGGCTGTCATTAGCCCCTCACCCGCCCGCTTTCGCGGTATATAAAATAGCCTATGTCATTCTCTGACCCCTTATCTACCACTATGCAAAAAATCATGTCGATTCTGTGAAAAACAAAAACAAATCTATCCCACGGGAACCATACATTTTTCCGGAATTAAATTCTGTGCCAAATTTCATCTAGATCAGTCAACCGCTTTGCCGTGATTCAGTAACAAAACATCCACACATACATCCATACAAACTTTCGCGTTTATAATATTAGTGGGATTGTTAAATGTTGCATTATTTGTTTGTATTATTTTGATTTTTTATTTTTATTTATTTATTTATTTATTATAAATAGCCCAACAACACCTACGTCCACACATATGCATTGTATATTTTTATGACTTAGTAGACGCAGTGTCAATTATAGGGCTATTAACATTTTTATAACAACAACACAACAACTAAATAGTTATTTATTAATACTAATTTTTGTTCGGATAGTCAAATGCGATAAGGATAAGGTTTTAAAAATACCTACCTGCTAAATAAAGACATAATAGGGCATTAAACAAAATATTATTCTATTTAGTCCGTCATTTAGATTATCAAAAAATATTGGACACGTATTTTTTCTTTTGTCAATCAAACAAAAAATTACAGAGATAAAGCGCGTCAAAGTTTGGGAGTGGGGGCTGGCGACGTCACGCCTTGCTAGTAAGGCGTGACGTCACGCGGAACTTTAGCGGGCTATATCTTCATCATTTTTTATTCAACTGACAAAAGAAAAAATACGTGTCCAATATTTTCTGATAATCTAACTGACGGACTAATTACAATGTTTTAGTCATCATGCCTATTGTAAGGTATAAATACCGTGATGATACTAAGGTCGTTTGTATCATCAAAAACTATTCTGCCATTTCTGAGCTTATTCTGGACAAAGATTCAAACAGACATGAAAAAATATTGTTATAATTTAAGAAATCATCACACACGTAATAGAGTACCTACCTGTATCTTGCAAAATTTAAATGTCGGTTATTCCTCTATGGGAGCGAAAAGTACTTATTTGTTCTATATATTATTTCTCAACTGTTTTTTTTTTCGGTATCAAATAATGTTTGATACACCATTTTGAAGATTATTTTTCTCTAATAACGAAAAATAAACAAACAAATCAAAATTAAATGTTTCTTTTAAAATTAGACTAATTATTTTGCAAAAGACGCCATTTGTTGCGAAGTATTCGCACGGGTCATCTAGCTAACTTATATTTGTTATGTACCTATTTATGGTGTCATATAACACAGGTTGCCGAAAATACTCAGTTAATGAATTATGAATTACAAAATTGAAACCAAATTGTCTTATAATTAAGTTATAAATTGGTTGTAATATTTTGTAATATAATAATTAGATTATTATAGTCATGTAGTTATTATTTAATGTTTTCATTTACAACAAAGTTTTGAATATCTTATCAAAATTAGCAAAGTTATTTAAATTAATTTAGCTCATAATCAATAATATTAATAAGTATCAAATTGCCAATAGGTATTAACTTGTGTCCTCTTGCCAGAACATTTATATTTTGTTATTGCTTAAGTTACTTTTAAGTTTATTTTATTGTAAACTAATTTAAAATTATTTATTGAAATTAGAAACTCTAAGATTATGTAATAATGACAGAGCTTTCCAGTAGCATATAAATAATGTTAATTATTTATTTATTTGTACGCGAGTATTACGCAACTAGTCATATAGGACATCATATGTTTTTTTTTTCTCAAAAAGAACTTGTTTTCTTCTTTAGATCATTTAGACTTATTCCGGTGTCTTTTTTTTAATAAAAAATAAAATATCGTTGAGATATTACTATTATATTTTATTTTGACCTATTTCTCCTTGAGTAGTTCAAGAGCACGATCTAAGGAATTTGCAGACTTGTAAATGTGAATGTCGCCTTCAAACCTAAGTCATTACAAATATTCTGAAACATCTAACAGTTTCACAAAATATTTTCTGAAAACGTCAAATCCTTAGATGTAGTACCTAGTTTTTTTGCTAAAATTATATTTAAATAATCGTATATTGATATTATGAGTGCTGGTTGTATCTGCCGAAATCTCTCCGTCCACTTGGCTCCCCTCGTTTGGATCCCCTGGGGGATCCATCTGGATTTTTTTTCCAAACAGATCCCCTGGGAGATCCATGTGGCTTTATAGTCCACACTGATCCCCTGATCAAAGACATATTTAAAGATTATTGTTGGAATAAATTAAATAACTAAGACATCAAAAATACTTTTAAGTAATTAAATATGGTAAAGATTTAGATTATCAAATCCTGAGCTTTTCGTGTTTAAAAATAAAATATTAAGGTTTCCAGCTCTTCGGCGGCCACTGCCGCGGCACCGCTCGCTCCGCTCGCTCGCCTCGCGCCTTGTTTTTACACCATCTGAACCACGCTCGTCGCTGCGCTCCTCGTTAATGCCTCTATAAACGACAGCATACGGTCTCTATCCACGGCATCTGTTCCAGACGTTTCAGGGCCGACTGGAATTTCAAGAGACGATGGAAGGAGACCGGACGGTATGTCATTGATACCTTCACACCTAAATTGTTAATAAAAATAAATTCCAGTATACCGTTGAAAAGACCAACAAAATTGTTTAAATAAGTTATTATTTCTATTTGTCTTTTGATGTCGCGGTTACTAAATATTCTAGACCCGCTGGCCTCATAAAAGACATCACTTGGTCAGTATTGTCATCGCGTGTAAATATTATTTTGATAATGATTTCATAGGTCAAGATATTAGTCAAATTGGTGGTTATGAGTTTTTTATTCACTCCGTATTTCGCTAGTGTTGACCATAATTCCGTAATTTAATTAATCAAATCAAACAAAGTTTACCATATCGAAGTCAATTTAAAAGAGGCTCGATGAATGATATTACATAAATCGCTGAACAATCGAACGCTAATGGATTTACGATTGAAATGTATTGAGTGTTGATTCATTCCACTGTAAGGTGTAACAGAGGTCGCACTAATCTTGTTTAGACGTTAAAAATAAATAGTTTAAATTATTAAATGCATTTGCTACCCTAGTTGGACGTTAATACAATTTAATCTGTGCTTAGTTTTAAGTGAAAGTGTATCAGAGCGAGGTCAGTGAAATCATTGTCGCATACAACCATTGCAACATTACATCACGGTTTGAAAATTTTATTAGTTTTATGAATGATTATATGTCATGTCATGGCGACCAACGCACCCGTCTCGTCGTGACATGATGGGGAATTCAGTTTAATCCCGTCCGCGCATCACGGTCGGCGGGAACATTTTACCTACTAATGGGCATTGTTACTGTGTGTGACGTCTATAAATTTAATAATACATGACATTGGCTAAATCATCAAAACCCTGATGGAGCCATATTAAAAAATAGAATAGAATAGTTTTATGAATTTTAAAATATAATTTTTCGCTATAAGGTAGATAATATCATAATCAGTCGGCCATCTTACTAAATATGCGTTCTGGACAAAAATGTATTAGCTAATTCGTACTTCAACTAAGTTTACAGAACAGATTGATGACTAAAGAGTTTAAAATTAATATACTGACATTACTGAAACAAGTTTGTTCTAAATCCATACCCTAAGCTTCATCCCGTATACTCCGCCCCGATGACGGCTTAAACGTTGTCTAACGGTAAGTATCTCTATTTTGAGTCAGGTAAGTACATACACTAGAAAAATGTTCAATGAATATGATATAGCAGATTTCAGAAAAAATAATTTTCTAAAATATTGTGTATCCACATATTATTATGTTCAATTAGAAAATCGGATCAGTAAAGTACAGATGTAAAGTTATTGCTTGTCAGCAAACACATTAAGCGTCGTAAATATGAGCGGTTTATAATACAGAAAAGACATTTATGAAAACGAGAACAAAGATAAGCGTTTTTTGTGAAATTTAGGTCTCACACGATACATTAAGATTAAGATTTTAAAAAAAATCTCGACGAATATACAAATACTTGTACCTACATAATAATATTACTTATGTTTTCAATGTTCATTTTCTTTTTACTACTTGATCTGTGATCTTGATCTAAGTGAAATCAAATAGACCATCACTTTTAATTTCAATTTAATTAAATTTTTAATTGAATCGTAATAATTAAGATTAATTTTATCTATTAATTAGTTACTTCTATATTAAATAGGTACTTTCATAAACAAGTGATTGATATGAGAAAGCATTTTTATTAGGTTGGTATGTAGGGATTTTCCTAAGGGAATGTACACAATGGCAGGCAGTTGTCTGCATTCGGTAAGTCGGCGCGAAAATGTCGGTGAAGTTAGCAAAATGGGCGGGACAACAAAGCACAATTTTTATTTTTCAAATATCGATTAAAATTGGTATGGCTATCTTCATCGATATTTTCGTGACGATTCAAAATAGGTATATAGAAATAAATTTGTTGATGAAAATTGATGACACTTAGTACCAATTTACGAAAGAAATGTGAAAAAAACACTACACAGCAATCAAAATCACCTAGTTAAAGTTATATAAGAAATGGATCTGATATAATTACCTACTTCAGACCTCATTTTCACAATAATCTCACTGTTGCCACCATTACTCGTAGAATCCCCAAAATCTCAGTGATTTAATGGGATTGTGTACCGCGCCCGCATTTCCATACAATACCCTAAAATCTAAATATAGGTATATTATTTTAAAGATTTTTCTTCAAAATTCTTATTAGCTCAAAAGTTAGACACCTGTAGACGCGGTAGGTAATTGCGCGGTAAACAATCATCTTGGTCCAATTCGCAAAAATTAGTTAGTTTACAGATGTCGCTGGATCTACACTAGAGGCTAGTGTCCAGGGCGGCAAATTTCCAGAGGCGGCAAAATTCGGAGCGTGAAAAAAAAATTTTTTTCGCGTCATCGAAAATGCTTTAAAAAGTATGATTGTGTTGAAAACATTACGTATACACGAATCTAACCTGTAAATACTATCCTTTTGTTGAACATAAATAGCTGTTCAGTCGCAGAACTAATAATAAATTCAAGAGAATTCATTCTATTTAATATTATTAACAATAAGCTGGCATTTTTCACGGTGCCCCAGGGCGGCACTAAGGGTAAATCCGACCCTGGTTATAGATGAAGTATTTTAAATGCCACCTTTATTATGAAATACCTGCTTAAATACTTATTATCTCTGTACCTATCTATTAGATAAACGATTATTTATCTCTCGTTATCAGTAATCATCTTGACATGTCAATAATAAGAATAATTCTCATATTATTTAACGTTTTAAGTGAAGATGGCACAGCAACTCCTGACGTGGGCTTCAAGGAACAAATTAATTATATTCCTGTCAGTGCTAAGTTTTTGTCTCTTCGTGTCCACTGTAACACTTGCCGCGCAGAAGAATAAAAGTGACAGAATAAGTCAAGTTTTGGACAATCACGATTTGACGAATGTTCTTAGGACTTCAAATAGGGAAGAGGTTTGTTTATTTGCCTATTTATTTATATTATATAAACTAGTTTTATGGCCCGGGCTTCACCCGTGTAAGTGTGATAAATAACACACCGAGACAGACATAGTGGCGGGCCCTGGGTTAGGCGAGAGGAGCGGCCGCTCTAGGCGCTATGTGAGAAGGGGGGCCAAAATCATCACGATCACGAAACTGAATAATATTCGATTCGAAGGTGTCGATCATAGGGCGGATGTCTACCCTGATAAAGGTCTAGGACCGCTGCTGCCGAGACATAAAGTAGACTAATGCTAAGTTTCAAGTAGCTAAATAAATAAAATGAAAAAATATAATTCCCCATATTTTTAGCCCCGTTGTTTCATTATTTTGCTAAGTTTCAAGTAAGAGCTGAATTTGCTGAAAAAATAATTTCTTATGGCGATGACTCAGGTCGACAATGAAGATTTTAATTGATTGTATGAGCAACAGGTGGCTTAGCTATGTAAGAGAAATCAAAATTTGACCGGTGTTATGAATCAGTCAGAACATTTTACTTTTTATTTAAATTAAAATGCCTCATTCAATTTGTGGGTACATCAATACATATTTTGTAGAAAAACATAAATTATTTCATCTTTTTATCTTTCTTTAGGTATATTTACTCAAATATTATAAATATTGGTACATCGCCAAGTACCTACATGAAGAGAAGTTATAAAAATGCACGCAAGCCACAAACTAATCAATTTGTACGCAAGCTCGCAAGTTCAAAACTTCATTAACTTTGTTAAAAGTTGTTGTTGTGATATTGAGACTGGCTGAGCCTGCGACTTAGTAGGTGCGTGCGTGCGATATACTGTAATATGTACTGATATCGATTTTTAAGGTTCCATAACCTAAATGGAAAAAGCTTGAGTCCATCTGTGCGATACAGGACCCGGATTAAGGGCTTGCTGTATTACGCACGTTGAAGTAAGATAGAAGGAATCTCTGACCTGTATAGTGGAAGCTGGTTGATCTCTCTTCTTCTTATCGTGGTACCACGTGTTTACTTTCTCCTCTCGAGTCCTGGTTCTTGCGGGAGTGTCTTGTAATCCGCGGGAAGAGAGAGATATTGCGCAGGGTACAACAGGTAGGAGACCATAGAAAGTGGGTAGTTGAGGAATAATGTAAATTTAGCCGATCAAGGTTGCCAGACGAAAATATACCGTCAATAACAGTATGGTAGCATCCTTTACAAGCAAGTATCTGTTGTGAAACTACACTGTTGTAGGAAAATCACTACATTATCATCATTATGAAATAAAGTCCCTCGCCGCGTTTTTCACGCAAAAACTACTAAACAGATTTTGTTTAAGAGTGTAGTGTACCGCGTCCATGTCCATACAAACGGAGAAAACGTTTTACTACCCCTAAATATTATTTAATTTTAACGATTTTGTAATATGTTACTGACATAATGAAAAACTACGTACGTATTTTTTCTTTTTTCAAAATTCGTAACAGGTCAAAAGTTATAAGCCCCTCAAATCTCGGTTTTTTTGGTTCATAACTTGCTCGTAATAAACCGTCTATATTTGAGAAACAAAGCAAAATTTCAAAAAAAGCAAAACGTACGTACGTAGATTATAATCTGCTAAAACGTTTGACACCAAAATTATAAGGTTTCGTTATAGTTTAGTAGGTGTAAATCGTTTTCCCCCAAAACGCAATTTTCAACGAAGAACATACCTACGAACACTCACCAGCTGCAGTGTTCTCTGTCGCACTGATGCCCGTGGGAAGAGCGCGCTTGAGACAGAATATGATTTTATAAATACCTATTTCGCTACGTACGCTGAGCTACACGATCCTCTTAAGTTTTCACTGTTAGATAGGTTAATTCACGAGAAAGGTTTCTGGGTATTAAACATGAACCTATCATGTTTAGGAGCTGAGCTGTTAATGCTTATATTTGCTCATATATCGTGCTGTGATTAAAGTCGGGAAAAAATTAGCTCCTGCGTGTTTTCATTGCATCTGTCTAATCCGTCACAGATATCAAAATGATGTAGGAAGGAATTGTGTAGAATAAAATGATCTACGAAAAAGGCCGCGATAGCATATATTTATCTCTAATATATTAGTTTATAAAAGTATTTGTGTAGGTAATGTAATTGCTGCAAACAAGTACCTACTGTACCCGTGGGAAGCCGGGAGCGAAGTCTAGGGAGCAAATTATAATTTAGACTCCAAAATAACTCTTATCAAAAATCTGTAGTTCTACTATGTAATTTTGGCGAACTTGTCTATATTATCTACTTATTTAAAATTAAAATAATACAAAACCAGCGCTCTTTTTACATAACGGCGACCCATTTACAATATTATGTGTGCGTATTTTCCTGACTGTTCATTGTGACAACTTGAGGGAAACCGCTGGCAATAGTTAGTTTATTCTGAGGCCCTAGGGGCAACAAATACCAATATGAATGTTTAAGTAAGATCAAATCAACGCTATAAAGAAAAGAAAATCCGAAAAGATAGTAATAAATATCGGTTCAAGACATCACGGAGGAAATTACTGCCTCTTGCGTCTACACATTTTATTAAAACTTATCACGTAGGTACTAACAATTCTATAATAATACCTCAATATATTCTATACACACATCACACATCTTCACGGCATATATATCTTGCGGTGTAGCCAGACACAATGTAACAGTGCGTAGGTAGGTACGTGGACGGTGTGTATTTATCTGTTATTTTTAGACATTGGGATAGACATGAATTTAAACCTTTATGCCTGTTTCTCAAAGGGGTAGGCAGAGAGGATGCTGCACTTAGAGAGGAAATCTAAAAACAGTAACGTTTAAAAAATTATCTTCTAAAGTATATAAATAAAAATTAAATGCTCTATGTTAGTGAGCATGCACGCACTTAAAAACGGCTGGACCAATTTGGCTAATATAATTTCTAATCTTCGTAATAGTCTGAATAAGATTTTTAGGGAAAGAAAAATTGTGAAGTTGCCCGGAAAATTGTAAAATCGGGAAAAACTGAAAGTGCTTTTTTCAATAAACTCTATCTATCTATCTATTCTATCTATCTATCATCACGCCTTTCATCCCAAGAGGGGTAGGCAGAGACAATCGAATGCCATTTGTTACGATCCTGACATATCTCTTTTGCTTCTTTTATATTCATCATACCTTTCATACATGCTCGGCGATTGTGTGTACTTTTAATATTTCCATCGATCAACATATTTTTTTATATGTTCAATAAAAGTACATCTAGGTCGTCCTCTGCCAGCATTTCCATTCACTTCAGCCATATAAACCTTTTTAGTCAATCTTTCATCCTTCATTCTTTCAACGTGCCAAACCAGCGTAAACTACTTTTTTTCATTTTAGTCACAACATCATCTTTTACACCGCATTCTTCTCTAATGTCATCGTTCAATTCAATAAACTCAAGACCATAAATAGGGGATGAAAGTTAATACGGACACCACGGGCGAACCTGGGGTGCGAAACTAATTAGTTTTATTAATTTGTATGATAACAAAATAGAAAATAGGCTTTTCCATATAAATATACCTCAACAGAACTGGCCACTCGTTAGGTATATCCTCACAAATACTATCGGCTAAACGAGGGAGACTTGGTCTTCCGCTGGGTACCCTGGAACCATAACACGGTTTCCGGAGCTCTAAGGCAACCCGTGAAGAAAGAAAAAAAAAAGATTTAAAAATATATTTATTTACTCGCAGCTACCTGATTTCACTTTGTAAAGTTTGGACGATTGTGTAGGTACTTATTTGCTTATTACAGAATATACAAATGAACATCTGTTTTGTAAAGAGAAACGTGATGGAACTTTGAATCCTTGAAACTTTATTACTTAGGTACTTATCCAGAATTATTTCAGAATTTTGAAATGAATGACTAATGAATTTAGAGATATTGTATTCTAAAAAGTTTTGTTAATTTATGATATTATTAAGATTTACAAAAGAGGCGAGTAGCTATTTGTGTGCTACTTGGAGATTAGGTTTTGTTCATGAAATAATAACTTACCTTTAGGTAATGATAATCAGATCTACCTACTGCAAACTTATAGATTATTTTCCCTCACATTTTATCGTAGATAAGTTTTGTAGGTTGGAATAACTTTCTATTACCACAGAGTAAAAAGGACCTATATGTAGGGCAATATTAATTTGATTATCATGACTAGGAATTCCAACCCCAACCCCTACCACTACCGCTACTATCCTATGTCCGTCTCCTGGCTCTAAGCTACCTCCCCACCAATTTTCAGCCAAATCTGTTCTTTAGTTATAAATGGCGTAACTAACACGACTTTCTTTTATATATATAGATAAGAAAAGTATAATACAGCGCCATCTATTGACGTTTGCAAATACATTTTAGTACATAATGTAAAAAATCAAGATGACGCCGCACATATTCAAAATTATAAATTATAATTATTTAGCTACCCCTACCACTACCCTATGTCCGTCTCCTGGCTCTAAGCTACCTCCCCACCAATTTTCAGCCAAATCGGTACAGCCGTTCTTGAGTTATAAATGGTGTAACTAACTGACTTTCTTTATAAAAGACAATTAGACTTTAAAACTATACCTACATATACTTCGTACAGCCTGAGAAGTGAGAATCCGTTTTCTAGATATCTTCTATAAAAAGTCGTTCCATTTTCTTTACTTATAATTTTTTTCTCGTGCATTTTTCCGATGCTATTCGGGGCAGAGACTAATCCAAGAAATCAAAGATCATATAATAAATAGCTCCAGTCGTTCTTGAGTTATAAATCGTGTCTAACCCGACTTTGTTAGTTACCTAAACAAAAGGTTCTCAATTTGTCTGTATTTCTTCTGTGAGAGTTCGTTCGGATTGGTCCCATTTTTGTTTTCGTGAAAATTTGTTCAGTAGTTTTAAGTGGTTTAAAAGCTTAATGAAATGGTCTACCCGCACATAATAAAGGCCTCTTTCTTTACACTATCAGTGTTTAGGTACAAGGGTAGGTACGATATAATAGCGACTCCTCAAATGAATAATAATATATTATTATTATGTTTCAGATTAACTATAGGCTCCCAAGAAATGTCCTACCGACAAGTTACGATCTCAAACTCATACCTGACATGCTGGCAAAAGTATTTAAAGGAGAAGTAAATATTAATATTACTGTAATAGAACCAACAGATAGAATAACACTCCATATAAACCTTTTAAAAATAAACAATGTTTCGTTGCGACAAAAAAATTATAATATCACAATTAAATCATTCGAAATTGTAACGGATGATAGAGAATTTATGTACGTCGATTTGGAGGATACCATTTTACAAGGAGTTTATCAACTTGTTATATATTATGAAGGTCGTTTGGACAAAGGAATTGTCGGCTTTTATGGTGGCACCCTCAAATCTGATACTCAGTAAGTACTAAACAATAACATTTTAATAATTAAATACAAACTCGCTATATTAAATTCTGTACATACTGTTAGGTAGTATTTTAAAGTGAATACGATTCTAGAAGGTGATGTTTTCAGGGCGATACAGAAGTACAAAACCATTAAATAACTCAGAAACCAAAAATAATATAGGCAATAACTACTTACGTTTATCAGAAACTTAAGTAGGCCACACATTGGTCCGGCATCGCACCGAAAATTTCCCATTCCGGCCGCCGGATGATCTAGGCGGACCAACCGTTCGTTACAAGAATTGGACTGTGGTCGTTTTTGGTGGACCGTATGGCGACGCGCTGGGGATTGGACCACAGACTCGTCCAATTCTTGTAACGAACGGTCCGCCATCCGTTATCAAATCGTCGTATTTGTGGTTGATTTCCGGTACCTACCGGTAGGTACTACTCTGTGGTACTACTATTATTTTATTAGTACCTGTGGATTGGATACCAAGTAAATTGGAATCGAGCGCGATTCTGAGGTGGAGATTGTCAGGAGATCGAATAAGCAACAGCGCTAACTGTTGGTAGCTAGCGCTAACTACCTTTTTAAATGTTCCTGAAAACCAACCCACTAATACTAATTTCAACTTACTTTTTCTGAATTTAACCACAAACATAGATTCCGTGATAAAAATATATTCACATCCTCCTGGACTTACAATTTTGATTCCGTTGCTTTCTTTACTATTTACACAAACAAAAAGTCTAACGTCAGTTTTGTTTTTGTTTATGTTTTGATTTCCATTTTCCAAATTTTCAGTGAAAATTGTGAAATTTGCTTTATCATCTTTTCGGTTTTCTGGTCACATTTAAAATTCTAAAGTAATGTTTAGTGGATAAAGTCCAAATGGACTAAAGCTCTCTGTTTTTCGTTTGAGTTTATTGACTAAAATTGTAAGGCTCAATCCACAACCAAGAAATCCAAACAAGATTCCATGAATATATCAATTCGGCTCTTAACTTGGCATGCGAATGTTTAAAAAAGTAATAAAGTACTACCACCAAGTTAACACTTATAATCTGTAATACAAAGAGGTTATATTTCCAAAAACGTAACTCCTGTCACTATGGAAAAGGTTTTTAATAAGGTGAAGCTATTTGAGAGACTTTCTCAACAAGTTATCCCTACAAACTACAAGTTATGTTTAAATCCTAACCTAAAACTTGGTACATTTGATGGCAATGTTAAAATTGAGTTAGAAATTAAGAAAGTGAAAAGCTACATACATCTTCATACAAAATACCTTAATATTAAGGATGTAACATTTACTAAAGAGAAAGAACAAATTTCCATAATGAGATTTCAAGAAGTCAAACATATTGAGCAGTTAATGATTCAGTTTAATGATCCTATAAAACCTGGAGTTTACAGCTTGTGCATTGATTTTTCTGGGATATTAACTGGTCACATAGTTGGGTTTTACTCATCTCATATTAAAGACAGGTTTGTATTCTATTTGATTGGGTGGGTAAGCCTCTATTAAATTTACTGGTGAAATCTGGGCAAATATTTATAATATAATGTAATATAATTAATAATATAAATATAAGAAAATATTTATATGTATTTTTATAGTGCCTTGTTTACTCTGCTCTGACTGAAATCTGTAGGTATATTCTCAAATGATATTTTTTATAGGGAGTAATTAACATCAGTAGAGATAAGCAAGGTTTATGAATGCATGATAATAATAATTCTGGATATAAAATAATCCTAAGCTACAATAATATTCCTCAACATATATTTATGTTTTTATCTGCCCTACTTTTTCAAAATAACTAATAGATATTACAAAAAAACAGTAGCATGGGATGAATTGTTCATGTGACATAAAAATCATATTTTCTCTTTCAGTACAATGGTGTCAAGTAAATTCCAGCCAACTTACGCTCGGCAGGCATTCCCATGTTTTGACGAACCTGACTTCAAAGCAACATTTGATATTACTCTTGTCAAACCGAAGTCATACATTGCTCTCTCTAATATGGATGTAAGTTTTTTTTATTTAATTGAGTTAGGCTGTTAAAAGATCCTTTGCATGGAGAGTTGAGGCATACAACACATGTAATATGTATCTGCAGCTGATGTAATAGAACAAAATTCAATACTTACTATTTAATTTAATTCTCACTACAATACCTATTGTATGTAGGTATCTACAATTTCACTTCTTCTGATAAACTAAAACTACTATTATTTTCAGGATATTTCAACAGTATCTGACCCTAAAACCAATACAGATGCAGTAACATTTGCCACTAGTGTACCTATGTCAACTTATTTAGCATGTTTTGTAATTTGTGATTTTGCTGCCAAAGAAACCACAATCAACTCAAATGGCATCGGAAAGGATTTCACACTTAGATCATTTGCTCAAAAAGACCAAACCCATAAAATAGACTTTGCTCAGGATATAGGGAAGAGGGCTACTGAATTTTATATTGATTATTATCAAGTGCCGTTCCCGTTGCCAAAACTTGGTAAGTGTTTGCAAACATTTACCTATTATTTGAGTGATGGAAAATTTTATATATCATTTATCACCCGATCCCATTTACACAGCCATATTAAATACATATTTTATAAACTATGGATAGCTTGATAATATCAAAACAAAATGAAAAACAGATTCTTAGAGTTTCATCCCTGACAGTTTCATCAAAATCCATTGGTCCCTTTCGGAGCCTATTCTGGACAGACAGACACTATCAATGTTATTCATTGTACAAATTTCATAAGTCAAATAAAAATATATATTATACCTATTGATTGTGTTGTTGTTGTTGTTGTAAAACTAGAGACAATGTAATAAAGTCCACATTTAGTTAGACTACTTGTAATCAACTGAAAACATTTAGTGTGAAGCCCAAGAAGTTGGTCTTCCATTTTAGCCTGAATGATGATTTAACCAAAAACCTCTACAGATGCTCATTTAATAATTCATCCTGATGGACTCCGTGTCTCAAATTAAGCTTTTTGATGTGTAACATCTCAGCTCTTAGTATGTGGAAGTAATTTCGTAAAATGCGACGGAAATGTGTAAGACAGAAGTAGATTCAATTCAAATTTAAATGATGTCAACCCTTAACAGCACCTGCGTTAAGCGCACTACACACAGGCCGGCGGCGTTGGTTGCGCGTCGACTTCCCGGACAACAGACGGGCCGCGAGATTTTTTAAAAATATACTGTTTATTACAGACATGATTGCGATCCCGGATTATGTATCTGGAGCAACAGAGCACTGGGGTCTTATCACATATAGAGAGACAGCATTCCTGATTGATGAAGCTACTGCGTCGGCCTCCAACAAAATATCTGTAGCTAATACAATAGCACATGAACTTGCTCACATGTGGTTTGGAAATTTAGGTTTGTTAAATAATTATTTTTCTCATATAATATTAAATTACTTATTTAAAAAAATCTGAGTGTAGTATGTTGGATTATGTAGGTACATAAGTTTTTAATACAAAAACCCATTGGTACATGATAAATAATCATATTAAAATATTAATCCTATGATTACAAAACAAATCTAACTAGGTAATTAATTAGCTATGTAGGCGTAATAAATCAATATTGAAGTAAAAAACTTTCGATTTATGCTATTATTATTATTTTTTTTTTAAGAGTAAGACGTCTGGTATTTACTAGACAGACCCCGAGTTCGATCCCGGATCCCGGCCATGTACCAATGGGTTTTTTAATTAAAAACTTATGTACATAATCCGACAAACCACACTTAGAGGCTTTTCCATCTAAATATATCTCAACAGAACTAGCCACTCGTTAGATATAGCCTCACAAATACCATCGGCTAAACGAGGGAGACACTAGGTCTTCCGCTGGGTACCCTGGAACTGGAAGGTTTCGGGAGCTGTAAAGCAACCCGTGCTATTAAATATCTCAAAAACTTACCTGTCACGCTAAAATTGACGCAACTACAGGATTTAAGTATATATTTTCATGTTTCAGTTACAATGAAATGGTGGGACGAGGTTTGGCTGAACGAAGGGTTCGCGTCGTATATGCAAGTAAAAGCTTTAAATGCTATTGAGCCTTCTTGGACTATGGTAATTTATTTAACTAATAAACGTGCCGACATAAATGTAATGAATACTCATAAAGTAATAGAAGGATATTTTGAAAATACGAATTTTAGTTTAGATATAAAATGTATAGAGGCATATATACTCTCTTGATCTCGTAAGAAATTAAGTTCGAAGCAAGGGTGATGAAAATCCCTGATCGAAATACCTAAATATCTGCTTAAAAAAATTAGGTGTACAACCTGATTCATTCATTTAATAAGATTGGAAATGGCGGATTTTTCTCTTTGCCTCTCGCTCACATACTATATTGTGTGAGAGAGATACCCATACAAAAGCCGGCCATTTTCAATACAATTATTTAATGAATCGGGTTGTACCCAATTATGTAGTTTTTATATTACACCTGGTCCGAAAGTACCTATTTACTTCATCAAAAACAGGGCTGAAAGTACGTAATTGCTATCATACAAATATGCGGGACCATATTTCAGTTGCTGTTGATATTTCTTTGGTAGGTATATAAATTCCATTCGTGAAAGGCAAAAGTCTTCAATATAAGTGAAAATGCCACGCATTTTGCTTTGTTGAAACTGTTAATTTCATTTATTTTCTTCGTAGGTATAGTATAAAATATATCAATTGCGCACTTGTTGGTAATCGGTCACTTTCATCCCTTGGTGAACAATCTACAATTAGGTATGTAACTATCGAAAAACCATACTTCCATCCTTGGTAATTCTTGCAAGGAAGCTTGGTTCTTATAAGTACATAAAAAAATCGTTATTTCAGCTGGATCAATTTTTAACACGAACTATGCATTCAGTGCTGCATTCTGATGCGAAATTAGCTAGTCATCCTATAGTACAGACTGTGACTACGCCCGATCAAATCACCGCCATATTTGATGCCATTTCCTATAACAAGGTATGTTTTTTTTAAATAAATGTGTTTTAAATTTCACTCATTATTGCGAAGTATCAGATTATTAGATAGCAGCTATTTATATCTTTAAAAGTCCATGAATGTACTAATAGTGATATTGTTTTCTACCCTTTAAAAGTAATGTTTTGAAAATAATTGGAAAGATTGGCACTGCGTTCGAGGAATGAAGTACTGTCGATTAATAAATATTATCTTATTTGTATAAAAAAAATATAGGAGTGTCGCAATAATTGACAATGGACTACATTTCATTTTGTGAAGGTTAAATTGTAGAGCCGTTTGGAGATTGACATGAAACAAAAAAATATATAAAATCTGTCTGTCTCTTATTTTTTTTACATATTATTGAAAACGTTGTCCATTATTTTATCGCCCGTACGGCCAAGGACTTTATAATTCGACTTATTTCAGTAGGTAGGTTTTCACTTTACTTTTTTTCCAAACTGCCAGGAACGTAGTCCCCATTATACCTACGTTCTCACTAGTTATATTACTGTACTAGGATTTTTTCAGGGTTCATCAGTGCTAAGAATGTTGGAGGGGTTCATCGGCGAGGAGAATTTCCGTAATGGCGTTACCGATTACTTGAAGAAATATGAGTATGGTAATACAATTACTCAAAACTTACTGGATTCGTTGGAGCCCTACTTTATGAAAGACAATCCGCATTTAGATATTACGTTAGTATGTTTTTTCCGTCCAACCGCGGTGGCGTATGCACACGTCGATTGCCGTTTTCGGTTACTTGGGTCGGCGTATATATATTTTGGTCTGACCCAAAATCGCGGAGGGTTCGGGGACCGGTCTACATCCTACCCTATAGTGTCTCGCTCTCCTCTGCATTGCTCGTAGAGGATCTACGTCCCCCGAATTTGTGAAATCCGTGTGGCGTAGTGCGACATTTATTAAAACTACCTCCACTAAACACCTGAGGAGTCTGACGAGCCTGATTGCGGAGGCGGGCGATAGCGCGAGACGCGGACGACGTGGCACACAACCGCTTCCTGCTCTTCACCACCCACCGCAGACCACTGCGGGTGCGACGTCGGATTGGACACTGCCGCCGGGACTCCCGGGAGGCGTGTTGCCGCATCACTGAGTCGACTCAGTATCAGCAACAGTCTGCTGACACCACCGAACGACCGGCTTCGCCGTCCCCGTCCCAGCCTTACATGGCCCGACCGTGTTGCCGGCAGGCTGGTCTACAATTGGCCCTGGCACGCAGCGCGTACAGCGTGTATAGCGGAGTACTTATTTTATAACCACAACATTGCCTCTTGAGTTTAGGTGCATACATGTGTATTTGCTGCCTTTTGGAATTGACACTGATATTTTGCCAAAACAAAAATGAATGAAAATTTTTGTCTATTTACAGTCATATAATGGACACGTGGACCAAGCAAAAGGGCTATCCAGTATTGGAGGTCACACACGATGAAAATTCAAATACCTTTATTGTCACTCAGAAGAGATTTCTGCTGGATCCTGAAGCTGTATACAATAAGAATACACAGTATAAGTAAATATCTAATTTGATTTTAAATACCTACCAATTTTAAATTTTGAATACTAAAATATCCATACTATATTTTTAGATATCGGTGGCATGTACCAATCACATACAAAACTAATAACGGAGTCAATAATAGTATAAAATGGTTTCCTGACACTGAGAAAAAAGGTAATTTACAGATTAGTATGTTTTATTGGAAGTTAAGATAAGATCAATCACTATCATAAGATATTATCAACAAATATAATTAATATTCAATACAGCTCAGACCTGGCGGAGAGCAGAGTAGAGCATTTTACGTTGACAATTAATAATTATCTTAAAATCATTATAATAGGGTTCACAATTTTATTGCTCAAATACACCCCGTTAACATTTTTGAAATGTGATAAAAAATATCACGAAGGATTTCCGGGATAAAAAGTATACTATGTCCTAGGGCCCTCCAACTATTTTAATTCGTGACATTATAATCCTTTAAATAAAGTGCCTTGCACAAACAATTATAAAAAAAATCGTTTCTTTACACGCACAGGTAATAAGGTGACACATTTTGGATTACTTTATGTTGGTAATGCGACTATTGGTAAATATAGTTAGTTAAAAATCGAATCGATACAATAAATCGGACTTTGTTTACGTAAATAGCTCGTTTGTTAGTACTCAAAGCTGGTAAAATGGCTTAATAAGTAATAATTTGCCGCCATTTTGTATCTAGCGTTCGTCGGTCGGCCTTAGATGAAAATGTGTATGCTTCTACGTAAAAATAAGAACATATTATAATATACATAATCCCTTAATTAAATTGTCATTCCGACATCAAATGAAAGTTAAAAATAAGGAACAAATATTAAATTATTATTCCAATCGATTACAATTTGGTTCTAAGAAATAATCGATTTTATTGAATAAAGCACTTTCAATTCGAGTAATGTACATCTCTAAAGTAAAAATGTATTTAATAAAAATAAGTGTCACAAGCCCCCTCGTATAATGAATATAGTATTATTGTCAGCGTAAAATATTCTGCGCCGCCTTTAAGGGTCCTATATTGGGAATTTTTCTGGGATAAACTATTTCCAATTTCTCTGTAAATAATCCACCTGTAATTTAGCATATAGTTACTTATTGAATATATCTAAGTGAAATAGCTCTTATTTTTTCAATGGGTTTTATTGAATAGGAAATATGGGTAGTTTAACTTTGCCCCTGCTGTCTCTTTCATAATCTATCACAAAACTCTAATTTTTTTTAAAAGCGCTGTTATACCATTACCCTTCAATTATATATGTCGAATTTTTTGGTAGCTTATTGAAAATTTAAAATAATAATAATTTTATTATTTTTGCCAAATTAAAAAATCATAAAATATTTTTTTTTGAATTTTCAATAAGCTACAAAAAAAAGCTATATATATAATTGAAGAGTAATGGTATAAGAGCGCTTTAAAAAAAATTTAGAGGTTTGTGATAGATTATGAAAGAGACAGAAGGGGCAAAATAATCCTTTATTCTACCACCCATATTTCCTATTAAATAAAACCAATTGAAAAAATAACGACTATTTCACTTAGATATATTGAATAAGTAACTATATGCTGAATTACAGTGACACAGGTGGAGTATTTACAGAGAAATTGGCAATAGTAATATCTCCATACAAATTCCCAGTATAGGACCCTTAATAGTAACTTCTTAAAAATACACTTTCATTAGGTACCAAGCCCAATCTCATTTATATTTTCAGTGACTATAAAAGTAGATTCAAAAGTAAATTGGTTGAAGATCAACAATAACCAAGTTGGGTACTACAGGGTCAACTATCCAGATGGCATGTGGTCGAACTTGATTACGGCTCTCAAGTCGAAATCTGATCAGGTAAATATTGCATAAAAATTAAATATAACAACATCTTTGACCAAAAACAATTATTTCAATGAATATAACGCTATGTCTCTTGATCATGTAGGAGTAAAAATGTATATAGGAGACTGGCGAACTCACATACATGATTATTCAACGTATTTTTTGCATCAATTAATAAAAAATCTGTGTCAGTTGCTGAGTTATTAAAATAATTAGTAAATTAACTACATTTGTATTAAAAAATATGTCAGTTTTGTCTCGTCCACAGGCTACATACTTTTATCTTACTACAGCAATGCCATTGATGTCGTGGGGTGACCTGAAATATGGCCATTATTCCTAAAATGTTATTAGTATCCATTTTCCATTCAAATGCTAAACTTGGTTTGGTCTTCCGCTGGGTACCCTGGAACCGTAACACGGTTTCGGGAGCTGTAATGCAACCAGAGAAGAAAAACTTATGTTCATAATCCGGCAAACTATACTAAGAGGCTTTTCCTTCAATATACCTCAATAGAGTAGGCTACTTAGGAGGTTGACTGTGTCTTCCGCTGAATACCTTGAACACTGCATTCCGTGAACTTATATAACAAAATTTTTTTTTATTTAGCTAACACTATCCGATCGTGCGCATTTACTGAATGACGTATTTGCCCTGGCTGAAGGACGTCAGTTGTCTTACGATACGGCATTAAATTTGACCACTTACTTAACGTCAGAAGAACAGCTGGTACCTTGGACCACAGCGTCTGATATATTCAAAGATTTGTCACTCAAATTGATGAATTCCTTAGCATATACGAATTTATTGGTGAGTTTTAGAGCAATTAAATTAAATAGCTTCCACTCATAGAGTCGCCACTATTGCTTAATACCAGGCAGTGGTAGAGTAATTTGCTTCAAGTTTGACAACCAGAAGTTAGGTGGAATATAATTTTAATAACTATTAATTAATTAAAAAGAACAAAGGCTATATTGACTTAAAATAAAGCGTGTACTAGAACAGGTATCAAGGCAGTCGCTGCATTTAGGTTATGGCTGAAATCAGGATTGAATCCGGACGTCCAGTTTCATGCTCAACACTCTGAACCATTGCGCCACGGACACTCTATCTTACCCAAGACAATTGACAAATCTTTGATAGCATTGTAGTGTTTTTGTACGCCATTAAAATATTTTCTTTTTTTTTTCTTTTCAGAAATATATTCAATATCTTATTGAGCCTTTGTATTTAAAACAAAAGTGGACTGCGCCGTCAGACCATAGTGTTATTAATTCGTAAGTTCACTGTTAATTTATAAAGTGCTGTTTAATATAGACAACTGGCTAAAATTTTACACGTTTACATAATGGATTCCAGTAATATTTTCGTTTAAATTACAGATTACTTCGTGTTAAAATTCTAAGTATGGCCGCGGAGTACGAACTACCCGACGCAGTGTCAAACGCACGTACTTTGTTCTTGAATTGGCTGAATAATCACGGCACCTCTACTGCCATTGATATCGAACCTGATTTGAGAACTATCGTTTATTACCATGGTTAATTAGAGTTTTTCCTTTTTTTAAATAAAATTAATGTATTTTGCAGTAAATTCAATACATGCGGGCATTAAATTAAAATTTAAATGGTCACTTAAAATTAGTAATCCAAACTATATAATAATAATATACTACTAGCAGTTGCCCGCGACTTCGTGCGCGTTGTATTAGGATGTTTACAGTGTTTACACCCCGTTTCACCCCTAAGAAATATACCTTCCAATTTTAATATGGTGTAGGCTGTGCGTTTA